>JAODUP010000075.1:472500-667500 GCA_025642065.1 Paralvinella palmiformis | reverse complement strand
GGGATGCATATTTCAGTCTATTTTCTCTACCCAATTATAAATCTATATATTATATATTATATTTTATGAGAATCAGACAGGTAAAATATCGAAGTTTCTTGTAATTACCAAAAGATTAAATGTGTGTGGCCAGATATAAGTCGATCGCTTGCTTAAGGTAGCAACCATCATTTTCTGGAACAAGTTGCCAGCTGAGATTAAAGGTGCATCTTCTCTTGAAAGGCTCACATATTTTCTAAATAAAAACTTACAGTCCAAGGTGGCTTTAGGCGTACATAATACTGATCGTCCAAATACAGGACTGAAATGGGTGTGCGCTTAATGGAATAGGCCAAGACGTATTTTCATAATTCTATACACAATATATACGTCAAATATATTAAGTATTAACGAGCCACGATTGTCTTGTGTTTTCATGATAACTTAATCCAATACCCGTATAATTTCATACAGAATATTCTACTTTGCAGGTAATGGCAAACTAGACTTCGACGAGTTCGCATTTTTCATTTCCAAATATCTGAAGCCGCAGGAAGAGGAAGAGTTAGAGCTGGAGGAAGCCTTCAGCGTCTTTGATAAGGACAACAGTGGCACGATTGAACTGGCTGAATTGAAAGAGGTGAGCGAAGTATTGCAAATCAGATTAATTTAGCGAATATTTAATTCTTTTAACACATTATCGAGAGGAAAATGCGGCGGGTGGCGGCCTTCCGGAAAAATTCCCTTTCAAACCTTTTACGGAACAAATATTGATTTTACGCGTTTACCGAATAAAAGAAAATATTGCATACGTTTATTTACTTCATTCACTATTCACTACTACATCTATTTCGACATTATGTCCAACAACAAAAAAACATCATGTCGATTGTAACGTTGAACTTAAGTTAACCATAACATTGGCTTAATGATAAACCAATTCACGGCTGCCTGCCTATAATCGAGTGATTAGCAGCAAATTAGCCAGTCCAGAGCCAGTGTGTGACAACAGTCACGATGCCGGTCAGAAACTGCTGTAACTCGGATTCCAGATACTGGGAAATAATAAAACAGACACTTCATGACCCACTTCCCAAGCCAAATTCTAGCTGACACGAAGTAATGTTAGAGAAAGATCAAAGCTCGTGGAAGTCTGGACTCACATTTAAAATTTTGACCAGGTAACCAAAACAAAACACAGAACAATCCAGACAGAGAGTACGTACCCGGGACAGGATTTTGGCATTTAGGATTTCATTAAATGCCATGCCATAACAAACCATCCAATATAAATGAGATACAGTGAACTATTCTCTTGATATTAATATTTGTACCCAATATGAATAAGATAAATGGAACCTTTCTCTTGATAATGAGTCCTCATTAATTTGTTTAGACATCGGCCTTTCGGAGGATTGGCGTCTCAATTTAACCCCTATGTCGGTTATGGGATAATTTAAGATAGTATTCGGACATCATATCACTTCAGTAATAATGCTAATAATTAGTAACTATATAGGCTATTAATAAGGGATAATTATATACATTTAGGATCATTTGAGCAGGAGACATAATACTGGCAATTCCATGTAACACCATGTTGATACTGATCACATGAGTCATGATGTGTTAATCTCGAATCTTCACGCCTGTAGATTGAGTCATGATCTTGAAGTCATAATGCGCCATTGAAGTCATAATGTAGTTACCTTGGTCTTATCTGCAATAGCTAAATATTAAACTCGGGAATGGATGAACAAAAACATTTCCACATTAAATTGTCTACAAACAAATCTGAAATATAACAACAATATAACAAAGCGTGCATTTATTAAGTGTTCGATAGTACCCCATGTTCTGTAGTACCCGAATTTACTCTAAACGAAAGAAAGAATGGAATGAATTCACCCTATCATAATGTTTCGCTAGTTTTGTGGATTTTAACCTTGAAGACTCTCAGAACTGCCATACTTCTTTCTCGTTTCGGCCACTTAACAAAGCCGAAGTAAACATTTCGAAATTTTCGAGTTGTGGTCAGATCTCAACGACTGAGCATTGAAGCGATAGCATAGTGACATAGCTTCCACATTTAATTAATGGCGTCCGATTTCTGACGTGTGACCAAAAATGGTCCGGATAATTGCACATTTGTTTCATAGTTGATAAATTATATTGGCTAGTTATTAGTCTTGTCAAGAATATAATAATAACATCATTTTGGCGGGCGTTATATTCTTTATCAGTCCGATATAGCTGCTATCGGCCCGAAACACTCAAACAGCAAATCCAGGACCAAGGGACAATATTGATTATGTCGGGCTGGTAAATGATTGATTGGTGAGGAGTTGGTAAAAAGTATTACACCACCCTAAATCATGTGATCACTATTATTATCAATTTTAGAAATGAACATAATCTAATAAATATTTTACTTGAAATCCACTAATTGACTAAAGACATCTGACAGGTCACTATTTTATTGACTAATTGAATAAATACAAGTCCGTGATAATGATGATTACCATTGTCTAATTAGTTGGTGAATTTCTTTACAGCATGTGTGGTTGATCTTTTGGTTGAAGTTGGCATGAAAGTATCCTCTATTTTCTGTTGTTCTAACTCACCTAATTCACTTGATTGTGATAGAATACTATCAACATTTTCACGCTCTAACTTATTAAGCCATGTCAAAATCAATAAGATTAGGTCGTTTAGCAGACGACACTGTAATGCTAAATAATGGTCACATGATCAACAATATCACGTGATAATGTGATGGGCGGCTAATGTCATTATTTCTCCCTGACCGGGCACTAATGGCTTATTTATATATATATATATATATATATATATATATATATATATATATATATATATTATAATTTGATTTTATCCTAGCAGTAAACCTACGGTGTGATAATAATCACGAGTGACACTTTCCGAAGAAATATAATAACACGAATAGATTACACTAAAGTAGAATATACTTAAATGAATCAGTCCCAATTGTGTGAGTACATCATCAAAGTTATGATAAAACAAATCTTAAATTTGATTTCGCAAATAGCATTTGGATCAAGATACAATTCCTACATTTCAGTACGATGGCTCTATACCCTATGGTACTGCTGCTACTGTGAGCTGACATTCAAGACGTCTATACGTCACGTTGTCTAATTTGTGTCTTGCCTTCTAAGTCTGAATTGAATTTGGATCTGTCTAAACCCGTGTTGAAGATAATCAGGGAGTGAAAACGAATTTCAGTCTAGACCGCCTCTGTTGGGTGGTTCATCCACCAGTAAAACGCTTCGGTGTTGTTGTTCTATTTCCCCGAGTAGCCGCCACCTGGTCGCACATTGCGGGTGTCTTTTAAATAATGCTCTATATTTTATTACAGATACTTAAGACGGCTAATGTCGTTATACCCGAGAAACAATTACAAGATATATTTGAGGAACTTGATACGAATGGAGATGGCCGTCTGGACTATAAAGGTGATGACGCTTTTCTTCTTTTTTTCTTCTTCTTCTGGATGACATTTACAATCATTCTTCAATCGTCTAGCTGTCATGGGAATATTTTGTGTCTATACAGAGCCACTCATCGTGTTCCTAGAATGGCTAACATTATCCCCAGCCGTATAGTCGACCTTATTCCATTTCCTCAACGATGTTACCTTTTTGGACTAAGTTTAGAAAAGGTTGACTGCCATACACCGGTCAACATCTAGAATCTGGGGGGGGGGGGGGTATTTTAAAGGGAGAGGTGCAGCCATGAATAAAATGCAGATATAAGCACTATGCGACTATGCACCAGTCTGATTAGTAATTATTACGATAGTTCAATTGATGGCCGTATATCTTAATCTTCCTCTGAAGCAGATTGTGTCGTCTGTGTTCCTAGGTAATAATCCCTGACAGATATTGGGATGAACTCCGTTGAAAATGAGGAATTGATGGTGGAGTCCAATTTAGAATTGGAATTTAAAACCTAGAAAACACTGGCATTCGAAATGGATAATGCTATCCATTTGATAAAAGCCATACAATAATTATACGGTACCTTTTTCCATTTTCATCGCGTATCTGAATTATCGGTACTTATGTTGAAAGTATTTGTAAACAGATCCAGATGTGCCATCATGGCGATAACATTTCAACCCAGTTTCGCGTCACAATTTACTGATTTGTTGTAATGCTTCACGAGTAAGAAGTAAGAATATTTAGATAGATTTGAAATGCTCTCCATGTCCAGCTCTTATACCAGCAGTTGGAATTGGAATTGCTTAATTTGGAATTGGATTTATTAAAATGAAATGAATCAGAACTGGCAGCAAGTAATCGAACCTAAGTTAGAAAATCGCCCATTCTAGGTCCGGAATGGACCACCAACCATATCTGTTTTCATATCCCATTAATTTCTTCTCATAACCACATGAATGTTGTTTCTCTTTCAGAATTCTCCAAAATTGCAACACAGAGTTGTTTTCGGCGGTAATGTCCTGAAACATTGGATATTGGATGTAATATAATGTGTATTTTTTTATTTACATTTTGCAATATATATATATATATATATATATATATATATATATATATATATATATATATATATATATATATATATGGTAATTCGACCTTTATTCGTAATGTAGCTGCGAACATTTTTTCTCTGTGTGGTGTGTGTGAGTTTAATAAAATGTCAACTGTAAATGGCTTGAGCTGTTTTTGAAAATACACGCATACACGTACATGTTCACACCTTTTAATATATGTAACTCACTTTGGTATTATGTGGGAATATAATTATCTTTCCTAAATCCAGTTATATCAAGTCTATATACTATGACATTCAAGGCTAGCTTTAGTCTGCTTGTCAATACTAATACTAAACCCTGTTATTATAACTACATAAATGTATAGTCTTAACAGCGCCGAGGCTATGATGCTACAACTATCTGCTGTAGTACAGATATATAGCAAATAAGCTACTGTATTTCCCGACAGATAATAGGCAGTTTAAGCACTTTAAAATGGTCCAAGAATTTCTAATGCTTATTATATACGGAAACACTAATGCTAGACCTTCTCCACCTAGGTTTTTGTTCAAAAGTACGTAACAGTCGCACGATATATGACCAAGTATGGCAAGACTCTGGGCACGACAATCAATTATCCATTCTATAAGTTTACTTTCCAGCTCTCCATAATTAGATCTTTGCCACAAGCGAACATTCCTTTCATTCACGCCAAAAAACCGTACAGCACCACGATTGCTATGAGTGTCTGCACATTCTATAACTTGTACTTTGAATGTTGTTTTGTAAGAAGATCTGCGAGACATTGTAAATAGCCTTTAATTTTATTACCGATGTGCGATCTTTTACTTCAGATTTCTTGTCGGGGGAGGGGGGGGGGTTATTATGCTTTTACAGACTGGCTTGTGTTTGGCTGTGATTAAACGGCATAGTTCGGCATAACATAACATGCTTCATTTAAAGGTTAACAAATTTTCTAAGTTCCTTCAACACTACTGATAGGTGCACTGCGGATTATACATTGGAAGATGAGTTTTCCCCACTAATTTAAACCCAAATTACGGGTGCGGATTATACACGAGTGCGAATTATCTGCGGGGGAAGACGGTACATGTATCAATTTTAATAATTGTCGCTTTGTGACAGAAGCTTGTTGCATAAGCTTATCGATGGCCAATGAGGTATCAAGTTTGTAAAGTGTTGCTTTGAAGAACGATACAGTCATATTATTATGTTACTGATGTAACAGGTGCCTATGTAGTACACTCATTTTATATTTTGAGGAACCAGATTGATGATGAAATATTTGATAATAGTAACTATGATAGGGTAATCTTACAATAACACGGGAGGGCGGGGAAAGGGTGGGGGCTGGTGCAATCATGCACTGTAAACCTCTTTGTCGTGGTTTAGAATCCGACTCGTGGCTGTATTTGTGGGGATGTAGTTCAACTTATATTTATATTATAAGACGAACGTATTCAGTAATAAATACAGTACAATTCATATGAATATACGAATGTTGCTAAATGACAGGTTGAAACGTATTCAATAACAAATACAGTACAATTCGTATGAATATCCGAATGTTGCTAAATGACAAGCTGAAACATATTCAATAACAAATACAGTACAATTCATATGAATATCCTAATGTTGCTAAATGACAAGTTGAAACATATCCAGAAACAATTACAGAACAATTCCTATGAATATCCGAATGTTGCTAAATGACAAAGAAGGCATCAAATATGATTTTATGTTATTATGTGAACCAATTTTAGATAATAAAAATTATTACCTCCACAAGATGAACGGCTCTACATTTGTTAGTAAAAACAGACGCGTAATCATGAAGTTATGTAATTCGAATAGAATGAATGAATTAATTCCTTTATTGAAGCCATGCAATCTTTAGGTTTGTTTATGTCGTCACTTGCAGTCTTTTATATTGCTCTTTGTAAATTGTATCCACGATTGCAATCATATATTATAATATTGAGCGCTTCGTTGATTGCAATCATGATTCATGATTCAGAATGTAAATAAAGGAAAAGAATTCGTTTAATTTTGTCGTTTATTTCTTTTTTCATTTTTTTTCCGGTGAGCATTTGTCCGGTGGACATTTGTCCGGTGAGCATTTGTCCGTGCACCCTCAGATGTACACCGAGTAAGTTTTAAGCAGTTTCTTAGTGGCTGATATTATACCTCTAATTTCCTATCATCTGACACCATCTGGGATAAACAACGACGTTAATGCCACCAATGTCATCAAAGGTCATCTCCAGGTAACTGATCGGTCTTTTCTTAACTCACACTGACGCGTAATATGAACAGGTAATTTATAGTATTAAACAATGTACTGATATATAAACATCTGTCAAATTTGTGAAATCTCCTTCGAAATATGTCATACGTGAACATTGGATGACAAAACGGCTCTTTTAAACATCTTGAATAATGAATAAATTACGCAAGAAACACTCAAAAGAGGATACCAAAGATGTGAATCAACTACACACACACACACACACATATATATATATATATATATATATATATATATATATATATGTGTGTGTGTGTGTGTGTGTGTGTGTATATAATAGATTAATACGTATGTGTAGATATTTATATTATGATCAATTATTGAATGAATATAAAAAAAATATTTTAAATATATGGAACGTGCTTAAGACGAGTATTGGGAAAACTCACCAAAAAAAACCCCACAACTAAACCTAGAGTAACAGATAATGTTAAAACCAAGGATGATAAAACATCAGGTACTCAATTCATCTCTAATCTGTTCTCTTCTTCAAAGTTCGTCCATATTTGGTCAGTGTCATTCACGAGCCTCGAACCCAGATAGTACACCTGTTATTGGGAGAAACAGCCATTTTCTTGTTTGTCGGATTCCGTTGAAATGTAAAATATTTATAAAATAAACTAAATCAAATCAGGCAATTATTGTGTTAGGCCAAAATATTGAACAGGAATTATTCTTGTTTAAACTATATATATATATTCCTGTTGTCTTCTTCTCACTCTTCTTGCCGCTAGTAGTAGTCGTAGTATTGATAGTAATGTAGTACTAGAGGTATCGTATGGTTGTGGTTGTCAGACCCAGAACCAGGAACACGCTTTGAACGCAAATAACCAAACACACACACATACACGCACGCACGCACGCACACACACGCACGCACGCACACACACAACTATAATCAATAAGTATGATGACAGATACGATGACTGTACTCGCCACACAATAATAATGTTCTGTTTATCTCCTCTATGACAGGCTGTAGTAGGCTATGGATGTCTCCTGTACTACAGGCTGTTGTAGGCTATGGCTGTCTCCTGTACTATAGGCTATTGTAGGCTATGTCTGACTCCTGTACTACAGTCTGTTATAGGCTATGGATGTCTCCTGTACTGCAGGCTGTAGTAGGCTATGGGTGTCTCCTGTACTACAGGCTGTTGTAGGCTATGGATGTCTGCTGTATTACAGGCTGTAGCAGGCTATGGCTGTCTCCTGTACCACAGGCTGTAGCAGGCTATGGCTGTCTCCTGTACTACTGGCTGTAGTATGCTATGGTTGTCTGCTGTAGTACAGACTGGAGTTTGCTATGGCTCTCTGCTGTAGTACTTGCTGTAGTATGCTATGGTTGTCTGCTGTACTCCAGGCTGTAGGAGTCCATGATTGTTTATCAAGAGGACTGCCTATGGCTAGCGACCTTATTAAACCAAAGGGCGATATTAGAGTGATATCAGCTTATCTCTCATAGTCGGTTATTAATTCCACTCACTCGTGAAATACGTCAGACGGGGATATCTAAAGGGAAAACTGAAATAGGTTTTAAATGTATCTTGTTTTATTGGAAATCTAAACTTGTCACATCATCATCAGCATCGCAGTAAAATAGGGAGAAAATATGACTAATCTATGACATGTATTTGAAAATTATTAATTAATTATCGATATTATATTTATATATGTATTTACTTGCTTTTGAGAGTGACACACACACACACACACACACACACACACACACACACACACACACACACACACACACACACACACACACACACACACAGACACAGATAAATAGATAGATAAATAGATAGATATATTTAAACACACACACACACACACACACACACACACGGATACAAACACCCAAATACAGATAATAATTTATTCAACATTCAATTTTTAGTGGCATATTTACACGAATGTCTATAGCACGAACCCTGAAGGAAAATTATAAACAGCACAACGTTATAAAAGCTATTCAATAATCACCAAAATTTAAATTAATATAAGAAATATATAACATTAAAAACACAACAAACAATGTATATAATTTAGTTCATAATTTAATTGTACTTTTATTAATACTTATTTAGTTCAAATTATTATATAAAATGTCGGTATTATAATATCTTTTTTATCATAAAGATTTTAGTATTGTACCAGAAAGGTCCTCTCTGAAACGGTCTTATTTCTACAACTTCAACATCCGTGACAGCATACAGCAGGTGTTTCCTTTCCGAGATCCGGTTATAAAGACAGCTGTGCGTCGTCATCATACAAATTATATTTAACACCATATAGCAATATAATGACCCCAAGAAGGCCAAAGGGTCAAGAATCAAACCCTGCGATAAACATATGATGAGCAGACATTTTCTGGTGGGCGTTGTTCCAAATAGGACGGAAATTTAATCTTCACCCGATAAACTTAAACATGTCTTCTAACCTTGAGACAAGTACATCAAGGTCAACTACATCACATCCAGCGGATAAGCCCAGAATAACTAATAATACTGGCTTACCTTGATTAATTAATGTCATAATATCATTAGAAATTCATTGTTTTGGTGTTGTGAGTACTTTTATACGTAAACTGTCGTGTTTCATTAAAGTCATTGTTGAATAAATATTCGCCATTAACGTGCTTATTTTTTACTGTACTACTTTTTTATAAATATTATTATTATTATTATTACTATTATTATTATTATTATTATTATTATTACTATTATATATTAGCCTAAATGGCAGTTTTTAACGTGGCCGACAACCTCAAATGAGGGAGACGCATATGGTCTATAATTTATAGCTTCCCCACGGAGACTAATTATAAATAAATTTATAATTTACAATATTTGGAGAAAACCTTGCCAGTTGTCTGGATGGATGAAAAACTCCTCGTACTATAATGTCACGGCTGAGGGGCGTACCTCCGACCTCCCACACAGAATGACCATAGCCTTAAGTAAATATTATTATTATTAGTAGTAGCAGTAGTAGTAATAGTAGTAGTAGTAATAGTAGTAGTAGTAGTAATAGTAGTAGTAATAATAATAGTAATAGTAGTAGTAGTAATAGTTGTAGTAATAGTAGTAGCAACAGTAATAATAGAAGTAGTAGTACTAGTAATAGAAGTAGTAATAGTAGTAGTAGTAGAAGTAGTAGTAATAGTAGTAGTAGTAGTAGTGATGATGATGATTGATGTTTTACGGCCACCTTTGTGCACACGGTAGGCTAAATGGGCCGAGCGACCTCCAAAGGTAATGAGACGAAGTGAAAGACGAAACAACCTTCAGATATGCCCACGCCGGGATTCGAACACGGGTGGTAGTGATCTGTGGTCTAGCACGCTACCGCTAGACCATGGAGGCGTCCTAGTAGTAGTAGTGGTAACAGTAGTAGTAATAGTAGTTGTTGTAGTAGTAGTAGTAGTAATAATAGTAGTTGTAGTAGTAACTGAATAATGTTTCTAAGACAATATTTTATAAATTTTATTCCCTCAGACAACAATTTCTATGGACATTTGTAACAAAACAAAAATCGAATATTTAGTTCTATTATTTATACGATTATATCCTGTACGGAGCCCCTCTACAATGACGTCATATCTACTGCGTCGGAACATTGGATAGACGGAACACTGGATTGTAAAACCGACGCCACAGAATAAACTGTCGGAACACCGAGAGCTAGAAACAATGACCTTTCGAAACAATGGGATTATACCCGATCCATAAATAGAAATTGTTCGGTCTGTTTATAAATATGATTGCCACGAATGTTCAATAAACTCGCAGGTGTTTTGTAAGATTTGCTCAGATGATGATGATTGATGTTTTACGGCCACTTTTCTGCACAAGTTAGGCTAAATGGGCCGAGTGACCTTCAAAGGTAATTAAGCGAAGTGAAAGATGAAACAACCTTCAGATATGCCCACGCCGAGATTCGAACACGGGTGGTAGTGATCTGTGGTCCAACACGCTACCGCTAGACCACGGAGGCACCCAATGAGTTGCTCAGATTAGACCGTTTAGCTAGCATTTGGTCGTGCCATTGTATTAGATATATTCCTGCACGCGATAAAATTGTGGTGACTTAAAGTCATATAGATATAGGTGTGCCAGAGCGCTTAGAGCAAACATAAAGCAAACAGAACACGCACACATATTCACGCACGCACATGCGCGCGCACATACACGCCTACCCACAACACGGTGAGACGTCAAAGTTATTAAAAATGATTTTGTACTGAATTTCTAAAAGGGGGCTAAAGTAATTTTTACTTTATTCAATAATAATAATAATAATAATAATAATAATAATAATAATAATAATAGTAGTAGTAGTAGTACTATATTTAACAGAGCACTATATATACTTTATTGTTACCAGCAATTACAGTAATTTTATTTTCTTAAACACAATAATATCTACCCACCTACCTCCATACATACATATGCACATACATGCATATCTACATACTTACATAGAACCTAAATCCATGCTTATAACATACGCATTTATGAACATGTATGGTTGGATACATTCTGCAGCAATGTTTATTATTAGTAGTAATACCAGTAGCCCGTATCTAGCCCCTAAACACGCCTCAGTATGACGTGATAATCAGGACCAGGTCGATTTTTCCCTCAATCAATATAACGCTATCACCGTCAGGAGTCAATAGAGGGCGCTCTGTATAATGGTTGTAGGAAGTGTCTTTATTCAAACAACGGTTAGACATGGCGTGGGGCAAACCTTCAGGTAAGCTTTGGGCTAGTCTTTGCTAGAGTTTATAGTCATATATATATATATATATATAATATATATATTGTATTTTAGCTGTTAAGACCACCTTTATAGGTTTTCATCATTGAGATATAATGGTGTTAACAAGGGATCTGTCGTAAAGGATAAAAGTAATATTAGAACAACAATTTGGGGGGAACAAGATGAATACTACTGTAGATTATCTGTTAATGATAATTATTCTCAAGGTGTTGCTTTACAAGTTACTGTCTCAGGTACGAATAGATAGTTCCTCATCGTATATATATAGCCCGGATGAGACCAACGTCTGAGCTAAACAAAGCGTCCATTCAATGACTCGTTCGATCAATCGATTGATCACACGCAGTTCAAACGTAATTACCGATTTAATTTAGATACCAGTATGCCGAATAAACGCTACATAGAATGTTGTTTCGTGTACATCACGACTGGTTACGATTCATCCGTGTGTACGTTCTGCGCAGTGCGTCTCGGTTACGCCTTGAATCTAGACCGATTACCCGAATCTACGCTGTGGTTTCATCGACCTACTTATTCACACGGCCTTAAAGGAGTGTTACCCCCCCCCTCCCCAGTCCCAACCGGAACTAATCTATTCAGTGGGAACTTGGTTAAGCCATATATATATATATATATATATATATATATATATATATAATTGTGTAAGTTCATATAATAAGGGAGTAAGGTGTAGTGTTGAAATTTATTATTATTGTTGTTGTTGTTGTAGTAATGCCGTTGCTTCTGTTATTGCTGCTGTTGTTGCTGTAGACCCCTTTTCAAGTATTCCGAAGATGACGCTATTAAAAAGACGGTGACGCAGTTAACCATGTCCGAATATCGGTTGCCACGCCATCTAGTGGTGATGACTTCTCGCCAAGGAGGAATGACAAGAACGTTGATGATGATGATGATGGTGGTGGTGGTGGTGGCGGCGGGGACAAATATGTTCATCATCATCATCATCATCATCATCATCCAACTTAACCGCCGATTCATATGTTAAATAAAAACAAGTCCCAATCTACTTGATGTCAGTTATTAGATTTTAAAAATAATCAATAAATCGACACCAAGTCTAATTAGATCAATAGCCTACGGTGTAATAGATTATATACTGACGGGGAAACAGGCACACGCAATTAATTTTTACAATTATCTTTCATCAAGATAAATCTGTCAACAATCACACAAATCGTTGGACCCCCAGCAGACATATCTCGTGAAAACAATGTTAAAAGGCTGGAGTTCTGCTCACTACAAGGTTTCTATTTTTGACCAAATCATTTGTTTTTTGTTTTGTTATTTTGATAAATACTCCTCTTTTCGTTAATGTTTCATTATATAGATTGCTCTCTCTCTCTCTCTCTCGTTTGTCTGTGTGTGTGTGTTGTGTGTGTGTGTGTGTGTGTGTGTGTGTGTGTGCCCCACCTGTCTTGCTTTGTTAATCTGAGTACCTATTATATATATATATATATATATATATATATATATATATATATATTATAAAACCCTTTTAAAAGTATCACGCACAAATTCATAGGGCCAAACATAGGAAGACGATCTCTCTCTCTCTCTTCTCTCTCTGTGTATGTGTGTCTGTGTGACACACACACACACACACACACACACACACACACACACACACACACACACACACACACACACACACACACCACACACACGGTGAAAATTGATGTCATGTTGAATTGATGTCAGTGAGCTCCGGTGGCCTAGCGGTTAAGCACTCGGCACTTGGTGGCAACGGTCACAGGTTCGAACCCCGTAAGAGGTCGAAACTTTTCCAGGGATTAATTTCTCGGCTCACTACATCGTGGGTGGCTGACCACGTTAAATGGCGCTGCCGTCTCCACTGAATTATTTTAAATAAAGGGGGACGTTAAAGACCCCCTGAGGACGTAAAACACTCTGGCAGTGACCACCTTCAGGGTATTTCGGCTCCATCTATCCGTACTGCTCCCCTGTGAGTGGTGGGGGAGGTGATTTCTCAACCACTCCAACGTAGAGGCTGTGCTGATTAAGCGACATCCTGGGGATTCTCCCTGAACAACAAAATCAAACTTGATGTCAAGTTGGTGGAGTGGCCAGAAGTTGATGGGTTTGAGTTGTTATCCCTGGGGTTTGTTATTGTCTAGATTGGCAATTTGAGTGAGGATGTTAGTGAGTGAGTGGATGAGCGTTTAGTTGGCACTAGTCATACCTGAGTCATATGACCGAAGGGATACTCCCTGCTGAACTAAGACACAGGTAACACTGGAATTGGAGTACAGCTTAAATACGGGAGTGCATAGTTAACAAATAGAGAGAGGGTCGTCATATTAAATACGTACATTCTAGGGACGATACTGTATTATGTACAATACCATATATTGTATGGTGTACGATACTGTATTAACCATACGAGGAATCAAAACTTCCTGTTTTTGGCTCAATCCAAAAAAGTACAGTCTATAATAATAATAATAATAATAATCATGATCTCCATTTCAGAAACCCGACTTCGTGAAGTATTTAGTATGTTCGACAAAGATGGCGACGGAACGATAAACAGGTCGGAACTATCTCCCATAATGACGATACTCAATAACCGAGCGACTCCAAAAATACTTCAGAAAATCATGAGAAAGGCGGACAAAGATGGTAATGTCAAGTAATTATCACTTGTAATCGGGGATAATTCTTATGGTTACTTAATGTAAATATTAATAATGTTCTGTCACGATGATGCTGCTGCTGATGATGATGATGAGCTAATTATCATTAAACAAAAATCCAATTAATTATCTCGCTTTCCCTTTTGATTTCCGCTGAAAAGGAAATCATTGGCGCATGGTTTCGTAGCGTAACTGGCAGCGCGGTTAATCACAGATCACTACCATCTGATTTCGAATCTCGGCGTGGGCATGTCTGAAGGATGTTTCATCTTTGACTTCGCCTCATTACCTTTGGAGGTCGTTCGGCCTATTTAGCCCGTTATGTGGACAAAGTGGTAATAAAACATCAATCATCATCATCATCATCAACATCCATATCTATTGTATCAATGCATATAATTGACCAAGTAAAGTAGATTACGCCAAAAGAAGCATTTCAGCCGAAATACAGTCTCTTCTCGTGAAAAGATGGCCCACAAATGAATAGATACTGCCACTATCCTTAACCTTCGTCTGAGATTATCCAATGTCCGGTCAGTTACAGACCACCATCATTTGGTCTTGATGCGGCCAGAACGAAAATGTATACAAAAACACAAAATCCATGGTCTTGACAACAAACGTGCAGCGTAAACTTTCTGGTCAGACAGACACAATGTTGGAAAGTTTAAAAAATATATATTACCACAGTTTTGTTTTGGCATAAAGGTTTCCTTGTCATTGTACTGGGTCGCTGAAGTCGGGTGATAATAGAAGCTCGATTCGTGGGTGTTCCATTACACTGACATTTATCTTAATTTTACCAGTTAATGGTCAATTATGAAAGTGATCGAATCCCATCAGAAACATCATAATTAGGTATTCCGGATTTTAGACGAGAACGCTTAAAGAAATAGTTCGCATTTATTTCAGTTTTTTCAGGACTAATACAAATGTATTCGCATACACAAATTATAAATGATCCTAAAACGTGAACACGATCAGCCGCTTATTAACCAACCCGGTTCAAGGTGCTGGTGAATCGACTATGACACGTCTGCGGGTGACGCCATTTTGAAGCCTGACACAGATCGGATGATCTTGAAGTCTGACGTCATTTAACACAACCTGTTTGTCTGACCCGATTATGACAATGTAAACAAGTGCCGGTAAAGTATAAGATTTCGGAACAGAAGTGTATTTACGATTATTACACAGCAATGGATCCCTTGCGCAACAACCCATTTAACTCGCCAGGATATCCGGTGTAGTACAAACAACTCGCAGTACCAACGAGATAAGAAATCCACAAATAAACAAGTAAATTGCACGTCTACGATTTGTGGTGTTTAGTTCACCATCGAGGAAGTGGTTCACCTAGGTACGAAGGATAGCACGCACGCTGCTTTAATTGGCAAGTTTTAAATGTATTCTACGAGATTTTGAACGGATAAGATACGTAACAAATTGATGTGCCGACAGCTACGTTTTACGAGCGTGACTATCATTCATGGCACACGTGAACAGTGTTTATGGATAGGTAAAGCTGCGTTTAATCTCCTGGACCTAGCCAAATATTAAATGACGAGTGTAATAATAACTGTAATTCATAGCGCTAAACCTTGTCGAAATACACATAATCAATTATTTGTTCGTTATTGTCTGAATAATGGAACAGTCAGCCACTTTTACGTGTTTTCGATGCGACTGGTCAACTTTCTCGAAAATTGGACTGAAAAATATGAATTATGATCAAATAAACAACATGGCACATCTGATCTATGTCTGGAATGACAAAGGCTGATCTGATTTGTTTAGAACATTTTATTCAACCATTTGATGGGTTAAATATCTACAGAAACAAATGTAAACAAAACGAGAAAATGGCCGAGAAAATATACTTTATATAATATATATTTTACTTTTAATAATTAAATAAAACTTATACCAGTTTGTTCGGTGCATTGTACTGATTAACCTCTGCGTACTATCAGAAATAGTGTCGAACAGATCGGAACGAGAAAATCAGACGTTTTCCTGTTGTCTTGTTTCCCTGAGCTGCCAGCTTAAAGATGGCAGCAGCTCATTACTTGTATACACTGGATATCGCGAAAATAGTGCTGCCACCTGTTCATCAAATGGTGAAACACTCGACCTGGATAGGGAGCCATTGGTCCAAATAACATCGTATGTTAGTGAAATGGCTAAAGGAAACAATGCTATGAAATTCCGTTTGAACATCATTTTGTACTCGTATAACACGAAACATCAACCGAGCTGTCAGATTTATGTAAAGGAATCGACGACGTCATGAGTTATCTGAGAGTGAGTTGTTCCTTTAAATTGTTTCGTCACAATTATCCTTTTTGTTTTTCTCCATTACATAATATCCCCATTTTTTTATTATTATGCCCACTTGAAATACATCCGGGTATGTATACCTCACTTCGGCCATCTTTGATGAAATAACAATTACATTTTGCCGTCCACACAACAGATCCTTGACAATCCTTGTTATATATAGCGTTATAAGCGTCAGTTTCCGGTATCTGTCGACATCTCTTCCAGGAAATGGGAAGCTAGATTTCAAGGAGTTTTCCCTCTTGATGTCCGACTTCATGATAACAGAACAAGAACAAGCCGCCCTAGAGATGACAGGCTACCAACACGCCAAGGAACAAGCCGCCAAAAAGAAGAAGCTACAAAGTAAGTCCGATCCTGGCCGCTGATTGATAGTTGTATTTGTTTTGTGACAGTTCGAAATGACAGCCATGGTATCCTTTAGATCCTGGCAACTCGTCCAAGACGAGATGTTCTCCACGTTCGATCAATCGGTAGCCAGTCCTAGTCGGGTATCACGTTGGGTAGTCAGGTAATCACATAAAGTAGTCAGGTGATTTATATGACATCGTTGTGATTGAGTGATCACTGACATCGAAGTTAGGTTGTTGTTTCGTTGCTATAAGTCAGTGAGTGAGTGCTTGGTGAATATATATATATATATATATATATATATATATATATATATATATATATATACATACATATTATTTTAATGGTTATTTAAATCATATGTCCGTCAAATACAATTATAAATAAGTAGAATCGAGATCCGAAAAATAGACAATAATTCTATATACTGCGGCGTAGTGCCTCCCATATACCAAGGTCAGGCTGTCAGCTCTAATGGGGTAGAGGTCCGAGGTATCTAAATATCTAGGGGCGGCCCAGCCATGGGTTAATACGACCCCGATCGTGTAGCAGGCATGTGACTTTCGGCGTTTGACATCAGCAGCGTGTTAGCCTACATATTAACCACTTGACTAATGATAATATTTGTGGGGAGACTTTAACGCGGGGCCGTGTTTACTTTAGACAAACGTCTAAGAGAAGTGTTTACGATGTATGACCGGGACAAGGACGGCACCATTAGCACGAAGGAACTACTTACCATAATGCAAACTTTGGGTAACAATCCGACAAAGGTACAGATGAAAAAGATTATGAAAGAAGCTGACCGAGATGGTAAGTACGGGTAGATATACACTCACTCACACTCGCTCACTCACTGACTCACTCACTGACTCACTCACTGACACTCACTGACTCACTCACTGACTCACTGACTCACTGACTCACTGACTCACTGACTCACTGACTGACTGACTGACTGACTGACTGACTGACTGACTGACTGACTCTCACTCACTCACTCACTCACTCACTCACTCACTCACTCACTCACTCACTCACTCACTCACTCACTCACTCACTCACTCACTCACTCACTCACTCACTCACTCACTCACTCACTCACTCACAAACCCACCTACCCAAGCTTATGTCTTTCCACCACCACATATACACACATACACGCATACAGGCGCGCGCGCGCACACACACACACACACACACACACACAGACATACATACATACACTACCCCATACATACAAATAATCCCATCATCGGTACACATCATGGCAATATATTTAAAGATTCGTTACTGATTCTGTGAGTGTGTGTGTATGTTTAGTTTTTTGTTTTGTTTGGTGTGTGTGTGTTTGTGTGTGTTTGTGTGCGCCCACGTGTTTGTTTTCAGTCTATATCAATCATACCCAATCAGGTAACGGTAAATTGGACTATCCAGAATTCGCCCAGTTGATGGGTAAATACTTATTAACGGAGGAGGAAGCTCAGATAGAAATCATAGAAGCATTCCGAGTGATGGATAAAGATGATAGTGGCTTTATAGAGTTTGATGAACTGAAAAAGGTAAACAAAATACATCAATCAATCAAATTAATAAACGGTATATATATATATATATATATTGAAAACTTGTCAGTTTAATCTAGGCTTAAGGGAAAAGGCTGTTAAATCAAGGTAATCTGTTGGTCTGATCACATCCCATTTATTGCCCAAGTAATCAAGAACGGGGTGATTGAATTGGCATGATCAAATCATGATCGAATCGTGATTAACCTATTTGCGATTCTGATAATACCCCCCCCTCCACATACACACACACACACACACACGCACACACACGCACACACACAGACATTTCAATCTATTCACACGTTTTACGATATCGTCAACATTATCAGATATCTAATCACGACCTACCTGGGGATGTATAAGGGGATGTTGGATGTTTATTGTGTTACCATATTGTTCACCTGCCAGGTGTTACAGCAATGTAATCAAGGTATATCAGATGCCGAACTACAAGAGATATTTGATCAAGTTGGATGAGAATGGAGATGGCATGTTAGACATTGATGGTAGGGAGATAATAGATAATAGTATCTTGTTTTATAAAGATGATTTCAGTAGATAGCATTGGTATTGTCATCATCATCATCATCATCATCTTGACCATGCTATCACAATCGTAATTATCCTGATTATTATTATTGATGATGATGATAATAATAATAATAATAATAATAATAATAATAATAATAATAATAATACTAAACTAATAACAGTAGGAGTACCAGTAGCAACAATTGTCTAGTTACTAATAGCAACGACTGCAGTTGTAATCGGTGCAGTAATAGTAGCGGGAATAGCAGTGATAACATGTAATTTGCGCTCGTCTTTTTCGTTCGTTCACAGAAGTTTTCCAAACTGGCTACAAAAGGTTTATTATAAGTTGAACAGAAGCCATGAGACGAGGCTGTCACTGTAGGCCATTAAAGCTCTGACCAAACCGTGGTGACAGTGACGTCTTCACATTAATTATAGTAATAATAATAAATATATACAGATAGAAATGTATTACTTTTCTTCATTGTTAACTCATCCGATGGCAGCTTGATGTAGGAAACGTGTGTGTGTGTGTGTGTGTGTGTGTGTGTGTGATGGTCCTTTTTTAGATATCGGTGGTCTAACAGATTTTTGCTGTTGTTGTCTTCACTAATGTTGTTATTGTTGTTATTGTCGGCGTTGCTGATAGCAGGCCAATGTACGAAGGGACCGTTTATAGCAATTATTGTGCAGTTATGGATAATAACTCGGTTTCAGCATAAATATTCCTTTTCTCTCGTTTTCATGAAGTACTCACTTTCCATTTCTTGAGGTAGGCTTATGAAATAAAGTGTGATAAATGTGAGACAAAAACGTATAGAAATCTGAATTTGGATTTATAATTATATATATATATACTATATATGATATATATATATAGAGGCGTTAGAAGGGAGGGAGGGTGGGTGAGAGAGAGAGAGAGAGAGAGAGAGAGAGAGTGAGTAAGTAAGTGAGTGAGATTTAAAGAAATTTATATTACTCCTGATGTGACTTCGAGATAATGATCTTTTAAATGTGCGATGAAAATTCCCATATGAAGTTCAATGTTTTTAATGCATAATGATCATCATCATCACCATCACCATCATCATAACTAAGACTGCAAGTAATCTTTCTACTTTTAATACAACAACAATGAGTACGACAACAACTACAACCACTAACAACTCAGCCTTATGTCGGATGTTGCTTTGAACGAGCGGCCATCTTCCGACAAAACAATCAGTTTAAAAACAAATATCATATTCATCGCTATCGGATACATAATCGATTTGCGGACTATCGACAATCAGCTAACAGTCGACATTTACAGATAATATTTTCCGACATAAGTCTCCAATAATAGATACACATTTCCAGTAATATATACATTATACATTAAATCGTTTGGTTGCCAAATCAAATGAGTGATTTATGCTAGCTTCACGACGTAAATAAATAAATGATTCGTGGAGATTTTTCTCACCAATGAGCGGATCCACAATTTCTGGTTAAGAGAGACTATAGGGTGGCGAGTTGGGTTTCGGGACAATCTTTCCGAGCGAGTGCAGCGTTGTTATTTCAAGGCGATAAATGGAGGTTATAAAGTTGGCCTATATTTATTTTTTTACAGTCACTTTTAAATTCGTATTAGTTCTTCGCCGTTTACCATTAAAATATAAAAATACAGTAACGTTTACAAGAGGCTGACATCGTGGTTTCACTTCCGTTTATAAACAATGTCAATGATGTATGAGATCGTGTTCCGGTAGAATATTGGAAACAAATATATAGTGGGTAAGCAACGTGAGGATAAAAGATGGAAAGTGAAACCGTTATACAGCCGACATTAGTTAGAACCCGGATAATTTTGTCAGAAAGAGATGTTAGAATTTCCAAACTTTTTAGTATAAATAAATCCCGTTGCTAGATGTATTTAGACCATACACGCTCGTGTGATATTAACGGAATATGGATAATTCTACAATATATTTAATCGATTTAAAGACGTGTACGATGTTCAGTCAATGGCGGAATAACAGACATACCAAATTTCGGGGGACTTCAACCTGAATCCAATTACAAGATGCTGTTGATGTATGTCGTATTATCGTCAACTACACACTCGGGTTTTGCGAATAACTGTAATGGATACACGAAATAAAAAGATCCCGAATTACGAAACAACAATATTGCTCGTTTAGACTCCTTACCGGGTTAGGTGTAGTTTGACGATTACGATTATCGAAAGAACCGATCTGGTTTAGTTTCATAAACCCTGATAGAGGGTTCTTTGTTTGCCAATTTACAGATCTTATAAATTTCAAGGATGAAGTGTAGCTCGACATTCAACACGGGCGCCACTGGTTGTCGGTCAAGCAATTATCTTCCCCGAACGGAGATATCATTTCGCGTCCTTCTAATCTCGCGATTTATTTTCGATTCGCGAGAATAAATGAATACGAATGAATAAGATTTTAATAGTATATGAGAAAGAACTAAATATTACCGTCAATGGCATCACGCACTGCCATCTACCGAATGAATTGGAAACTCTTTGTTTTTCGCTATTGCTTGAGGTGGAGGGGGGATTTCTGAAGGAAGACATCTCCTGCGCATATCCCATGCGCCTTATTTCAATTTAAGATCCTGTTAAGTAGGCAATTTATTATAATTCAATCAGGCTAAAGGCTTAAAGGATGTTTACTGAACTGAGATACAGAAGAAAATAAGAGCGTTTGACATCAACTGTGTTACTCAATCGCTATTGCCAGGGTTAAATAATCGTTTGAGTAATTATTTAATGCATGCGTGGTTGAGTGATTGATCGATTGAGTCTGCTGCTCTTCGTTCGCTTGTTAATAACTGTCGGCGCATGGTAATATGGTCTATTAGAGTGCGTCGTGCGCCCAATACCACTGACTTCAGGACACGAGGTTTCTGTTAGCGTTATATCCCCCTTTGTTCATATGAGTCTAGCCTCTACCCAGTGATCAGTCCAGCTCGGGTGTCCCTAATAGAAGCCAAAGCTCCCACTGGCATAACTCTCCGGGCCACTGAGACATACGAGCTCAACTCACCACGTCGGGGAATGGACTATGAAGGGGGGGGGGGTTATTGAATGAATGAGTGTTTTGTTTAAAAGATGAGACAGACATAGGCAATACTAGGCGTGGATCCGGTAAACTGGATGTGTTCAATATACATAATTCTTATGGTCGTTCTTTCGATCCTCGTACGATACCCATAAAAGACGTATCATAACGTTTCTCACTAAATGATAATTCAGAAATTCAAAACACGCTGATCCTTGACGACGAATGAACAAACTATAAATAAAAAACTCCCATTTCACTATATTCAGTACTGCATCTTTTCGTAACAGTGTGTGTATGTGTATGTGTGCGTGTGTGTACGTGCGTGCGTTCGTGTGTGTGTGTATATATGTGAGAGAGAGATAGTGTGTGTGCGTGTGTGTGTGCGTGCGTGCGTGCGTGCGTGCGTGCGTGTGTGTGTGTGTGCGCGCGTGCGTGCGTGCGTCGTACACCAGTACCTAATTTATGTAAAACAATCATAGCTGTGAGGAGAACTCACCTGCCTGATGTATGACACTCTTCTAGCAGCTGAATAATAATAGATCATTAGTCGATCGCCAAGAAAATAATATCGAAGTACCAACATATACAATACTGAACTCCTCCGAAAAACAACAACAAGTGTCAAAGGCCTGTAGCAGATCACATAAAACTTCTTATATCCAATGATCTGTGCTATCTGTTCTGAAAACCTCTTATAATACAATCATTGTGGTCTACATTTTCTCAACCCTCACAGCAGTATCCGACTGTTTGAGCATGCACACCCCTGTTTGATTCATAAACAGTCGATGGAGCAAAAGCTACGTCGAACGAAACGATTTGCGCGAAAACGTTGAGGATAACATTGAGCTGCGAACCCAAACCCTATGTGATGTGTCTGACAGGCGATACGACCTGAGCTATTGCATCTCCGCATCCAAATAGATGCATACTGTTTATGCTAATGAACACGTCTCATGCCTATGATTAATATTGTCTTTATATTAATGCCTGCCAGAAGGCATTCATTAGACATTCTATAAGTACGTTGTGTATACGTTCAGGTGAACTATAATTACAGGTTGGTGGGACACGTTTCTCTATGTCTCACACGTCATTGGGTGTCTATCTAACTTTATTTTGCGACTTTATAAGAGAGCCATAATACAAAAGTGACTGCTCGTACTTGGTTGTCTGCGTTGTTGACGTGTTACGTCATGTTTTTTAAGTCGTACTGTTTTATATAAAACAAATGAAGTAGAATTAATCAGTACTTGATCACCGCTGTTCGAAATTAAAGATTACACCCGGTCATGTGATATGGAGTAAGTGGGTGAGTGAGTGAGTGAGTGAGTGAGTGAGCGAGCGAGTGAGTGAGCGAGCGAGCGACAGAATAGGTGAGTGAATAACTGCCTTTTTGCTTCACGACTGAGAAAATTCGGCCTGAAACGATCAGCCTGAGGCCTTTTATCAATGGACGAAACTGGCCACGGACAACGGAAACGCGGTTTCGTTGGTCGGTTGATGGGTTTGTTTATACTCTGCTCTGCATTGGTCATATATCCAGGACGTACGACGGACGGACTCGACTTGCCAATGTTGATGTTTGCAGCTAACTAAACTACCAACTGCAATACGGGGGTGCCCTAAATATGGCCCAGAGTGACACCCCCACCCACCGACCACGAAATGGTTGGCTGTCTTTCTAAGTACCCGTATACTTGTCATCGGAGAGACAGAGACATGAGAAGTTTAGCGACGAAGTTCCTCTGCTTCTCATTGGCAGCTTGTGTTCTGACGTCATTCTATATCCTGAAAGAAATCCTTGGCTTGAGTGAACGGAACAGCACGCTTATGAAGCGCCCCCTGACGTCGACCGCCGTCGATCCGAAACCCGCTCCAGCGACCGACTTCTGCGTTGCCATTCTGACCGGATATCCGGAGGTTGCGCGCGCACCCTACCTTCGGCGCCTACTCCGTGCGCTAACCCTCCAGGTGGCGCTGCCGACGAGACGCCTCGACGTGAACGTGTTCTGTCAGGGAGAGTGCGTCGGTGACGAACTGCTGAGGAACTACAGAGGAACTTTACACAATCTAAAAGAACTGGGAGGGGACGGTGGGGAGAGCGAGCAGGAACGACGCCGCAGGAGGTATGGGAGGTTCCTCTGCAAAGATGGCTGCCAGAGGAAGGGGCGGATTCCGTTCATTCCCGAGAATAACAGCTCGTCGATATTCAACGAGAACCGCTGGTTCTTCCTGTCGGAAAACTTCAGAAAGATGTTCGATCAGCTATTCAAGGTCGAAAAGAGGTCATACTGCGCCATATTTGAAGATGACCTCGTTCTGTCCGTCGACAGCTTACTGTACCTGCACCAAGGGGTCCGCCTCATGGAGGAGGATCTGTCCGTTTTTACGGTGTCCCTGAACAACGACAACAGCTATCCACTATATGCCTCGGATCCGCGCTTCTTTCGCCGGGTCAGCCATTTCTCCGGATTGGGATTCCTGTTGTCGCAACGACACTATCTGGGCGTTCTGGATCCGGCGTGGCGGCCGAACCGGAACTGGGATACGATCGTCCAACGAGCGATGGTCGCCGCCAACATGACATCCGTCCAACCGGAACTCACCCGATCGTCGCACATTCGGTCTCGTGAGTTCTCCGCCTTTGGCAAGTTCCCTCCGCGCGACGTGTTCGAATCCCAGACGCTCAATAACGTCATATCCGCCGATCTGGATCTGTCGTGGCTGCAAAAGGATCGCTACGACGCTTTCGTCGACGAGTTCATCCGGAATGGGATTGTTGTCGAGTTTCTCGAAGATTCGTTCTTCTATGACACGGATCAGAAGATCCTGTACACGAATTGTACGGATTCGTCGGACTTAGATGCGATTCTGAAGAAACGGCACATGATCGGAGCAGGCAACGGCGGGATCATCAGGGGATCGTACAAGGAAACGCTCTTTATCCGGATAGGCGGCGTGCACGTGCTGATCGTCTGCCGGAGTTCACCGATCTATCGACAATCCGGAATGCCCCAATTAGACGGCAACAGACGTCTATCCGGATCGAACGCTCGTCTCCGATTGGCGAAAACGCGTCACGCGACAGATCGTGTTCGGAGGCCTCTTCTCGGCGTCATCTACGCACTGTGGCGCGATTATGACGTCATCATCAGTGACCGGAATCAGTCATGTGACGAGGTATGCTCTGGAGCGATGACTCGCTGTGATCGGACGGGATTGTGGCTGCTCAATGTTGACTGTAGTATCGTGGCGGAGATATGTCCCAAGTGTGGGATATGTAAGGGTCAAGCCGGGATACGACCCTATATCGGGATATATCCCGCTACTGACCTCAGTAATGTTTATCTCGCCTTTCCACATTATCTTAACTGTAAACTGTCCTCATCCAAACACAACAGAGTATGTCCTTGTGTGAAGCAAAGATGAGGAGTAAGTGAGTGGCTCGCCTTGTCTCAGATAGCACCATGGTGAGAGTACTGCGCTTCAATTTCCAGGCTTCGGGTTCCAATCCAACTTGTACTTGGATTTGTGGGTTATCTAGTGGGTGGCCTCTCGGTCATATGTGTCTTCACATATGTGATCAGCACCGAGTCTAAACAAACAGCTCACCCACTAGTCGTATCTGGGACATAAAGTCGAGGGCTGATTTCCTAGGGAAACTTCAAACAGATACAGGTACTACCGGGGTTCGAACCCTAACTTGGAAAGAACCACCTATAAACATAGATGCTGATATTTTACAAACTGTTTTTCTATTCTTTTCTCTCTAAGGACTTTTATCTTGTTATTATGATATTATAGTATTAAGAATCAGGATATTATATACTCCCCCCACACCCCGCAGTACGGATTGTGCAATACAGTATTTCCTCATGTTTCCTGTAGGTATTTTGCTTCAGGCTTCCAAATACGCGTGTGTGCATGCATGCGTGCGTGTGTGCATGCATGCATGCACGGGCGTCTGTATGAGTGCGCGCGCGCGTGCATGCGCGTGTGTGTGAAGCAATAACCTATGCACTGTCGTCATCCAATATCAATATGTTGTCACTGTAAGTGAAAATTAATAAGGTATCTCTCTAATAAAATTAATTGTCACAACAGTTGGATTATATAGTTTTTGTTTCATCTTCATAGTGATGCGATGTACCAAACTGTATGAGATGACAGTCTATCTCCAATTGTATAGGTTTCGGTTTAATGTATTATCCGCCCCACCACAGAAATGACCTATGAATAAAGAACGTTGACCTTTGAGTTGATGGAGTGGCCAGTAGATGGCAGGACAAGACGGCACGATTGTTGTTACTCTTTATTTTGCCGATTACAAAGTCAGCATATTATATCCGGGTATTGTGGGTGCGGTGATAAACCATGTAAAGACGAGGTTGGTCGTTTTCCTACATTTGAACATTGAACATTTGACACTGTTGGACAACGCCGACTGTACTGATCCGTACAACCGAGGGTCAAATGTAAACAAAACATTTTGTGAACAAGAATCAATTTTCTGATTAAATAAGCCAATTGATGGAGTACAATTAGGTGGATAAAAACGAGTGATAAAACGGTGTCTAGGGAAATATAAACTATTTGTCCGTTCAAATGTAATTAGACGATTATGGCTGAACATGTCTGATTTATCGTTTAATAGGATAACCCATGATACATAACTAGTGTGTGGCAAGGGTTTGTGTGCTTGTATATACCCCCGCACACAAACCCCTGCCACACACTTAGTTACACACACACACACACACACACAAAAACACACACACACACATATATATATATATATATATATATATATCATGGTATTGCGATAGAGCGGATTCTGTTTAAAGGCATGAAGGTGTGAGGGGGACTTTTCTAAAGACAGCATCTTTTTATTCCCTACTTCACTTAATTAAATTATAATAAAGTTGTTCTTGAAATAATAATTTAATTAACTAGTTCTAATTAATTTAATAATAATCCATTTTTGTTTAAATTAATTAAATATGCCATGCCATTTAAAACTACGTGTTTAATTTAGTCGAAATATATTAGCATCATTAATTTAGAATTCATATAATAACCGACATATACTTATGTATGGTAATGACGATGTTTACGTTATTCATAAATATTTATGTCCCATGTAAATTAATAAAGCCCGAGGCAGTCATTCTATAATGACATATTA
Organism: Paralvinella palmiformis; assembly: GCA_025642065.1. Lineage (NCBI taxonomy): Eukaryota > Metazoa > Annelida > Polychaeta > Terebellida > Alvinellidae > Paralvinella > Paralvinella palmiformis. The sequence continues at coordinate 640,137 of JAODUP010000075.1, read as the reverse complement.
TGATTGTAAAAATCTGTGAAATGTAATAGAAATTGTAATTTCGTTGGAGATTGTGTCCAGAAGTGACGGAAAATAACACACACACACAGAGATAGAAACACACACACAAGAGTTTGTGTGTGTGTGTGTGTGTGTATGTGTTTAGTAATTTGTCAAAAGCGATTTGTACTGAAAATCGCGAATGGTGAATACTCGGAAGAAGAGAGTTTTCCTGTCAAGTATTGTAAAGTCCCTGTGTAACAAAATTACAAATACAAGATCAATTAGAGTCGTGGTACCCTGAATGTAACACATTCAGGGTCAGAGCAGGACGACTGTCACGTGTTACACATTCAGGATCAGGGCAGGGCGACTGTTACGTGTTACACATTCTCGTGGTAATCGAAAATACGAAATTACTACATCAAACACTCAGCGCCACATATTGATTGTAGTGTATAAATCACAACAAACTGCGCATAAAACGACTGAATGAGAGCAGATTTGTGTATATTCATCCAATGAATCACATGCGTTTGACCGTAAATATGTGTGAATCATAGGTGTTAAGTCTCCCGCATTCGACGGGAGACTCCGGGAATTCCATAAAACCGATCTCCCGCATTTTAAACGAAAACGCTCATTTTATAAATATGCTGTATGTGAGATCGATAAAATGTAGTATTCACGGTCGTGGAAAGTATTTTGAAACCATCTTGTTTACGTACAGCAAACATTAAACATTCGTGCTTCATCAACTGTCTTTGTTTCCTTCAATTACAAAGGATATTATCTTTGCGACATCTCACACACATGACGTCACCGTCTATATATGATAATCCTAGTAACATCTGTCAGAATTAGTTCATTTCTATTTATTACAAGAAAAGTGACGTCGTATCGCCCTTTTCCGATATCTGCCTTCATTTGGCGATGTAATTTGTTGTTATAGCCACTAGTTTTAATTATATCAGTATAGTCTTATATTGTGGCACAGCTACTACTACTCCTTTGTATACAATGATATCACCCTATTGTGGTGCCACCTACCGATTTGTTGTCTAATGTTAGCAGAGAGCTTAAATATAGAGAGGCGTTACTCTTGCCGCGCCATGTTGAATTTTGAACCAGTGGCGCCTCCAGCGACCGGAGGTATCTGACATAATCTGGTTGTCCACATGTGATCGTGTACATGTGTGCGCATGGTTGAAATCAATTGCCAATACTAGTACTATATGTTACATGATCACATACTCTTTTAATAATTAACATTTTTAATTGTGCACACATGATATCGAAAAAAACGAAGCTCTGAAACTGTAAATAAAGAATTATGTGATTTCACAGCCCAGTCACTTAATCCATAGCCTACAATTTGCGATCACTTGACAGCTGATCAGAAAATAATTGAACGTGGTTTAGGTTATTTCACAGCTTTGTGTGTGAAGTGAAAGTTTTTTTAATGAAAACAATTAGGTATATATAAGGTAAATGCATACAAACATACTTTCATCATGTCAGTTTATCATAGTCCATAATTTTTTATTTATTTGGATATATACATATAATGATATATACAGCTATTATAACGCAACCATAACACAATTCAGTACGAACTTCCTACCATATGGCATATATTCATCATGTCCGTTTATCACATATTAACTAAAAAAATCACAAGTTCATTTAAAGTCTACACCTCAATAATATAGACCATGAAATATAGGCCTGCCCAGCTGAGAACACAGAATATACATGGAATATTAACAATGTTTATGTTTGCGTTAACATGTTAGAGATAGAGAAATTAGTACTTTGATTTGATATGCATTTAAGTTATGAAGAGAAGTATACCAATTAAAGCACATGAGCTGAACATTCAGGTACTAATTCAGGTGCTGGTAATCCTTTTTTGTATTAAGATATGAAATGGGCTGACAAAATTTCATGGGTTTGATGCCGTGTTTCTTATTTAATTAATTTTATAATAACAATTTTCACCATTTATATTTATAAATATTAATTACCATCACAGCTGGCCCTGTCTCCTGTGTAGGTGTCCTATCTGTTAATAGTTTCCTCTTTGATTTCAGTGGTTGCATGCGGTGGATTTGGTACATCAAAAATAGTCGGAATAGCATTCTAAATAAGTTTATCTCTTGTCTGGTTCATGAATTCCGTTTCAGTAAAGTGTATATCATACACTCTAAAATTAGTATTCAAGTAATTTAAATCTTTCCTCATCATATATCTGCCCAACAACAATTAATAGCCCATCTTTTACTTCTGTCAAGAGAAAAAAAAAGTTTCTACCACTAATTGAGGTATTTAATAATTAATTTCATAACATTTAAATTCCATATATATCCATATATATCCATAAAGTCCATATATATCAATTGCTTACGTTTAAAAATAAATATGGAAGCAGGTGATCATGTAAATACTCAGCTACTTATAATTACTGTAATTAGGGAAAACTTATCTGATTATAGTTATGTAATTTTAGAAGTCCAATTATATTATTAACAATAACAAAGTAAAATATACCTCATGCCCATAACATATTCAGTGGCCCCAGTACTTGTAACTGTAAGCTTATGTATATCTTACATACCCATTTTGTGATTAATAGTTTGATATTGTTCAATAACATTTAATAAGATTTTGTCTGAAACAGATATAGATCTAGGTAGATCTTGCGTGGGCCTACTGCTTGGGTCATGTCAAGTAGGGGCGTGTCTACTTCAAATTGTTATGCTTATTTTTTAAATATCCTTTATCTAAAAAAAGCCAGATCATATCAATTTTTACACTAGCTTTCATTTACTTTCGGGAATGTCTTTATTTGTGCATACTTTTCCTGTTACTGCAGCCGAAAGCGGCGCAGAATGAACCAGTGCCATTAGGCGCCATGTTAACGAAGGGAGCTGTCTGTGACAATCTACCCCCGGCGCTCCATGAATTCAAAATGACGTCCCATGTTAAAACGCGAAGTAACACGTCTTGTTATAAATAGTGTTTGTTGTTAGCCTAATAAAGTCATGCGTTCTCAACTGGCGTTATCACTTATTAATTGTTCTACTGAATAGAACATATTGAAACATGGTGGCAGAGGTTTGAAAAAGAAGTTAAATCCACGAACTATAAAGGTAACTAATCGTCAATGACCGTTCAAGCATATAAACATACAAATTTGATGTTGGAACTGGATACTATTGAGTGATAATAAGTGAATTGAAGAAAATGGCTGATGTCGGCGACCACGTTGCTGCTAGCGCTAACAACCAAGCAGGTCCACCACGTTTGTCTCACCTGAGAGTGAATCATCCACAAACACTAACTGTGATGGATTTGAAAGAAGAGGACTGGAAGTTGTGGAAGCAGGAAAGGAAGTATTATGCCAAAATTACCCAGCTTGATAAACATCCCGAAGATGTACAGACCTCTTTACTATTACATTGTGCAGGGAGGAACATTCTTAGAATATACAATGCATTCGAATTCACGACAGGTGAATCTGACACAAACCCACAAACTGTGCTCGAAAAGTTGGATGATTACTTTACAGGCATGTAGCATTTGAATGTAGCACTGAAGCGTTCACACTTCCAACAATAGATGAAGTTCTGCCGAAACTAGTGAATGCACGAATAATATCCAAGCTGGATCTAGAGCAGGCATTCTGGCACTGCAAACTAGGTGAAGAGTCGAGTAAACACACTACATTTGCAACTCACAAAGGCAGATTTAGATGGCTAAGATTACCATTTGGAACCAGTGTGAGCAGTGAGGAATTCCAGAAAAGGCTAAACCAAGCTTTGGATGACATTGATGGAATAGGTTGTGTAGCAGATGATATCCTTGTCTATGGTGTAGGTGATACAACAAAAGATGCTATGGAAGATCACCGGAAGAAGTTAACACTATTGTTACAGAGATGTACCAAACTAGGAATTAAACTCAACAAGGCTATATCAATATTCTGTTGTACAGAAATACCATTCCTCGTACATCTGATAACCAGTGAAGGTCTAAAACCGGATCCAGGAAAGATTGATGCCATCCTGAAGATGCAACAACCTACCACAGTCCGGGAAGTACAATGGAACTGTGAATTATCTGGCACGTTTCTTACCACAGTTATCATCAGTTATGCAACCTCTGATGAAACTAACCAGGAAGGAGCAACCATGGATTTGGGGGCGAGAACAAGCGAAGGCATTCTCTGATGTGCAGAAGCTGGTAACCCAAGCACCAGTTCTAACATATTTTGATGTCAACAAACCTATCACTGTTCAGTGCGATTCAAGTGAAAAAGGAATAGGTGCAGTACTACTCCAAGATGGTCGACCTGTTGTGTATGCCAGCCGAGCGCTACGAGATACTGAAACAAAGTATGCTCAGATAGAAAAGGAAATGCTCCCTATTGTCTGGAGTCTGGAGCATTTTCACCAGTACACATTTGGAAAGCACATAGTAGTACAGAGTGACCATAAACCACTAGAATCATTGATGTGTAAGCCACTCTCCAAAGCCCCGCGCAGACTACAAGGCATGATGATGCGTCTTATGAAATATGACACAGAAATCATATATACCAAGGGAACTAACATATTCATTGCTGACATGCTATCACGTGCATATGTGAACTATCCTAGTATTGAACAATCTGACTTAGAACATATAAATGCTGTTCAACATCTTCCAATCCGTCAGGAACGTTTGAAACAGATACAGCTTGAGACTGAAAGAGATGATAACCTTCAAGCTCTAAAACAAATCATCATGCATGGATGGCCAGACCAGAAATCCGATGTACCACTTAATTTGATACCATACTATGGTATGTGTGATGAATTAACCACACAGAATGGTCTTGTTTTCAAAGGTGAACAGATCGTCATACCCATTAATTTTCAAGTTGACATGAAGAAAGCAGTTCATTCATCGCATATCGGGATTGAAGGTTGTTTAAGAAGAGCCAGAGAATGTCTCTTCTGGCCAGGTATGTCATCAGAACTAAAACAATACATCAGTACGTGTGAAACATGCCGAATGTTCGAAATGGCACCAGCTAAGGAAACCCTGATGTCTCACGATGTACCCGACCACCTTGGCAGAAAGTACTCACTCACAAATCAATTGACTATGTAATAACAGTGGACTATTTCTCCAACTTCTGGTAAATTGATAAACTTAATCGTACAACCTCGCATGCTGTGATTACAAAAATCAAAGCACACTTTTAAAGATACGGCATACCAACTACGGTTATGACGGACAATGGGCCTCAGTTCACAGCAGAGGAGTTCCGTAAGTTCGCACAGAAGTATGACTTTGAACATGTCACATCCAGTCCACACTACCCGAGGTCCAGTGGGAAAGTTGAAGCAGCAGTAAAATCAGCTAAACGTATGCTGAAGAAAACACGTGAATCAGGAGCTGATCAGTATCTGGCATTATTGGACATTCGCAACACACCCACAAGCACCTACCTAGCCCAGCCCAAGCAAGAATAACGTACACGTACATTACTACCAATGACTGATTTTGTGGAGCCCCCTTTACGCACAGACACAAAGTAAAGTTACAAATGCTAAAAACCAAAAGCAGCATATTATAACCGAAATGCAAAGTTATTGTTCTAGAAGAAGGCAATGTAGTAAGGATAAGCCATATTCTCCCAAAAGTTACATGGGAAAAAGGGGGTTTTAACCAAACGTCTAGATGAAAGATCATATCAATGGATACAATTCTGGAACACCCCGCAACGATCTCACGGCAAGACCAATGAATCAGACACTCTAAATGATGCCTATTCATCAACCACCAATGCCAAAGTGAAGCGTTATTTGCTGACCAACCCCCCAATGGGTGATTACTCTACAGCTACACCAGTAAGCGAATATGTCTATAAAGCCCCCGTCTACCCAGCAGAAAAAACACCTGCTCCCAAAGCCCAAAGCCTACCCAGCAGAACACCACATCTGCTCCAATGCGAAACCGACTCGTGATCACAAAGATCAACCCAAAGGGGGTAGCACCAGCAAATTAAACCCATGAACAATATTCAAGTGTTTATTCATATCACCATGATTTAATCATTTTGATTTAAAAATATACATTGTTTGGTAACTTCAAAAAAAAAAAAAAATTTGAATATCCACTAGTTTTAATTATATCAGTATAGTGTTATATTGTGGCACAGCTACTACCCCTTTTTTTACAAATGATATCACCCCATTGTGGTGCCACCTACCGATTTGTTGTCTATTGTTAGCCTAATAAAGCCATGCGTTCTCAACTGGCGTTATCACTTATTAATTGTTCTACTGAATAGAACATATTGAAACATAATTTAGATAGATAGATAGGAATTTATTTCCAACTTCCACAGTACAGACAATAAATATATATATATATATATATATATATATTGTAATTGTAAGACATACGTAGAATGCCGGTGGACCAGTGTAGTTATGAAGCTGTATTCCCACTGACCCATAATACATGATAGTCAGGTTCTGTGTGTGCGTGTATCACCATCAGCCACCATTTAGCACTCTCTGACCTCTAACGTTGACCTTAAAGTAAGTATTATTTCATACAAACCTGAATTAACCATTCGTTAAACTGCCGAGACGAAAGCAAAGTAACTGACTTTAATGAAACACGCGTACACATCATGTGTGTGTGTGCATTTTTCTCCTATACGATTAACCCCAATGGTGTTGCCATGACCCCACATGATGGTGAGTTGTTGAAGTATCTTAAATAGTAACCCTATTCCAATCGCATACACAAACCGGTCTAAAAAATATTAACATAATTTATGCCGCATGTTGGTTACGCCAGTGTACTCCATGTGGATCTATGTCTTACGGAGACGAATCGGATCTCCTCAAGTCGCCTCAATTCTCGCCTGATATATGAGCCAGTATTCTATTTACCCTCGAGCCGAGCCCTTTGTAATATAATATAATACGTGATGTTTATATAGTTCCCTATTCAGCTACAAGCTACTCTAATGCGCTTTACAATGTTATTTACAATATTATTATCCCTGACTCAGACCTGTTTCCACCCAGCACATATCTCAACTCTCAAGGAAGCATACAACGCATGCGGCCAGTATAGGCGCAAAGCGTTACTCAAACACATAGCCATCGCGTCCTGCCAGGTACTCATTTGTATGGATGAGTGAACCAGTCGCCACAATGATGGATGAAATATCTTACGAACGCACGTAACATCGAAATTCCATCCTCGCCAGATATGTGATGTATGCTTCGAAAATGACACTCTTTCAGTTGGTATTTACGACCAAAAAAAAATTACAATGCCAAAAGCCTTTATTGATGGGTGAAACAGCCCACAAACACACATCAACGGGCATACGATTCTCGTGAGTGATGTTATTCGTCTTCAATAATTTCAGCAATCGGGTTTTTAGGATAATGTCTTCATCTGGAAACATTTAATTGACGATCTTAGAGCAGTAATGGAGTTCAGTTGTTAGGTCGATGCCGTGTTCGCCATTTGTCATTTTACAAATCTCTGGTGTGTGTGTGCGTGTGTGTGTGTGTGAATGCGGTTTCTGTGTGCGTGCATGGTTGAGAACTGTGAAAAGACGTGTATTTTTATGATTTAATTTACTCAAACCGTCCTGTTGTAATCTCGATACAGAACTGCATAGAACAATTAAAGGTTTTATTATTCAGTATACAATCAAAAATTAAATTAAAACAAAAACAGTGTTAAAAAGAGACAACAACAAATACTTAAGCATTAAGCCAACTTAAAACTTCAAGAAAAATAACCACAGCGAAGAGGAAAGAACATTTTATTTTTTTTGCTGGAAATATTCACATCGATTTCAAAGCGAGGCTAAGAGAAAGCCGGATTCGATTAGTTAATTAATTACAATAAAATGATTTTCTACTTATGGCGAATGACTCTAGCATATGTGTCTACCTACACTCCGAAATGCCTATCCCGTGAAGTGGATTTAGTCGCAATTGTCGCGTGTCTAGCCGTCCATCCGGACGCTCGGATTCCCGTCAACGCACTCCTGAAAATATCCAGGGATGTCCCGCTTCGTGGGGATGGCTTTGTTGGGCGTGGAAAGGCATCATAACGTAACGTGCAGGTGCATCATTATACCAAGGCGGCGGCGCCCTCGCGTCATAACGTTCTCGCTTCGTGCGCTTGCGCGCGAGCGCGCAAACACACACACAGTGCCCCGGGTCACTCCCTGCACGGGGGGTGGTGCGACCGTGTTGATCAGGAACCAAGCGGATTAATGTTAAAACTGGCGTGGCAGGGGCGTAGCCAGCCATCACGACGTGTCGTCGACGTTCGAACAGGCTAGCAGGTTGTAGAGGGTCTCGTCGCTGAGACAGCCCCTGATGAACTCCTCCTTGGACAGTACGCCGTCATTGTTGGTGTCCATCTTTTTGAAGATGTCCCTAGTCCGTCCGATCGGCGCGTCGCAGATTGAATCCGGATCTCTGTCCATCATCAGATATATAGCCTGTGAGGATGGTTGAGGGGAGAATATCATTATAAATGAGGATGCGAATGAGTGAGTGAGTGAGTGAGTGAGTGAATGACTGATGATGATCATGATGTTTTACGGCCACTTTTATGCACATTGTAGGCTAAATGGGCCGAGCGACCTCCAAAGGTAATGAAGCGAAGTCAAACATGAAACACCCTTCACATATGCCCACGCCGAGATTCGAACTCAAGTGGTAGCGGTCTGTGGTCCAACGCGCTACCAGCTAGACCACGGAGGAGGGAGTGAGTGAGTGTGTGAGCAAGCGAGTGAGTGAGTTAGTGAGTGAGTCACCTTCAAGGCCATTTACCGATGCCTCGTTTTAGTAAACTCCCAATACGTGGAGGACACAGTGAGAACAATGCTAAACTCCCAAATCAAAACAGAATAGAAAACATTGTGAATCGACCTCGTCCATGAAATACATATTTAAGCATCTGGATTTCAAACATAGGTTGAGTGAGTGAGTCGCTGAGTGAGTGGGTGACTGTTTTGTTTAACTTCGGCGCTGGCTTCACACAGACGCATCATACAGACACAGACGACAATGAGATTCGACAGCCCCACCTGAATGTCATCAGCGCATTGTGCTACCAACTACACAAAATGAACCACAGTAACAACGCTGTTATTGTTGTGTTTTTTGTGTGTACATTAGATGATAACAAATTGTTGTTGTTGTTGTTATTATTATTATTATTATTTGACGGATAGACAGAACCGGCTATTTCAGAAATCCCCATCCAGGCACGCAATAATTAAACAGTTACCGCTATTTGGGGGAGTCCCCCCACCAGGTGGCGGGTCAGTATTTTTCTCTTGCCCTTTTGGAGGCTGGCCTACACATTACAAAGAACTCAATTTGCTAGAATCTACCCTTTGGGCAACAAAATCCCCGGCAAGCCACTGAAATAATATTTTATTCCCGCCGATAACAGTTCATGCATTCATAAGCGACGAAATAGGTTGCAAATTTATTTAAATATTCATAGGCTTCCACGAACACCAACGATCATTGCCGAACATGACGTCACTTATGGGGAAGCCCCTGGCAGATTTGTTCTATTAGTTAATGTTTTCGGTGATTTCCAGGATATATTGGTCGTTTTCCATTTTATTTTATTATAAAACTGCTTTTATCACACCGTATGAGTGACATATAAAGTTTTATTTCTTTACCTGATTGTATGTCCTGGACTCTTCACGTTGAAGTGAAGGTGGGCTATTTGACCGATCCCCTCCAAACCTTATTTGCATACGAACATAAATGAGATTCATCGTGCACGCACAAATAAGTATTAATCGAAAGAGTAACTAACATTAATTTCAACGGTTGAGTAGTGGGTCTGATGCGTTGATTGTTAACCCTCCAATCAACACTGAGTACGTTCCGATGGCAAAGTGGTGCGCGTGAGCTCTATATCTCCAGTTCGGGGTTCGAATCGACTCTGTGTAGCCGTTTTTTTGTGGGATCTTTCTCCCGGCAGTCGCCCTTTGTCCATATGTGATGGGTGTAACCAGCGCAGACGTTAAACAATTCGTATATAAGCCCAACCAATACAGGGGCGCCTCCGTGTTTTAATTGGTAGTGCGTTAGACCACTGATCATTACCACCTGAGTTCGAATCTTGGCGTGGCCATATCTGAAGGGCGTTTCATCTTCGACTTCACTTCATTACCTTTGGAGGTCGCTCGGCCCATTTAGCCTACCATGTGCACAAAAGTGGCCATGAAACACCAAATACCATCATCATCATCATCATCATTATCATCATCATCACCACCACCACCACCAACCAATACAGGGACGTCACAACATTTGTAATACTCCCCCTAATACGTGCATCCGAAGCACGGACGAATCATTCTATGTCTGTTTGCTGTCCGCACACTACTGCATTATGTAAAGAGGAAGTGTTTCGTGTGCTATTACGAAATCCAATTCAACCATTTTATGATGTAACGCTTTACCATCTGATCTGTTCAACTCCTGACTCACAACTCGTTAAGAATGTACTGCTCCTGTCTCATCCTTGATGATAAGATATGGACGGATCTTGAAACAAATATCCAACCCATTCTAAGCGCAATTAATATACTTTGATCGAAGCCATCCCGCATATTTCATATCACCATCGGGGACGAGGGGAAAAAATGGCCGACAATGTTTCGTCAGGTTGACCGAGTACAGTAATAACAACAATGTCAATAAAGGCGTGATCGTTTCGCGCATGCGCAAACCGGATGAAAGCGTTTCATAAAGGAGCCCAACTAACTTTGATGCGGAATAATTTCCGGTGAACAATTTCAGCCCGCCGTCTTGTACAAACCGACTGGCTATCACTCAGTCGGGTTCAAACGCGTTGTGTTTCGGCGAGGTTGACCCAGATCGGGACAGGGGTCGATTTAGACACTGACCTTGATGACCTCGGCCATTTCGCTCTCCTCGATGGTGCCGTTCCTGTCGATGTCGTACAAACGGAAGGCCAGTTCCAGTTTGTCTTCGGGTTGGCCGGCTTGTGTGATGCTAATAGCCTGTTTATAAAATAACAAAAAATTAATAACATTCAGTAGGGAATTTAGTTGCGTATGCACGCGTGCGCACACAGCCGCATACAATCTGTACATCTTTCTAGGTAGCAAGCTAGCTGTCTGTCTATCTGTGTCTGTCTGTCTGTCTGTCTGTCTGTCTATCTGTGTGTCTGTCTATCTATCTATCTATCTATTTGTCTGTCTGTTTATCTTCCTCTTTAATCAAATGTAAATGCTGTTGATTTACGATCAGTTTTGTGCGCATCATACTTCACAGGCTAAAAGGCCCAATGACTTCCGACGGTACTGGGGCGACCTGAAAGATGAAACACCCTTCTAGCACAGCCAGAACAAGGTTTGAACTCATGTGCTATTTTATTTGTACGATATACCACACGCATAAACTATTTCTTTATTTGATCCAAATAGGTAAGCAATTACTACTATATAAGTCGTTAATAAGTCATTGACTAATTAAAACAAAAGTAGCAACACGTTTAAATGTATAGGCACTATTTATATTAGAGTGAGTGAGTGAGTGAGTGAGTGAGTGAGTGAGTGAGTGAGTCTTTACGAACCATCCGATCAGAAGAACATCGGCTTCACATTGTTCATCTAAAGACTATGGCCAACCACGCTACCCGTAAGGTCATGAAGATATCCAGGATTACCGATGGTCTTGAGGAAACACCCCCTCCCCCGGATCCTCCTTCAGGTCTATTCCTGCGTTGTCCGGGGCCTTTTCCACGAGTGTAGCTCGTATTTCGGGCATCAAAAATCCCCGATTTGTAAACTGAAGACACGATTTTTGGTTCGTCTGTCCATTTGTTTGTTCGCCCGTCTAGGCGAATATGCAACAAACAGCCCCCCCCCCCCGCCGTTTACACGCGTCCGTAATACAAACAGCGCCACGGCTAAGCCTTATTATCCCGCGATCAATCAAATTCCAACAAACAAAATCCGGGATCCGCACTTCCGCTATTATCGAGTTTAATTCGTACTCACGAACCCCATCGCCTGATAAGGGAGGCTCGTATCGTCGGTTTATTGATATCGCCGGCACACCATAACACCGAACAGATTTTAGCCATTAATTATTCTACTCAATTATTTGCTAATCTCTCACAGATGTCCTCACGGTCCCCATTGCCCACGGGCGAGCGGCAATTAACATGCAGACCCCGCAATAGAATATAATGACTCGTTCGTCGGGCTTCACAATTCGTGTTATGGACGACGGCGGTGCAGTAGCGAAATTATTATCGTAGAAAATACATTACAGTATTTCTCCGTAATGGTGCTCGTAATTCGTTTATCCGAGAAAAAACTGCGAATGGTTCCGTTTTATGATTACGATATTTCGCCCACAACGTTGATGCGTTTGTATGTCGGCGTACATACGTCTGCTTAGCTCTGTGCATTTGTCGTCTGCTCGATATGGCGCGCGCGCGCGCGGTGTGTGTGCTTGTTTGAACCTGGCGACTAATTGCTATTTTCGTAGTCGGGATTGCGTACATTTTGATGGACAGGTTAGTTCTCGGCGTAAAAAAACCAACAACATCGAAGCGGATATACTGTCTCTATGTCAGTTAACTCATGGGCCAGATGTATTCCGACTCGACGATATCGCATCGTTTGATCCGGAAGTTTATTCGACGTCTAAATATATAGCAACTGATAGGGAGCACAGATCATCCGATAATCTTGACATTTGTTGTTAATAAAGAGCTCGAAACGGTTGATATACCGGCTTATGTATTGTTGTCATAGCAACGATGACAACTGCCATGGCAGTATTGTAGAACGGTAGACCTGATTCGTTGCTTTGGTGTTCTTACTGGGAATAAAGTACATGGGTTTGTTTTCCTTTCGTTCGCACGATGGCTGGCCGTAACTCGTAACTGATTTTTCGGGTATTGTTGGTCAATACAGCGGTCACCGCGAGCACCGTCCAGGCCAACCGGATCAGCAAACATTCCGGATCGATTACCGGGAACAGCCGAGCTAGCTTCATCCGACGAATGGTAGTATCAGTACGGTGTTAGTATGGGCTAACTCGGCGACAAACGTGACCTAAATTAAGTTCGGGCCGCCCGAAACGTCCCCGTAAAGACGACTTTTGGCGACCCCTATACTAACGAACTGTCACACTCATTCGGTCCTGGATCCCAGAAGTGATCAATTATGCGACGAATGTACGAGCCGTAAACAGATCAAATTAACTCTCCACGACCTGTTGATGTCACTTAGGTAACATATGCCGCGAGTTCCAATTGGCTGAGGCAGATGGCCGTCATCTGACATAGAATTACTTATCGTATATCAACTCTACAGTACATCGTTAACTTTCGGTTTTCTTTTAATCAACAATATGGAGGTTAATAGTTAATGGACACAGGTAGGGCTTCGGAATCGGAAGGTACACGGACGAGTGTTATGGCATTCGTGTTTCCATGCACATCCCGTAACCTGGATAACCGTCTCTTTGCTATATTGTGTTTTTGTGTTCTGTTCGTGTTTTATTTCATGTTTATCTCTATCGAAACAAGATGATAGTTGATGATTGGTCACTTTTGATAATGAAGCGAAGTCAAAGATGAAACAACCTTCAGCTATGCCCACGCCGAGAGATTCAAACTCAGGTGGTAGTGATCTGTGATCCAACGCGCTACTAGTTAGACGAAGGAGGCGCCTATATCGAAACAAGAAGCAAATAGCTTGCCATTATAGTAGAACTCCCCTAAAAAACATTCCTCTAACCCACGGGGTCTTCTGTCTACGGACTACATCAAGTCAGTGACTTCGTTTCATTTAGAAAATCAACAGTTTCAAATGAATCACAAGGAATCTCGTTTGATGATCACTTTTAGATTAGTGATTTCCTTCCGTTTGGTCCATCTTTCCGAATGAATTCAGCATTTTAGATAATAAAAAATGGTAACAAACATTATTGATATTAAACTCTAATAATGTATGTATCCAGTCCAAATTTATCATCATCATCATCATCATCATCATCATCCATCAATGTTTAGAGATCCACAGGATAAAAAAGATCTTCCTATGTTAAAGTTACCCTTAAGTGTCCGATTTGTACTTAATTTTTCATTTAATTTCTTTCCTTAAGTAGTTGTTACTGTCATATAAAATTATATATATATATATATATATATATATATATATATATATAGGTTAGTTTACCAACATGTTACTGTCATATATATATATATATATATATATATATATATATATATATATATCTGTGCAATTTATGTTGTCATCAGATTTTTAAAACGACCCTAACTCCCACAGTCCTTCGGAAAATTCATAAACACACCCAGCAGTATGGCAAACTACACATGTTTTTACACATAATATCACGTGCATTCAAATAGATCCCACCTGCCCGCAGTCAGAGCATACCTGGTCGCAATCAAGTACGAACTTATTTTAATGGCATCTTATTTATCACGGTTCAATCGAGCTGCCCCATAATCCCCTCAACTCGATAACCCCCCCCCCCCCGATTATTCGTATTAGCGCACCTAAGTTCCTATATTAACACGACTTAAGCAACTGCATTATTGAATGCGCCGATATGGCGTGTTCCTTGCATAGTATCGTGTGTGAAAATGAAATATTACGTAAATGAACGCTCCCTTTTTTTCGTCTGCCTCTTTTTCCTTTTGAAACCCAAACTTTCGGCATCAAACTGTCGGCGAAAAAACTGCGCATAACCTATCCGTAATGAGTTTCTGGTTTTGAGATGTCAATAAATGAAACCGGATGGGAGAGAGGGGGGGATTCCGGCTAGCGGTCGCAACATATCGATGACGTAACGCCTACCATGCACGTGACTAATATCACATCTTGCGCATGCACCTAGGGCGTTCACCCGAAGTCGAGGTGGTTCTTGTTATCAGGCAAATGAATGTAATTACGTTAGGTTTCTAGTGCCTTCCCCTCCCCTACCCGCCCGGTGCTAAACATCGGAGCTTCTCCAAAGCCATTAGGAAATGCCTTCCGAAGGCTTCCCTCGTTCAATTCTTATGCGATATTCTTACGTTTATCGCCAGTGGCCGATAACCTATCTCCCGATGAATAAATATGGAGAATACGAGCGCGCCCAAGCGGGCTACATCGGATCGAGCAAACACGGTCCCCGCCCAGTTCGTAGTCCAGCCAGCCAGCCAACCAGCCAGCCAGCGCAGTTAGATAATTATTGCCGAACGCTGTTTGTCTGGCGATAACCTCTGCTGGTCACCTTTGATGCTTCTCCAACGCTTAATAAAGAATAGACGCTCGCCATTAAGCGTCCATTTCTGTATCCGTCTCGTAATAGCAACGTTTATATGCGACGACTATTCCATCGAAGTGAACAATGGCTCGAGTTGGGCAATAACCGGGCTAGCTTTTGATCTCGCTGAGCACTTTTATCGCGAACAATACCCTACACGAGGATTCATAATGCGAAACAATTAGGGCAATAAATATGAGGGTAAATCGGGGACGGGTTCCACGTCGAGGAGTTGGGAGTAGGCGATCCGGAAGAAAGATACGCACGTCAAATTTGACAATGGGTATTATTATATAATGATATTTACACGGGTCGTGTACAGTTTGTCGCCGAATTAGAGTCGCTGCAGCTTAGTGCGAGGTGGCAAAGGATTTCTTGTAGAAATTTCGAAAGATTCACAAACTTTGACACCAAAAACTAACAACAATAACTAACAACGACCACGACCATCAACACCAACAACGACAATAACGGGAAAGGGTCCAATCAACCTTTTCCGATGACGACAACCACACCTTTCCCACAAAGAACATTTCGATTTTGTTCTCAGGCGAAATCTGCCTTTGATAAATAAAAGAGATACCCCCCTCCAAAAAAAAAACAAAAAAAAAAAAAAACAAACACAACTCCAATGCCGTCTACATCTTTTGATATTCGCACCAATATTGAGCAAATGAGTGGATGACCAAAGCTGGCCAAGTCGCGGTGCTCCTTTGGCAATTTGTAATCACGCGTAAAGTAGGGCGTCCATTAATTCGTCGTCGATGATGGCGAAGGTTAATTCGCCGGCCGCTAACTACCTTCAAAACGCCCCACCTTCGTCTCGTCCACATATCACCGCCTTCTCGATCGTTCGGCCAATACGGCGGCCTAAGTGATTACGTCACGAGCCAATATCGCGATCGTCCGGGGGATGTGGGACGGACAAACAATATGCGGCGATATTACGATCCGGACGTCGAGTGATCCGATATATTTCACATCGGAACGGCGACAGCCAACGAAGCACCCGGACTCGGTCTGGATACGAGGCGTCCATATTTGTTTGCTGTCGGCAAACATTAGCCGCCGAGACGCGGAGCACGAACCGTTCTCCTATTGGCTGTCGGGCGATCGTCGCGCTGACGTTAATAACGACGGTTGTGACGGTTGTCATGACAATCGTCATCATCACGATAGGTCGTAACGGTAATCGCTATTGATGAAATAATTCCCACGAAATGATTAAGATTCTCGCGAGTTTCTTACCGAAAACTCGTCCCGGTTTTTGAACGGCCTCTTTTCGGGATCCTCTCGTCCGTAAGCGAGATCGGTGTCCTGAGAACGCCGATTGTAATCGAGCTCGTTTTCGTGGTCGGCTTGGTAATCGGTGTAATTGTGACGATTATAAAGGAGATAGTGGCGGTTTTAATTGCTGTCTTGGTTGGGTTGCTCCCGGAGGTTGTACGGCTAATTGTAACAACACTTGTCATTACGACGGCTGTGGATGATAAACACGCGACATCTGTATATATATATATATATATATATATATATATATATATGCATGGTCGAAGACTACAACCTACGTAAAGAGATGATGAAGCCGATGGTTTCTATTAGTGGATGGAACATCCCACAGATATAGACAACACCCCGTATTTGACCCCACCCGATGGTCTGTAATGCTATGCGCTGTCGATTGAACACCAGTTAAGGCCGACTTCCGAATGAGAGAAGAAAATATACAATACAGTCTCAAATAGAAAACCTTACACACAAACACACGCACGCACGCACGCACGCCCTCACTCATACACACACGCACGCACGCACGCACACACATACATGCATGTATACACACAAATTTATCTAGATAGCTAGACTAATACACTAAAATAATCATCAAGATTTGAAGGGTAGAGTGCTAATTTGTGATGACCGTTATCGTTAATAGTTGGGTTTAAAAAAAAAATCAAATGAACGTCATAATATTGATATAAGACATAGGTTATTGTTGTTGTTGTTATTATTGTTTTGTTGTTGTTGTTATTGTTGCTACTGACTGTTCCGAAATGATAGCCCAATGGTCGACCTGATGCTGGCCGTGACGGACGCTTGCCATATAGATAAATAATCATACTGGGCACGACGATACCTATCCCATCCAAGCCTATGCCATTATCGCCCACTCAGGTGTGCCGTTAATGAGAAAATGTGTCAGATTTCTCTTATTGGTAATCAATAACAAAACGACGGGCTATTAACAATAATTAGCACGCACCGTCGAAACCGGTGCCGAGAGGCAGACGCCGTGTCCTCCCCCCCCCCCCCCCAAAGGCTTTGGGAGGGGAGGCGGCCCAGCGAACTACAAATATTAAAACGCCCCAGGTACACGTATACGTCGACGTACATACCTATACGAAAGGAACAACCCCGAAACCCAACAGCGGTTGTAAACGCTGAGAGTTCCCCCCGTCCCGAATAATTAAGGCTGTCTCAGAGGTGAATTAATTCGCCAATCGTTGGATTTATTAGAGCTAAAATATTCAGCGCTTTCGCTCGCGATGTCCTCCAAGTATATACCGGGCGTACTTGATGGCGCAGTGGTTGGAACCTTGAGTTACAAGGGGCTCCAGTTTGAGGGTTCGAATCGTATTCATGGCTATATTTGTGGGATGTTTCACTGGGCTGTAGCCATCTAGGCCACAAGTCCCGGATGAGAAGAACTGGAATAAAATCAACTCAACTCCAACTATATCCTGAGATGTTTGGCCGCGTGTCTTAACTTGAACTGTTTATAAACCGACCTGATATACTTATTACACAATTATAATTTAGAACAAATGGTTAGTTACCATATCGCTGATCTGTTGACTATCCGGATATATCCATCCATGGGAGGTTCTCGCTTCGAATCCACTTATCGGCCACGGAACATCGAATCGTTCATTGATTTACTCAGTGTCGTGGAGAGAGATTATTATGGATAATGTGCCTGGAAGTATCAGGCAGAAACACAGTCCAGAGCCGCTCCTGTGGCGTAGTAAGCGGTCTAACGCGAGGGCGACCTACAGGATTTGGTTCTAATCCTTGTTGTTTCTGGGGCTGTGCGATGTTTCATCTGATCTCCCATATTCTATGAAGAGTAGTGGCTCGGTCAAATGGTACTAAAGCTAAATAAAACAAAATCAGCCATCTATTAACTGGTAGACTGACTGACTAACCGACTTTCTCACTCACTCACTGTCTCACTCACTCACACGTTCACCCAATCATTCACCGACTGGCTCAATCACTAGCAACAATGTCGTCCTTTGATGTTAGTACAAAGTGGACAGTTTCACGGCAGGAATCGTGTCCCTAATTCAAACTGCTATAAATATAAATAATACTGTATTGTGATAACCGTGAAACAAACTCAGACTTGACTAGGAATCGATTCGATGCAGCTAAGAAATGGCCGAGAAAATAAAGATAATCCAGCAGGTTCCGCTTCGGGGAACACCATCCAGGCAATCGGAACATCGACACAAATACAACAGGATGTAGGTGGCGCTTATTTGGACTTCGAACTGTCACTTTAATAGGCCACATCGTAAACAGGCAATTAGACTCTAAACGTAAACAAACGAAAAATATATAAAAAACGACTGATACTTCCTTAAGACGTAAGACGTAAGAATCCCCCCCCCCCGTAGTCTAGTTGGCAGCGCGTTGGACCACATATCACTTCCACCTGAGTTCAAATCTCGACGTCGGCATAACTGAAGGATGTTTCATCTTTGACTTTGCCTCATTACCTTCGGATGTCGCTCGGCCCATTTAGCCTATCATTTGCACAAAAGTGGCCTTACAAATCAATCAGTCAATCATCATCATCATCATCATCATCATCATTCGTAAGAGGTAAGTAAAAAATGGTTCACTAGAGATACGATCGCCAAATGACTTGAGTCACGCGACACTAGTACCCACAGTCGTACAGGAGAAGATGATACGAGATCTCGGGGTGGTGTTCTAAAGGAAGCGAGTTCACAGAGGTATCTAGGTACTGTAGTATTGATAGATGTTTTGTAAAGTTGTTAGAAAATTGTTAAAGTGGGTACGTCGTCCAGGAGGTAGTCGATACAATTATTGTATGATTGGGTTAATAATGACCGTGTTGGTGCACTATTTGTCATCATGAGAGCTACACAAGTCTGAATTCATTTTCAGAACGCGATATAACAAGTTAAAATAGTCTACGCAAATTACCGTCACACAACAACAACAACAACAACAACAACAACAATAACACTGTATATAAAAACATCCCTCCAGTTTCAGTTACACCATTCCTTAATTTAGTACATGTAAATAAAGCATTCGACACTATTATTATTATTATTATTATTATTATTATTACAAAAACCACCTGACGGGAAGCAACCATCAAACGATCGGATGATATTTTGTACATCCTGTTAGATATCCTGAATAAGTATCTGGATACAAATAAATTTATAATCGAATAGACTTCTTTCTAAGACGACCATTTCAGCTTATAGAGAGACATTTGTTGAAAAGTACTGATCTAGTTACTGTATTGAATATATAAAAGAGTGAATGGCTGATTTATCGAGTGAATGAGTGAATAAATGAGTCAGTGAGAGAGTTGGTCAGTAAATCAATCAATGAGTCAGTTGGTCAGTGAATAGCAGTGATTACTAACAAAAAGATAATATTGTGTAGTTTACTTATAGCGGCTTTTTAAGACACACTTAAGAGGCGAGTCAATACTAAACACCATTAATACGTTCAATACTTAAAACAATGTTCGCGTAAAACGTTTTACACCTAAACATGGGTGACACTCCCTGAAGAATCGTCCAGCTGGTTTATTCGAGATTTCTAATTCGCTGCGACAGCATGTAGTCACCAAATGTCTTACACACACACACACACACACACACACACTAAATATATAATCAGATTAACAAACCTGGACAGGGTGTGGCACCTTAGCTCCAGGCCGACTCATGATCAATCAAAATAGTGAGACATTTACCCGGAGCTATAACTTAACAACATCAAAAAGAAGGAATCAACAGTCACCAGCATAAAACTATATTTCATCTTTCACTTCGCCTCATTATCTCCGGGGAAGACTCGGCCCATTTAGTCTGCCGTGCGCACAAAGAGGCCCGCAAAACATCAACAGTTCACATTTCCCGGGGCACGAGGCAGTCGTACATACCTGTAGGAATTCCTTGAAGTCGATCTTGCCGCTGTCGTCTTCGTCGAACGTTCGGAACACGTGCTCATAGAAGGCTTTGGCCTGGCCTTCTGGGAACATCTCCTGATAGATGCTGACAAACTGGCTTCTTGTTAGCTGGCCGCTGGGACAGTCTTTCTGTAAGCGAGAGCGAAATACTCATCAGATCGGGGAGCGTTCACTAACCGAGGACGGGGCCATACCGGCATATTAAGAAATCGTACCCGTACAAAACTGGTTCGGTTCGGGTTCTGTTTTTGTTCGTTTTAATCAAGAGGATTTCGTATGCCGTTCGCCCGTTCGTCGGCTGGGCGGAGAGAATGTGGTACGAATTGAAGCCAGCCCGAATCGGTCTATCAATAGAAAGCTCTTCTCCACGACGGCGTACCTCAAATACAAATAGATCTCGTGAGCAAGCCTCTAATTCTAGCCTTACTCTGTATCTATCTGTCTATATATTTCACACTCTAATCCCGATGCGTACTTGTTTCCTTCGGAGTGGATTTAAGCAGAGGGGGTTGCTTGTAAACGATCGCTTCCAGACTTCTAACGGTAAATAGTGACAGTAATATTGTATACAACTGGATGCAGCCTCCTTCAATACTGGAACGTAATATGGATATCTCTTTGAAATGGATTTCAAACAAGTCTATCACCCGAATAAAAAGTGTTCATTCCGCGTAATTATGTAAATACAGCATTACTAAAACAAAAACAACAACAGCAACAACAACTACTACTACTACTACTACCTCAATACTACTACTACTACTACTACTACTACCATCACCTCAGCTACTACTACTACCTCAACTACCACTACTACTATTACTACTACTACTACTAGCTCTACTACTACTACTACTACCACTACTAACACTACTAACACTACTACCACCACCACCTCAACTACTACTACTACCTCAACTACCACTACTATTACTACTACTACTACCTCTACTGTTACTATTATTATTATTATTATTATTATTATTACTATTGCTACTACTACTACTACTAGTACTACAACAACAAAAACGACTACCACTACCTCAACTACCACTGCTAGTACTGCTATTACCACCTCACCTTCTACTACTGCTATTACAACAACAACCACTACAACTACTACTACGACTACTATTACTATTATTACTCCTACTACTTCTACAACTGCTGCTGTTGTTGCTTCTACTACTACAACAATAACAACAGTTACTACTACTACTACTACTGTTATTATTATTATTATTATTATTATTATTATTATTATCATTACTACTACTACTACAGCTACTACCACTACTATTACTACTACTACTACTACCACTACTACTACTACCACTACTATTAATAATAATAATAATAATAATAATAATTTAAAGTTGATTTAATAAAGCGCCTTTATTAAATATTTATTAAATTCCATTTTTGAAGAACAACTACGTGTATCTTCAGGATCTTGTTCATTAAATAATTAATGAATATCCAATATTAATTTTATCATCATCATCTTCTACAATATTACCCATCTGACAGGTGTTAACTATACCTAGCCAACAACAGCTACTTGGTACTAAAATGGTAGGGGCTCAACAAGTTGTAAATTCCAGATTGTTCCAATATCGACCGGTAGGCCAATGGTGCGTAGCTGACAAAAGAAGTCTGGCATTAGCCGATTCTGGACACCTTGATCACGCCAGTCCGGAGATTGAGGGACTCTTCCGGATTTGGGCCAATTACTCGCCAATTCCCCGGACGCAAGGCTAGTCCTCGCCGCAAAAGAAGGACGCTCATTTGTCGCTAACAAGTGGCGGACATCTTTCTCTTGCAGTAGAAGCCCGATCACTAGGTGGTCAGAGTGGTCGAGTGTTCTTTGTCCTCTTGAATCGGGCGTAATTGTCTTTTGAGGAGACTCCGGCGCCATTTTGGGCCAGTCGCTTCGCGCTAATCTGGCGAGCATCGAGTCAACAAAATGTTTCGTCTCCCTAGCGGCGGAGAACGGTCGTTCCGGATACGGAGCGGCCGGAATACGTCGTCTGGGAATGAGGTAGATTAAATATTGAACGGCAACCAAACAACAAGTCCTTAGAAGGTGGCAAGACGCGCATATTTTGTCCTCACTTAGAGCTACTTTACGCGGAAGGTCAATTCGTCGTTCTTCCCTTGAGCGGCCGGTTTGGATGAAATATTCATGAAATTGCCAGTTCGACACGCGAAGAAAATTCTACCTGCATCCCGGAAACTGGATAGCGTAATATAGACAACGGCTCGTCGTTTGCTTGAGTGATAATCCATCCCCGTTCGGGTTAAGACAAATTAAGTTCTTGTATATATAGGCAGACGCAAATGTACAGAGACATACATAAACTAATGGACACACACGAGCGCGCGCGCGCACACACACACACATATAGAGACAATCATCCCTACTCCCAAACAAAAGGGTTTACCATGGTTTAGATGGTAGTGTGGTTGGCTACAGACCGCTGGCAGCTGGGTTCAAATCACGACTGGGCTATATTTGAAGGCTGTTTCATCTTTCACTTCAGTTAATTACCTTTGCAGGTCGATTGAGCCATTTTGTCTAGCGTGTGGACAAAAGTGACCGTAAAACAACAACTGTTTTTTATTTCCAAACCCACACGACCCACAAACCGTACTTCAGCGATCTGCATCACCTGTAGGTGCTCATAAGAGGATATTTATTTCGTTATCCGGTAAGAAGAATGGACGTAAATATTCTATAAAGATCATACAATTATGTAACAGGCGACATAAAGAAATACGCAATAAACTCTCCTCGCGTACATCACGCCAGCCTCGTATTCCGAGGGACACATACGACAACGGGAAATCGCATCCTCGGCAATAGTCGTTTGTTGATTAGGGCCTAGTGATGAAGACACACACCAGGTGGTGTCGTGTCAAAGATCAGCGGTAGGCGTCGACCTTTGCCGAGTCGGCGAATTCTCGTCTGGCGAAGGATGAATTAAAGATGGAGATCAGGGAAGGGAAGGGGCCACAAACTTCTGCGGGCGAGTGAAAGGAGTCCGGAACACGGACACGTCCCGCTGGAGGCCGGGGCCGTTGTTACAACGGGCACGGCGCGCGATCCATGAAATATTCATAAAGTAACGGACTTGTCGGCGTCGGTCGAAGGCGAACAGTTACAGGTGACAGAGAAATATGGCCACGTTCCACTCACCCCAAGACGGGAAGAAACAATGAATGACCTGCGCCAAAGAAATACACAACAACAACAACAACAACAACAATATAATCGATGATGATGATAGTGATGATGATGATGATGATGATGATGATAATATTAATATTAATAATTAGATTTTTTGGTAAGCTTTGATAGCGCATTGTTTAGATCATCCAGGCTGAGGGTTAGAATCCGAGTTACACACAGGTTCATATGCCTTTGTTTGGGGGATATATTTCCCTAAATAGTGGTTCCCTCGGCCAGATATTCCAGACGTGAGCAGGCCTGAGACTAGGCAACCAAATTCAACTCAATAATATAGATTTAACAAAGATTTATTACCAGCAAAAAACATTAAAAGGCATTGTCCAATGAGACTATGAGATAACATACAATTATTGCTCATTAATTGTAAGCTGGATGATGATTGGCTGAAAGGTATTCTACCAGTGTTGGAAATTCACTCCAAAAATCATCAGACACCAGGGCTAGCAAGTCCTAAAAGTTGTCAGCCCTGATGAACAGTTGCCAGCCCAGGTGCAGCAAGTGAATAGTAGCAGCCAGAAACCGCAAAGCAGGCTGGACGTGTACTAAAACAGTTGGCGGAAATACATAGGCTAGAAATAGTGGTACGGGGAAAGGGGCCATGATATTTGGCCAATCACCACCGTCGTACCAATGTTTCAGACGTCAACAAGAGCACGTGTAAAATATAAAAACAACGGCTTCCGCCTACAGTTGCAGCAAAAAAGCATGTTGTTTGTTCATTGAATAAATTATTGTTTCTTATTATTTTAACCGTTTTATTTGCCACGCGAAATATAGAATAGGTTGAATATCAGCAGGACCACCGGGCCTACACCTATAGAAAGATAGACGCCCAGGTCAAGAATTGTCGGCCCCGGGCACTCGGGCCGGCTCTTATTTCCGACACCGATTATACTAACAACTGGATGAGTTCCTTCAACTCTGCAAACAATAAAGTCAGCCTCGACCAGTAAATATTAGAAATATGTCAATTATTAGAAATATCTTTGTCGTCGTATCACTGACAATGAGGTTAATAATGTAGATGATATGGAACGCTAAGCTAAGATCATTCTATGATGTCAGGTAATATGTCAATTTGTAACTTTTACCTTTGCACTCTTACGGATAAGAACAATATCTTTATATCGTAATGCGACAATATCTAATTGATGATGTTGTGGGTAAACTAGCTGAGATATGGTGTACGCTCTGCTAGAATCATCCTTAATATTACTCTTAGAAATGTACAGAATTTTAATATAAGGTGTAACAACTCATCTGTGTTGTTTGTTCATTGTGGTATCAAGCGGTATCCTGAGAGAGAGCGGGAGAGATGGGTGTTGACAGAGAGGGGGGAGGGATGGAGAGAGAGAGAGAGGGGGGTGGAGAGAGATAGAGAGAGATTAATAAACCGAGGAACTATTTATTGTGTTATGATCTGTTCCAATAACTTTGCTGTACATATTGTTATAGAAGATGATTTGTACTTTGAGTCTAGTCCTATTACCTGATGGTGACGCGATTTGTATCAACCTCACAAACACTCCCATCTACTGTCTAATTACCAATATTATTATATGTCCCAATACTGTCCACTTTCGTGCTCACGATAGGTTAAATGAGTAGAGTGACCTTCAAATGTAATGAGGTGAATGAAGAATTAAACTCCAAAAATAGTCAGGTCGGGATTTGAACTCAAATAATAGAGATCTGGGACCATTTAGGTCATGAAGATGCTCCTTGAAAACTTAATAGTATATATATATATATATATATATATGTGTGTGTGTGTGTCACTGTGTGTGTGTATATGACTGTGTGTGTGAGATAGTGAGTGAGAGAGAGAGAGAGAGAGAGGGAGAGAGAGTGTGTGTGTGTGTGTGTGTCAGCAGAAAATACAATATGGGAACGATTCATCAAGATCACCACTCAGTGACCTTTCTTACCGAGACATGAAATACCTCGCCAGTTTTGTTTACATTCACTTGTGTAGAGAACAATAAACCGAAATTCCGAAGTGCGCCACTTGATACATTTGTTTTTAAACAACGTCAAACCAGAATAAATGGCTTTAATTACGTACTATACCAACAAAAGCGAGTGTATCATATACCGATAAATCGGATGACGTCATCAATAGTGAAGGTCTGGAAGAAATAAACACCATAGGTTTGGTGTTGGTGTTTAGAATGGACAATTATTCAGTATTGCATCCTATGGGACAGCTGCCGACAACGACTAAAGGACCAATTAACCCCCCCCCCCCCCCAGTAATACAGCTGGACGGACTACGACATAGCCACTCTCCTCATCAAAACGGCCACCACCATCCCAGACATTATTATCCCTTTACTTAAGAAAGATCCATACACCTCCCACTAAAATCAGTTATATTTTGTTTTATTCTACTTCTAGAGGCTGTACTCAGTCAGCACAGTCCGGACTTTTATCTGCGTAATAAAATAGTGGCTCAGGGAATAGAGGGAAAATTGTACGATGCTTGTCACTCATCAGAAAACACACACCGTTCGTAACAAGTATAAACATTTCAGGCCGATCGTTTAACACGTGAACACGGTCATATTACTGGCCGTTGATTGGCTGCAAAGGTGTAAACTCAAATTCCTGAAATGTCCAAGGTTTTCTTTTAATGATTTAAAAACATTCGAAACAGATAAATGATGGCGGTTTGCGGCCACGTTTGCTGAAACGGTTGGCTGTAAATTAGCTAATAGACCTGCAACGGTAATTAGGCGAAGTGAAAGATGAAACACCCTTCAAATATAGCCTGGCCGGGGTTTGAACCCAGAAGTTGGGAGAGGTCATCGAGATGCAGTTACGTTTCTGGTGAGACCAACGTCGGGACTAAATAATGCAATGAATCACTCGGCGTCGAGCGGGAGGGTTATTATTGGTAGAGTTCCGAAATGACCGCAAACGTGCACAAAACAGTAAATAGTCTGACCGGAGAGCGTTTAAATCCGTGTCAGTAATAAAATTGTACCGTAAACAAGCGTACTTACCATAAATCCTTTGTACCATTTCCGAATCTGTTTTGGGGAGAAGTTCGTTTTTGCCCTCAAATCCTCGAGGTCCTCTTGGGCTAACTTCGGCCCCTTGTTTCCCATGACAGAAGGACGCCCAGACAATGAGTACTCACACCGGTTGTACGGCCTGAAATGAAAATCGTACCCGCCACTTCGTTTCTGGAAGTCACCGTTATCCAAGATATATCCGGATGGAGGTGGAGCGAAGCCTCCGGAGACGATCAGTTCGCTTATTTAGGTCAACGGAGATGACGTATGACCGGCACGTGCCCGATCCCGAAGGTCTGGATCAGCCAGACGCACGGCCGTCCCATCCGAAACAAAAAACCCCGGAGGTCTGCGGCTGCCGCTGGTCACGTGCCTGGTCGATTCCGTTGCGGAGGAACCGCTAGAAGCTCCCAAACATCATATGGGGGGGGGGGTTAGATAATACGGTTATAATTCATCAGACGACCAGGACATGAATTTCGGTCCGTGACGGCAGGTGACAGAAGTCATGTGTTCGAATGTTACTTCCGGTCGTCGGTTCGAAACATTCCTATTAAATCGATGTTGATTTTGTAGTAGTAGTAGTAATAGTAGTAGTAATTATTGTTGTTGTTATTGTCTCCTTTGCAAATTATTTAAAATCCGATATGATGTTTAATGGAATGGACAATAAAGGGAGCCGGTGATGAGGGCACCACTTCCGTACGTGCGTCCAGCTACCGCCACGTGTATACATCTAGCCCACAGAAAGCCGATATAGCCGACCGAAGGCGGTCCCGTCGCGAATAAATTGAATTCTGAGAGGGTTCAGCTCCCACCACTCGTCGTTCTCTGGTGAGCTGACGCCCATTGACTTGTTCCTGTGTGTAATGGATTGTCTGCTGGCCAGAGGGCGCCAGCGTCTGATGTCCCCGGGACAAGAGCCAGCCAGTATGGGATGATGGAATGTTTCTGGGACATGGCAATCGTTGGCGGCGTATGTGTGTGTGTGTGTTTGTGTGTGTGTGTTTTTATTTGTTTGTTTGTTCATTTATTCGTTCATTCGTTTGCTGTCAGTTGACGGAAGGGGTGCAAGTGCACAGAGTCGTAAAATCCTGAATACAACATCTGAGGGATTCCTCAAATAATTAACTATTTAAAGAAAGCATGTAATATCTCACCTGATGTATTTTTGTAGGTGCACTTGTGTGTGTGTGTGGGGGGGGGGGTATATATGTGTGTGTATATATATATATATATATATATATATATATATATATATTTAACGATGTGGAAAATGGCACTGGCACAGAGAATCTCAAATTGTGAATTCAAACTCTGAATAATTCATCAGGGGAATGAACTCAAAGGAACGACTTTTCATGCTGACACATGTGTAATTTCTCATTAAATGTTAATATATATATATATATATATATGTGTGTGTGTGTGTGTGTGTGTGTGTGTGTGTGTGTGTGTGTGTGCATGCATGTGGGCGGGCGCGTGTGTGGGCATGGTGTAAATAAGTTTATATGATACTGGAGTAGGTGCGGCGATGTGAGAAAACGTTTCCAAGAGCTGAAAATGGCTGGAAATGGCCGGAAATGGCTTGGATTGGCCTGGAAGGTTGTCAGCCGAAAGGATTTCTTTGACGTGGTAAAGAAATATCCAGAAGACAAGAGACTTCTAATCCTAGCCAAGCGAACGTGTTCAGGACATCAGTTTTACACGAAGAGCTAATGGAATGCCATCAGGACATGGGATTTGTAATATGGGGTAAGATGGTGTCTCCAGAGATGAAGTTGACAAGATGATGCAGGACATAGCTCCAGAACAAGAAATTGACAAGATGATGCAATATATTGTCAACAGGACAGTAGTACAGTAGATGTGCACCATTTTTTGAAGATTTTAATTCTTATTCATTGGGCGTTAATTATTAGGGTAAATGGTGTCCATCTGTGAACATTTGAAGTTTTTTAGTTTCGTGTTAAGGATTTTACTTTTGTAAGGGCCGTTTATTAAGTCTTTGTTGTTTGTTGTTGTTGTTATTATTATTATTATTATTATTATTATTACTGCTGTTGCTGCTGTTGCTGCTGTTGCTGCTGATATTGTTGTTGAAATTGTTCTTTTGCCTGAAAGCTGAAGGGAATTTCCTCGCAGACACGTGGATGACGTCATCAGATCGGGAAATGTCTCCACGATAAGAGGTGGCCTAAACGATTTATGACAATATTTTGTGGGGAGGTGGCATAAAGAAACGAACGACATATGATGATGAGTGAATACCTCATGGATGAGGGATTGATGCTGCAATAGGAGGGAATGTATCCAGGACAAGGGACTGGTCTACTCCAGTCCTTGTTTAGGGCACGCTGACCATGACTTGGCTGGACACTTGACAGGCTGAACGTGCTCAGATTACGTGACCTAGAAACGGTATAGGGGGTGGGGAATGGGTCGGTCGGAGGGAGGGGGGGGATGTCTAGACCAGATATAATTATGGTTAATGACGAAGGGGATCACGTGGGCGTTACGTCAGGTTGTGACGTAATTGGAACGGCGGGGGCAGCCGATGAATAAGTTGTCACGAATTGGGGCGCAAAGAAGCTATAAATACTAGAGCGAGAGAGAGGAGGGAAAGCGTTTGAAAAATGGGTAGTTAGATGCAAGATATAAAAAGAGATATATATATATATATATATATATATATATATATATATATATATACGCGCCTGCACACACACAAACACAGACACACAGACAGACAGACAGAAAGACAGACAGACACACACACACACACACAGAGACAGAGAGAGAGAGAGAAAGACTATAGCTTATAAGTCACTCCCCAAGCAAACCAATCTTCCAGTAGGACTATAAAACATCCTGGTTCCAAATCCCCCGTCCTCAAAGCGTGTCCATATTTAATCATATTTATTCCAAGCGATGCCCGACTGAGACGGGACGATCCCGGACTTCACAGCTCCGAGAAGGAACCTCTCCCCGTCCCGGTTAGAGTCCGGCGTGTGATAATCTCGCCCCGCCGAGCCCCCCTCGCCATCCAAATCCGCCGAACCAGGGCTCGTTAATATCACCGAGTGTCCTTTAACCTGTGCCTGTCATAGTTCAGTGTACATTCTGTGAAGTGGACACCTCGCCACTCCGCTCTATCGCCCATCATTTTCCGCCATAATCAATCTGTGACTCGTAATAACACTCCGTCATCCCAGTCGTCAGATAGTTGTGTGTGTGTGTTTGTTATAAATGCTGTGCCAGTGCTATTTTAGCTGTCTATTTCAGCTGAATATCAACCCTGCGCTGTCGGTCTCGGGAGCCAACGACAGCGTGCACAGATGGCACCACCAGTACGTATACTGTTGGCAATATTTAGCGGATCCCAGTTGAGGATGAGGGACGTTAAGAGGTCACTGAAGAAGTGGAGAGATAGCTAGATAGCTAGCTAGCTAGATATATAGATACATATATAGATAGATAGATAAATTATTACATTGAGGCATATCAAGATTTATACACAGACAGAGATAAAGACAATTATTATGATCAGTTTATCATAACAATAACAAAATGCCGCTATATTGTTATTGATTTTCTTCAAATGTTATAATCCCGATATAAGCTACACCTGGCAGTGTATGGAGACGGATGTTCTAATTGCCACCAGTAAAGAGACACCGGAAGAGGATTAAATCGAATAATATTGATAAATGTGCCACCTTCTGTCGACCTAGTTAGAGAGAATTATAAATATGGTGTCATTTGGAAAGATGTTACGCTGAGCATTGTTTATTGTAATAATCTCTCTGTATATATATATATATATATATATATATATATATCAAGCCTATTTGTTGATAGATAGATAGATAGATAGACAGAGCCAGAGAGGCATATATATATATATATATATATATATATATATATATATATAGAGAGAGAGAGAGAGAGAGAGAGAGAGAGAGATGGATTGGCTAAAATATTTATAGATTAATAGTTAGACTGATTATAATGGACAATTATAAAAGCGGCATATTCATATTACGTGATCATTAAGCTTCAGTCTCTTGTTGTCCTTTACAGTACAGTACAGATAGACAGACAGACAGACAGACAGACAGACAGACAGACAGACAAACAAACACAGACAGAGAGCTAAATAGTCAGGTTGGTAAACAGTTAGGCAGGTTATAGGTCTATAGTGACAATTGGTCAATCTTTATTTGATCTCTAGGACAATACCGTTGCTCATACTGTGTGTGTGTGGTGTGTGTGTGTGTGTGTGGTGTGTGTGTGTGTGTGTGGTGTGTGTGTGTCGCTGAGTGATTAATTGGGTCTCTTCTTTTGTATAAAAAACTCCCGATATTTTTTGGGTGTTTGTGGTTGTATGAGTGTCTGTGGCTGTATGAGTGTCTGTGGCTGTATGAGTGTCTGTGGCTGTATGAGTGTCTGTGGCTGTATGAGTGTCTGTGGCTGTATGAGTGTCTGGCCTTGTATGGTTGTCTATGGCTGCGTGGCTTTTTGTGATGGTATGAGTGTCTGGGTCTGTTTGGGTGTCTATGGTTGTATGGGTGTCTGTTGTTGTATGAGTGTCTGACCTTGTATGGTTGTCTATGGCTGCGTGGCTTTTTGTGGTGGTATGAGTGTATGGGTCTGTTCGGGTGTCTATGGTTGTATGGGTGTCTGTTGTTGTATGATTGCCCGTGATGGCAGCAGTGTCTGATTGTATGAGTGTCTGGGACTTTATAAGTGTATGTGGTTGTATGAGAGTCTGTGGCTGTATCAATCTAGGTGGCTGTATCAATCTATGTGGCTGTATCAATCTATGTGGCTCTATCAATATATGTGGTTGTATCAATCTACATGGCTGTATCAATATGTGTGGTTGTATCAATCTATATGGCTGTGTCAATCTATGTGGTTGTATCAATATATATGGTTGTATCAATATATATGGTTGTATCAATCTATGTCAAAGTGTGTTTACATGGTTTTTTTATACTGTCAGAGCTTGAGCTCAGTTTATCAATTTTTAATACAAGACTCCCTGTGCTGTCTTTGCTATAAGAACGTGCCAACTTATCACTGATTTTTGAACATTGTATTCCAAGAGAAGCCATATATTTATCTTACAACAACAACAACAACAACAACAACAAAAACAACAATAATAATAATAATAATAATAATAATAATATAAACAGCGTTGTGGCTAAATAAAACACTCACTCACTCACTCAATCAATCAATCAATCAATCAATCAAGCAATCACTCACTTTTATATTCTTCACAATCCTAGTTTATCAAGATCTATATCCCTGTTCCCATATCCTATGTCCAGACTTACAGATGGTTGATACTGGTAGCAGAGTGGTAAGGTAACTAACCAGAAAGTGTTCAATCAATTAGAGAATGATGATGAATTAATTAGGAATTATTCGCTGATGAGCAGTACCGGATATATATATATATATATATATATATATATATATATATATGAGGAGCTGAATGAAACAAGGGATTGTACGAGCCGTGATAGCGCAGTTAGTTAGTAGGACGAAGGGTGGCCGGTTCGAGGCTCGGGGAGCTACAGTACTGTCATTTGGCGACTGGTTCGCTCATCCATAAAAATGAGAACCTGACAGAACGTGATGGATATGACTATGTGTTTGAGTAACGCCTTGCGCCTATAATGGCAGCATGCGTTGCATGCTACCTTGTGAGTTGAGATGCGCGCTGGATTGGAACAGGCATAATAATACTGTAACGTGCCTTCGAACAGCTATCTAGCTGAAATAGGGCGCTATATAAATATCTATTATTATTATTATTATTGTTATTATTATTATTGTTATTATTATTATTTTTATTATTATTATATAAACTATTTACCCCTTCCCACAAAAAGCAGTAGAATTGTTGCATTTTTAGTACAAACTATTTTATCGCTACATGACACTTTATGCTTATTAGGTACAATTCATAACAGTCTGTGATTGCTAACGATCATATAGCTTTGACTGTAATTGTAACAGTCAGTGTGTGTGTGTGTGTGGGGGGGGGGGTGACGGCTTTCGTGATCGTCTTCTACTGGTTCCAACTGTTTCTGTTTTTATCTGACTGTCGCTGTCTTATCGCCGCTTCCGTCCAAACGGTCGGCTAAATGGGCCGAGTGAGCTGACCTCAACTGATAATGAGGCTGGGCGAAAGATGAAATACTCTTCAGCCGTAACCCGACCGTAGTTTGAACCCAGGTATTAGAGTTTTTTATGGCTGACAACGCTATCAGTTATGCCGTAGAGATGCTCCCGTCCAGTGATATGATCGATCTTCTCAGATTATAATGTCAAGTGGTTTAATGGCGGCAATTAGCATGACCTCATTTCGAAGTCATGGCGGCGGTAGAAACGTTCAGCAATTTTCAATGGGATTTCTTGAATTATAAGAAACAGTTTTACCCCGTTAAGATGTATTGGTCTGTCTGTTTGTTTGTTTATTTATTTATAATGCCATATTTCCTCTATTGCAATTATTCTTGAAGCATTTCTCTCGTTTTGTTGTACAGCGCCACCTGTCGTCAAGTCATAATTCCTATAAACTTCCATAATGGCTGACATCGCTCAATTCAAATCTCGTTTCAGTTTGTTAACATTTTCTCAGAATTGCGCGATAAAAGACTAATCTGCTCGTTAGTATTTACAACAAACAAATTTCCGCCAATTATTAGCCATAATGCACTAACTAATATATAGGTTACCTGGATTTGTCTTGTGACCTTTCCG
Source organism: Paralvinella palmiformis (assembly GCA_025642065.1). Lineage (NCBI taxonomy): Eukaryota > Metazoa > Annelida > Polychaeta > Terebellida > Alvinellidae > Paralvinella > Paralvinella palmiformis. The sequence continues at coordinate 606,468 of JAODUP010000075.1, read as the reverse complement.
TTAGATATTATTCCTTTTGATGAAGTTATTTTGATATCATTCATTGAATAATATATTTGGGAATTACATTTGATGCATATATCACCTTAAGGTGCGAATGTTGAAGGGAAATGTAACACCAGTACCATAAAAATATGTGTTTTCCAATGCTCTCTCTCTCTCTCTCTCTCTCTCTCTCTGTATGTGTGTGTGTGTGTGCGCGCGCGCCTGTCCGTGTATCCCTGTTGTGTGTGTGATCTATGTTGACAGATTTTTGTCTCCACTGCTCGTATATTGGTAATAAAAAATCCCTCCCCCACCTTTCCAACCGAATCATAACCTATCGTGAACTGGACCAATAACCCGATGGTCGGTAGAAGGTCATTCTACTCCGTCGGGATAATATCCTCTACATGATATCACTCCACTCTGAAATCTATATCCCGGGAGAATTTCTCATTGTACTCTTTATTGTGACGACGATACGTCGAGGTTTTGTAAGTGCAAGTCACTCAGATTTCCTCCCTTGCACGGCGTCAGCATTCCGACAACAACTCGGCCCCAAGGGGAGTATTTGGCACGTAGCTGACCATGGCGCTGAAGTTTTGTACTCGCATATTATCGTTAACTAGCGCCACCTTCTTCGGTCTACAGCTCGGTGTAATCCGAGTATCTGTGCCTATTCTCTCGGGCAAAATCCATCCATTTATGCATAAAATATAAAGCTGGCAGAGTTAGTGTCACAGTTACTCGCCAGTGGTGTGTCGATCTTTGCACGACGGAACAGTGGATATCCAAAGGTGAAATATAGTACAGTAAAACTCCTATATAAAGGTTACTGGTGGAACCGATATATTGTCGGAGTAATGGAGGGTTGGTGGCACACACGACAAAACTCATATTATACGACAGACACGAGGCGAATATTTCAGATAGTAAACGAATAGGAATACGAATACTCTCCAAGCTTGCCCAACGTGAATACGATTGATTAAAATGGGAATGTGCATTCGAATACGAATACAACTGAAATACAACGTCAGTAATTAGATGACAGGATTTAAAGGATCTATCCACTTCATTGATTATTAAATGTTCATCTTTATTCAACATTAAAAATACTTATAAATCCCACGGTTGCCCTTTAAACTGAAATAAGCTGAAACCAGTTTTGTGCACACGGTTATCTAACGGGGTCAAGCAACCTCCAAAGTTAACGAGGCAAAGACAAGGATGAAGTATCCTTCAGAGAAAACTAACTAGGTGGGGATTCGAATCCGGGTACCAGAGATCAGTAGCCAATCGCATTACCAGCTCGGTTATGGAGGGGCCCTTCTTAAAGTGAAATACACGAATCCAATTGTAGAATCAAAAAAGTGGATAACGAATATACAGAAGAGCAGGACAAATTAACAATAAAACATCAATCGTCGTCGTCGGAAAATCCCCCTTTGGACCTCGCCCTTGTTTCAATCCTATATTATAATTGTATCAAAATAATCAGTAATGCTGTATTTAATAAAAAATATAATAATAATAGTAATAATATATATATATATATATATATATATATATATATAATGATATATAATCCTAAATATATTTGTCTAACAAATATAACCTGCGGGCAACTGTATGCCTCTAAGATATTCAGGTCTCTCTCCACGTGTATATTTATGAGATAGGATAGTCTGTCTTCGGGGAGAGTGTAATGTTGATAATATCCGTCACTTTTTGTCAGCGAGATCTTTGTTATTCCGGAGCGTTGACTTCGAGTTGACTCGTTTGATACGTGAATTGACTCACCGAAGCAGCTTCAAATTAGCAGTAACTCAAGGCAAGTTACCTGTAATCATCATTGGTTCATTCATGCCATTGTATGGAGATTGAAGTATGTTGGCTAGCCAGGTGAGTGAGTGAGTGAGTGAGTGAGTGGATGGGCGAGTTTGTGTGTGGGTGAGTGAGTGAGTGAGTGAGTGAGTGAGTGAGTGAGTGAGTGAGTGAGTGAGTGAGTGAGTGAGCACAAAATATCATCTAGAGTCGCTAACCATTAGCCACCACTTGCGACACCCGTTGAGGTGAGGGGCGGTTCGATTAGGGCCGTGGACTGAAACCTATAACATCTAACACAAAATGGCAGCACTACTACATATAAAACAGTTTTACATAAAATACGTGTTTTGTGGTTAGAAACGTAACAACTTTGTGTTTTCGCCGATCACTTTGAGCTGGTCACAATGTGGCTAATTAATTATAGAACAGAATATTTACGCATGCTCTGTGTTGGCTCACTAGGTGTGGTGACGTAACACACATAACGTAACAACTATATCGAAACGCACATGTCGATGACGTCATGTGCACAAATCTGTACACGGAACTTGTCGAGTGAAAACGGACAGAACCGCATATTCATGAAGATGCCTTATATGGCATCCGATCGCTGCTCTGGATTTGAATTTCTGCTCGGGCACTATTATAATATTCAGGTATTGTATTGTCTTTAGCGTTTAATAAAGTTATAGTTCTAATAAACCAAATATATAAAATGGCTAGAATTAGCATCATCTACAGTTATAATAAGGAATAATATATTTAGGAGTAGGATGAAAGTTTACAAGGAATAGCTCCATAAGTGAACTGACTCTGGCCGGGCTACGTCCGAGGGGGTGGTACATCTCTCACTTCGCCTCATTACCTTCTGTGCTCGTTCGGCCCATTTAAAACTGAACGTTAAAAAGGCAAAATAGTACCGCGCTGTCTTTTCGTCCCACAACAGTTCGTCACCAATCACACATCAGTTAACTATCTACTAGGCAGTTCGGTGTAATAGCGATGAAATTTGACTGAACATCCAAATACATCTCTTGGACGGCGTGAGGCGAAGAATGGATCTGTGCCTGTGTCCCGCGATAGATCCCACTGACTTGGTTAATCTAATTTTAAAAGGACACACACAAACACGCACGCACATAGAGAGCGAGAGAGAAAAGAGAGAGAGTGTGTGTGTGTATGTATGTGTGTGTGTCTGTCACATCACAATCGACTGCAGCAGATTGTCTTGCCTTAAACTATAACAGCTGTGTGAGTTATGACAGGGATACAATCCAGTCGGCTCCCGATCAATGTTCCCTTTAAGGTTTGCACGTCTGCGCGTGCGCACAAGTTTTCCATTAGCGTACAAAGAAATTTAATCCGGACACGAAAGATTGCCACTCCCAGCCTGAAGGACTTTAGTAGCAAATTCCACCAGCCCACATATTTAACCAGATTTCGGAACCGAATCTCTTTTCGCCTTTTGCAATGTATCACTCCGCGGCTAGTACCCGTCATTGCTTGGTAGAAAGACAGGATTTGAAATATGGGACTCATTGGTTTCTATTATCTTATTTCTTTCCAACAGGGAACAATCTGGAATCTTTTGTCGGTTGCCATTAGTCTATTAGAAATGAAAGAAAACGATCTATTTGTAATGGAAGTGATCAAATTTGACGTGTTTTTATCAATAATGCCTGCTTATAGTGTATATATTTTCCCTCTTGTATAATGATAATTTCGTCACTTACTTATTTATATCCCCACCTACTCCATTACCAAATTAATAAACCACAAGCTAATAGGAGTTGGTTTAATCGGGTCACTTCTTTAAAGCACCGATCGCGTGACAAGCCCGCCACCTGGCGGGTGTCTGGCGAACTTGGCTTACGGGGTAGAAAACAACTGGCAGATAGCGCCGTATTTCAAATGTTGATCTGATAATCTGACAAAACGTCGGTTATCCCAAATGAAGTATAACCTGGACATTCGTATAATGTTGTTTAGACGATGTGTCGTGTTCGACTACGAGTATTAAGGGCGTCATTCAAGCATTATCATTGTTACATCAGGTCCAAACGATCCAAGGATAATCTATATTTTAACAACAATTAATGAATGATTACAAAAATCTAAATGATTGAAGGCCGTTCGGCTAAAATATCACGGACGTTGCGTTTGACGATTATCTTCGTTTACGTCTGTTTACCAAAATAAAACCAAAGTTATCAATTCAAAACGCCATTAATATCATATTCACATCAAATCCGGGATATCTTACTTAGATTAAAGCGGGAAAATGCACCGAAATAAACGACAATGGTGTTTATTTTCGGTTGGATTGCGTGCCGTGTGATACTATTAGATGAAGGTTTTTTCAAAATAGTGTTTTTGCTGATTTCCAATTGAGCTATCGATATGCATACAATCGAATTCGTTCAGACCGGGAAGGGGTGGGACGTAGTTGGGAGGTGGGTATTTCGCTTTCAATGTCGAAACCAATGGTATGTTGAAATTTAATAAATTTCTACGAAAACGATATACACGGATTATTGTATAAACTACAAATTGACCTCATCTTTTGTCACAATATACGTGTATGAAAATAATTATTAGTTTAATAATTTTGAAGATTTTGAGTATAGTTACCGCCTTTTAATGTTCTGTCGATTTCTTTAGACCTACGCCGCCCCCCCCCCCACCCCCGCAGTTCGTTAAGATTGATGATTGGCGTTTTACGGCCACTTTTGTGTATATGGTAGGCTAAATGGGCAGAGAAACGACGTCAAAGATGAAACACCTTTCAGATATGCCAACGTCGAGGTTCGAAGACGGGTGGTAGCGATCTGTGATCCAACACGCTACCGTTAGACCACGGAGGCGCCCCTGCAGTTCGCTAAGACGCGAATTTATAACTTGCAGTAACAGAGCACAATAGGGAGATAGAGGCGTTTAGTGCCAGTGAAAGTGCATGCAATATAGTCACATAGGGGCTGAGGAATGTCAAAATGGCAACAACGGCTATTTTCTCCAATCTACGCTGAAGAAACGTTCTATAATTAATAGTTGGGCCTAAAATTTCCTTTGATCAATGAATCCTGTACTGTATTGTATGATAACTCTACTCACGCCCGTATTGTGAGTACTGTGAATCGTGACAATAGCTCCGGACGGCCATTTCTGAGGACCCTGAGAAGTGCAGCTTTATTAACCTAATTAAACATGTATGCTGGGTTCCGTTATTCCACAATAGCTGAGTTGTCTCGAGTCCCGCAACCTTCTCGCGGTGATACTGCCTCTATTACTGCTGTTACTGCTACTATTATTGCTGTTACTGCCTCTATTACTGCTGTTACTGCCTCTATTACTGCTGTTACTACCTCTATTACTGCTGTTACTGCTACTATTACTCATACGGTTGCTGTGGCTACTACTAATTTTGCGGCTGCTACTATTATTACTACTAATATTGCCGTTCCTGCTGCTACTACTACTACTACTACTACTACTACTGCTACTACTACTACTACTACTGCTGCTGCTGCTGCAACTACTATTAAAACTACTGATTTTACTACTACTATTACTACTACTACTATTACTACTACTACCACCATCACCACCACCACCACCACTACTACTACTACACCCACAAATTCGATGCTACAAGTGTACATGTCACTTTAATCATCCCATGATACCTACATCTTCATTAATAATTCGTCTTCCTAAATATCAACTCCATTAAATAGGGATCTATTATCTCCTTATAGTAAGTGATACATGGATGAAAATTAGTAGAGCAGTCCTACTTCATTTAAAGGTTTTAGCATAGATGTGCGTAAAGGCACGCTAGCGTGCGCAAGGCCACGCAGTCGTGCGCACTCGCACACACGCACACACATATACTTTATATATTAATTTCCATATATGTAATTGTATGTATGTATGCATGCATGTATCATCAACGAATACAAAGCAAGTAGCAGGGGCTTCAAAACCCGCCATGAAAGCTGACAAATTTCCTATTTCCGGCTAAGGACCATTTGAAATGTTCAAAAACTATTTTTATAATTCCATCCTGGTCTAGATTTCGTGGGGTTCTCTGAAAAGGCTTCAACTGCTGTAACAATCTGAGGCGTCACTTGTGTCAAAAACAGGCTGGTATAAACGTATCGACCCTGTACCTAAGACCCTGCGTTGGCTTCCAATAAGATTCAGGAAAGATTTTAAAATCAATATCCTTATTTCTAAAGTCCTACACGACCACGAGTCACCGTGTACCTGTAATATGCTGCAACCGTACCATCGTATAGGACAATGATATTGAGGTCAGGTCAGAAGGTTCAAATTTATTGTTCATACTGTGTGTGTGTGTGTATGTGCACGCGCGCGTGTGTGTGTGTGTGTTGCTCTTTAGATGTTTAGGCGTCGATCATTCCATCGCGCAGCACTTACGTTATATGGAATCGACTCCCAGACCCTGTCATTGAGATATTGTCATTCAATAAATAGTTTTATGTCTAATCTTAAGACTCGCCTTTATAGCATCACATATTCTTAAATTTGAAATATGTCCATGTTTTAATGGCTCATCGGGTAATATTAGCTGTTCGATTTTGTAATGTAATGCACAGCAATGCAGTGACATATATGAAATGTGGTAAATATGGCTCGTGCCCTGGGCGCCACTTGAAAGGGGGCGCCACTGAGTGGAATGTTTGAGCTGATTTTATGGTAAAGTTAGCTGAAAGATGAGTGTCAGATGTTTGTGCTTGGGGCGCAATTTCAGTGTTTTTCATGGACGCTATTTTCTGTAATAAAACAAATTTCAATGTGATACTATATAAATCGATTATTATTATTATTAGTAGTAGTAGTAGTAGTAGTATGGTATATACATACATAATACACACACACACACACACACACACATCCATACATACATACATACATGCATATATATATATATATATATATATATATATATATATATATACTATGTTGTTGTCACCGTCCTCAAAACCATATCAGTTAGGGAACTAATGAGATATGTCACGTTTCGCTGTTAAAACAGGTTGTACCATATTTAGTCCCGCTCACTGTAGAGCTTGTTGTCTGTTGACAATTAGAACCATCTCAGCTGTAACCATCACAGAAATCCTACAGTTAAAGGTCACAAACTAGCCCAATTCTATTTTAAATGGACGCTGACTGGATGTAAACATTGCCATTAGGGAAGATTATTGTACGATCAATCTCCTTCTTCGTTTCTTCTTTCTGTGGAAAATAATCTATGGGTTTCTTTTAAGGTTGCTTTCGCCACATCGAACGGATACGGCAGGATTAGGAAACGAACGAATCCGAAACGCTAGAAATTGTCCCGAACAGTAAACGGATACGAAGTGTAAATAAGAAGCATTACGAAAAGGGGACATTAAATACAGTAAAAGCTTGTTTTGTCCAAGTTGTAGGGGATGACAAAACAAATTCGATATTGCCGAAGTTCGATTTAGCGGCAGTTTGTCAAATTGACCGAACGGGCGATAATACAAACTTAAAATTGGGGTGGGCGATATTAAAATGTAAAATCTGGAATGTGTTTTCATGTGCATTTTACATTCAATATGTTTTCTAACCTTAGTTTTCTTTTGTATCTTGTCTCGCTGATATAACTACCGGAATATTTGAATTTAGTATATATATATATATATATATATATATATATATATATCATCATCATCATCATCATCAGATTTTATCCAGCGATATAGTAAATGAGTGAGCGTTTTGTTTACCCTAGAACACACTTTGGAGTACGAGGCCGAGCGTTTTGTTTACCCTAGAACACACTTTGGAGTACGAGGCCGAGCGTTTTGTTTACCCTAGAACACACTTTGGAGTACAAGGCCGAGGGTCGACACATCAAGGAAGCATCCCACAAACGCAGTTATCACTCGGATCCGAAATCTGAACCTGGAGCTTGGCAACGCAATGCTCTATCTACTCCGCTATCGTTGCGTGCCCGATCTATTTGGAGCGAAGCCGTTCTGGGACGTTCCCGACGGCGACAACGCGTAGCATAACACTTCCAAGATCGCTCGCTAGGGGGACTATCAGTCGTTTCCAGAACAGAAATCGCGGCCGTGGGAATGCCTGGTTTCTGGATCATAAACCAGAACTTGAACGGTGCGACGACCGCACGCTACTCGGCGTTCATAAAACACGAACATCGTGAGGGGATAAACAGCCAGTCATTTGTCATCTTCGAATATCGCTCAGCTTTAAACAGCACACCGCCATTACGGCTACGGTGAGCTATTGATGGTAAATCGTGGGAAACGGATAGCATGTTCCCGGCGCAGCTACGCCTTCATCTACGTCTACGTCCAGATGTAGGTTGAGTGAAAAGGCATTGCTACAGAAGATATAATTCATCGTGGAATTGAATCACCAGTGTAGAGGGTTTTTTCATACTTAAAATATAATGCCTGATCGGTGTTAATATGAGGGCAGTTCTATTTACGTACCAGCAGCTTGACATTTTATACATAAAGAGAGATGCGGATAAATAGATACACAGAAAGCCAGACAGACGAAGATCGTATGCATAAGTACAGCTTACACAGCCACGCGACAGCTAGTCAACTTGACATTTTGGCTCGATGGCATTTCGCCCACAAACAGCTCGGCACCGTTGACCCCGGTGACAAATCCCGAAGGATTACGGGCTCGGCAACTTGTAAATGGCGTCCAGTAATGATTTCCAGACGCCCGGCGTTTGTTTCAGTTTAGAATTGTCGATTTTAGCCAACAAACTCCAGTCGACGTAATCCCCCGTGACATGTGCCCACCGTTCTGGCCCACCCACAGTTCGGCAATGGGCCGCAATTACCCGACCCCCCCCCAGAAAACCTTCCCCCACCAGCAGCACCAGCACTAATGATACCAGAAATCGTTGTAATGGCGTGTTATCTCCGAGAGTACATACCACTTCTGACGTCATCGGGTTGATTGCGATAAGGCGATTGATTGCTCGACTGTCTCCGAAACGACTCGGGACGATTGTCAGCCGAACGCACGATCGGAACAGAATAAATGTGCATTCGGCTTGCCGCGTTTCCTTCATAGATGGTTTCTTCCCGTGATTTATGGAAAGCCATCTTACGGCTTTTTCTCAATTAGGTCGTGAAATATTAGCTCCTCAGCAAGATTTCGCTTCTGAAATGTGACTTCGTTGTCCCGCGGCCTTGAAGGGATTATGGGTTTTCTATTTTTTGTTGCTTTGTTGTTTTGTTGTGTTGTTTGTCTGGGGGTTTTTTGCGGGGGGGGGCTACGGTGCTTAATTATTGGGTGACATTTATTTCTGTTTGTTTCGATATATATACACGACTAGAATAAAGCGGATAGAAATAATAATGCTGACATATACGGTAATTTAATTCCCGCTAGTACAGTTGGTATCTATATGTAAATATGCAACAAGAACTGACTGACATTCCCCTGTAAAACAATTTGACAAATGACAAAACATTCTACTTAGCATTAATCTTTTATTATTATTATTATTATTAAGATAATAATATAAAAATGCATCAACATTTTTTTACATACAATAGACCCATTGCATTGTGGGATTTATAGGGGGTCCGCTGAGTGATAATACCATGATAATCCCGCCATTTTAACCGTAAACGTCAATGTTCCGGATCTGTTATAATCATGCAAAAACTAACTCCTGCGTACCGTATTGTCATGCCACTAGTAAGCGATGGAAACATTTAAGTTGGCATGTGTTGGCCGTGGGATGAAACGCTGAGAAAGTGTTGGGTAGTTTTAATTCGAAATGACAATCTGCGAGTCAAATTTATAATTACAATGTCAGTGTAATGATTGACTGAAACAGTGAATGGCGCAAATAAAGTGTAATTTATATTTAACGGGCATTTTTTATTTACCTATATTATTATCTATGATCTGATGGATAATAATATTGGTAAATAAAGTGTAGTTTAGCATATTATAATATCCATAAATAAAAAATTAATTTACCAATATACTGGACTCTATTCTTCTTCTTTTCGTTAAATATGATTTTAGTGTGATTTACTTTTGAACACCACATTTAACAGTCTTTGTTATGTGCAGTGAATATTATTGCTACTATTACTACTATTGATATATAATTTTTCCGTCTAGATATAAATTCCGATTTGAATTAATTATTTTAAAGATGATTTCACTGTTATTTTAAATCGTCCTACGTATCGCAAATACGAAGTTATTTATGCTTTGAACGAAAACCCGTAAGGCCACCAATAATAATAAATACTACCCTCTTGAGTGTTTTAATAAATTAAAGTGCTTCGTCCTCTCATTCAGTATCCTAGTAACGAATGAACGCTTCGAATGTATCCTTGAGGATTAGTGTGGTAAATTATTTAACGAAGAACAATGCCACGGTTGAAATTTAGTTTTGATATACGAGAAATTCAGTAATCTTACCGGTTATGTTATACATTGTTTGAGAATATATCATTAAAAAAAATGTATAGCAGAGAGAATACGGTTTAATTACCCGTAAAATATTTCTTTTCTATTACGATATTGGGTGAGGGTTTTCTCTAGTAAGAGCTGTCCATCACCAAAGTAAGCAGGCAAAAAATAAGAACCAATGTTTTCAAAACGTTATAATATTGGTGACAAATCTAAATAAACATTTAATCCATCATATTTGGACAATGGCGGCACGGCACGTGGCTTAATTTGTTTACATTTTCATTTATTCGATATGACACACACATATGCTTGTCGTGTGCTTAACGTTTAACGATCATGTCAATGCTGATGAGCGGGAGACATCATTTTTATTTAACTAAGCGACGTACCACATTAACGCAACGAGTCTGGTGTGATAATTAAATCGGCATTTGTATTACCCAACTTCAGAAAATCCCAGTACACCACAACGACTTTACTATTCTACCATGTAAGGTGTGTTATAACAAGAGGAAGACGGTCACGGAGGGGGTTTTCTTCTTATTTGACTGATGACCATCTCTCCGAGGAAATAAATTTCAACAACTGAAAGAACAGATCTTGCTTCAGCTTATTTTTAGATTTCTAAGGGATAAGGACCGGTATTAACATTACATTTACTCCTGAAATATTTTACAGTTCCTATAAAAATCAATGTTGACCTTTCTCTCAGTTTTATTTTGGGGGTACTCTCTCTCTCTCTCTCTCTCTCTCTGTGTGTGTGTTTTATCTGAATTGAGAAACTAATGTTATAAATATATCTGTAACAAGTTTGCATTTTGTCAGTTTATCAAGTAAATTCTTACTCAAGCTGTTTCCGTACATTCAACTATGTGATCTAGGAAATAGTAGGGTGTATACTATATAGTTTCATATCCTCTAATTATGAGTATTATATTGTTAATACAGATGCCACAGTTATTTAAAGTAGCAACCATTTTAACAGAAATTACTTTTTAAACTTTCACATGGAAATTTTATTGATTTTTAAAATTATTTATTCGTTCAAAAATGACAAAATATAAGAAAATGCATAGGCCTAATTATGCAAAGTAAGAAGTGCTGATAAAATGGGTGTATGAATGCAAGATCTTGTACATTCTAAGAAATCAGCGAATTCCGTTATCGTGTCTCCCTCTAGCGAATAAGAGGCACCTTTGTTTGCGTTTTTTAAGAGTAAACGTCATATCCGTGGTCAATACGACGATCGCCATGTTGTCGGACCGCAGTCATGTAAACAGTTATCTTGCAATTCTTTCTTAGTAATATTAAAGTAAATGTAAGCTTTCCGTTCGATGAAATTCCCATTTAGCGCGTATTTAAAAACCAGTTCGTGAATTAAGTCAAGTCAAATGTCAATAATTAATTTAGTGCATCGCGAACGAGGGTGCCATTCAATGCGGATCTTCCATACTTCCGCGATTAGGGGAAAATAATTAGAGTGTCTGCGGTGTCTGGCTGTCAGATCTCAATATTGTCGTATTTTGTTCCCATCGGTATGGGAGGCTGCATTAGTTCAGCCAGAGATGGGACATCTCCGAATGGTGATTCATCAGACGGAATTGGAGCCAGTAAGTGTCGAGATTGGGCCATTTTAGACTAGTTCGGCCGAGCTTTCTCTTTCTTATGTATCATTGTATGTTGTATAGATCTTAGTATTCTAGATCTACGATTTCCTAACACCTGGCTTGCTTTGTCATTGTGTATAGTCTGGCTAAGCCTAAGGTCGACATGCAACCATTGGCTTCAGTTTATGATTATTCGTGATGTAGTGATTTTGGTCAGCCGAAGGTCATGCACATGATGTTACCTGCGTACTATAGACACAGTTCTACAAATATAGGGAAACGTGTACAGTTATTTATTGAGATACTCATACTTATTAATTCATAATTGTCAATTCCCTGAATAATTTGGTATTCATTTAAATTATATTAAGTTTTAGCAATCTTAAGTTATTCTGAATTTGACTTGTTGGTTTTTGGCTGTAGCTGCACCCATTTAATTTTTCAATTGATGATGATTGATATTTTATGGCCACTTTTGTGCACATGGTGGTAGGTTAAATGGGCCGATCGACCTCCAAAGGTGATGAAGCGAAGTCAAAGATGAAACACCCTTCGGATATGCCCACGTCGAAATACGAACCCGGTGGTAGTGATCTGTGATCCCACACGCTGCCGCTAGATCACGGAGGCTCCCAATTTTTCAATTGAATCAGATGACGTTAAAACTGTTTATCGCGCATGATCAGCTACCATCAACACTATCAGTGAAAAACAATTTAATAATTGGTGTGAAGGGTTTATAAGTCTTAAGCTGGAATGGGATCCGAGTGCTTTGACCTAGTAGTTGATGCCTTCCTCTAGACCACTTAATCCCACAGTGGAGACATAGCTGAGTGGTGATTCTCTAAACTGATGATGATGATCGATGTTTTACGGCCACTTTTGTGCACAGGGTAGGCTGAATGGGCCGAGCGACCTCCAAAGGTAATGAGACGAAGTAAAAGACGGAACAACCTACAGATAGGCCCATGCCGGGATTCGAACACGGGTGGTAGTGATCTGTGGTCCAGCACGCTACCGCTAGACCACGGAGGCGCCCTAAACTGATGAGATAATTATGTTAAGCATCTAGTAGACACAGGCAACACAAGGATTTGAACCCAGACCAGGAGTTCCCTGTATATTGAAGAGTGTTCACTAGTTGATAACGTAATGTCCATTAAAAAAACTGAAGTCTTATTGCTGCTGCTGTGTGAGGGCACTTTATATAGTGTTATGTGTCTTGTTAATTTCAATCCAGATATCTCCATTGGTCTGTTTTGGAGGTGCTTTGATAATTAATGTACTGCACTGAAAAATCTGACTTCAGATTTGACTGATACATGTGTTTGCGAGATGTTTGCCTGTCTGATCATCCTGTGGCCATGTAGCACAGGTGTGGCTAGCACCAAGAGTGAATACAGAAATCATTCACTAAACTGCTTTGGGATGATGACATAGAGCTTGTTACCAATCACTGATGAAACTTTCCTGGGTTTATCTGGAAATCCCGATTTTTGCTCTGCAGAAAAATGTTCCAGATTTGTAAGAATGTAGTAAGGGGGGTAGTAAGGCACACCCCCCACACACAGTCATGCCATTGATTGAAAAAAATTCAGGATTTATTTTAAAATTCTGAGTTTTATAACTGCCAGTACCATACTGATTCATACCTTTGATTCACTGATATCTTTTGGATCTCTCTTTTATGTACCCATTCATCAAAGAGACAAAGGTTATAATAAGTGATTTAATTTAATATGTTTATACAGTTGTGAGCAGAGATGGAGTAATCATACTCTGTACTTGTAGGAATTGTACTTTCTGAGTAATCGTAGTCGAGTACATTGCCAAAGTAATCGTATTCATAATTACCTTTCACAATTCCTTTTTTTTCCAGACAAATAGTTACAACCAAATGTATTAGACAGATAGAAAAGGAAGTATTAGTAGTAATCTACTAAATGTAATATTAATTTAACTATTAATTTTCTATTGTTGTTGAGCATTTCAGTTAAGTAAATATTCAATCAGATTTCCCTAATTAACAGTAATCTCTCCACATAGAAGCCACATCACTGATGCCAAATTTGAAGCCTTGATGTTCAAGTGCAATAAAAATTTCATTTTGCTGTCCTTGCATATGACGGCTTATGCACGACGAACAATATTCCGCTGTTTACTTAGTGGCAGTGGGTGCCTAATGCTCTGCTCAGTATGATGAACAAGATTAACTTTTGTGTTATATTCCACCCTCAGATCTTATTTCTTTATTGGCAGTGGACTGATTTATTGAATAGTATACATGCTGCTGCTTCGAAACTCAATATGATATATGTGTACACTGTATATCAATTAAAATATTGCAATGTTTCTGTAAGTTCGATTTGTTTTCATTTTGACACTAAACTGGTACCTATTATAAAATATGTATGCTATCTGTGGCAGTATGATGTCTTTAATCTGTAGTTTCATGATATATGGACACTGACTGTCAGTCTAGTATTAAATTATTCATTCAATACCTGAGAAAGTTGTCTGATTATTAATAATAATAACACATAGCGGTAATCGGTTAGAACACTAAATAGTGGCACAGCGACATAAAAAGAATGACACCTGGGGATTCTATGACGGTCGTGTTTACAGTAGAAACAGGATCTTCATGAAAGTAATCATGATTTCATTCTAAAGTAATCATACCCATACTTGAGTACATTCTGAAGTAATTGTACTCGAGTACATTTGTTTTCTTTGTACTTGTACTCATGCATCTTCAAATAATTGTACTTGATTACATTGTATCGTAATCACTCCAACTCTGGTTGTGAGCTCCTTCATACCAGGAACTTGCTAATGTACCATTAAGTATATTACCACAAACAACTTATAAAATCAGTCAGAAACCAATGCAATAAATCGTTCTTTGCAAGGAAAGGTTCATGGCGATGTTTACATAGTTCATGAATTTTAACCTGATTAAAGGTCGTTCTTTAATAGCAAAGAATGTATACTGATATTTAAATATTTCTGTATTTGAGCAATCATTATACTTCTGGCCAGTTATATGATATCTTTAATTACAGTGCTAGTTTGCCGAGGCCTCACACACAGCTAAAGCTAATAAAACGTCTTGTTTTAGTTTCCATTGGTAGAAATCAGGGACTTAAACCAGACAAGCCAAAGTGGAAGAGTGATGTGCCACTGACGGAACGTCAGCTGCGCAGCAAGCGCGATGAATTCTGGGATACTGCTCCGGCATTTGAAGGCCGCAAGGAGATCTGGAACGCTTTGAAAGCAGCAGCTTTGGCTCAGGAGACTGGGGATCATGATCTTGCTCAAGCCATTATTGATGGTGCCGGTATCTCGCTACCAAATGGTAGATATGTCTTCCTTTAATGCACATTGTTGATATAAGATTATAACAAAATTATTCAGTCACCGAGATAGGAAGCTGCCTTTTGCTTCACGATATAACGTATAAAAATTATGTTAACTTTTTAAAGTCTGCGTTTTGCCTTTTCTTTGAAAATGGCAATGACCCATGAAATCTTTTACTTTTACAGGTACACTGCTAGAGTGCTATGATGTTTTAGGAAATCGGTACCAGCTGCCCGTTTATGTACTCAGTTCACCGACAAACTTGATTGAAGAAGCCAGTGAGGCAGACACGATTCCAGAAAACAACACAAGCATGACACCCGGCATAGAGATCATCGTTAAATTCTACCTGTCCACTGGCAAAGACCTCAAGTTACCTGTACGGACCACTGACTCTATATATGCTGTTAAATGTAAAATTCAGTCACTCGAAGGCATAGATCCGGGCAGACAGCGAATGTTCTTTGCTGGCAAGGAACTGCAGAACAAAAGACGAATTGAGGACGCGAAGATCCACAACAGCTTCATGATTCAAGTGATAGTGTCGGAGCCGCCGTCAGACACTAGCTGAGATACGTGATAGTGCATCTGTAAGACATCGGGCGAAGATCGCCATGACAACCAGTCGCCTTTGGCTCACTATACAGGTTAACTGTACTGGCTGCGATCTCGGACTCTCATACTGGCACGTGTCCGATCGGCCGGTCTAACTGATGAATGCATCACTGTGAATTACCGTTAACTTCCAATGTTGTAATCACTGTGCTTAGTATTTTCTGGCCGACAACAATGGCCACCTTTCTTCGTTCGATACCGTGTCTACTTCATTCATCTGTAATTAATCACCTGCTTCATGCCACTATAAAACGACCTTTGACGAAGATGTGAATTTCTAATCTCATTTTATTTCTACACCTCGTGTTTTCAGTGAATTATCTCCCACTCGGTTTAGTCGTACGATTCACTCCAGTAAATTTCCTTCTTTTTTTTGTTGTTTTCTGATGAACACAAATTTCATAACTAGTCCAGGATGTTTCTCACGGTGAAGCTTGCACACATTTGGTCTTAATCGTAGGATAGTCGTGTGTGTTGGATGCAGTTCGTGAAGCACGATGGTGGTGTTATATGTGTAAATCGTTGTAGTGATAAGTCGTTAGTCGAACTGTGCTCTCATTCTCTTGTTATGGAGTTAGGTTTGTGGCATTTAGTAATAAAAAATTGCACATTTTCCCTGAACTAATACACCTTTGCTGATGTTACCTTGTCTGAAGCACCAATGTGATAAAACATATTTATCAGTGTTTTTGTTCTTTTTGTTTCTCATGAAATTCATTAAAGCAATCAAAAAAATTATTAGTTTCACGATGTAGAGAATTTTGAAATTTCATACATGTGATGTGTATTTTAATTGAGTGACTATAGAATTTAAAAGTAATAATAGCAGGATTTTGTGTTACCGTTATTTACCAGTCATATTTTGAATTCTTCCGAATAACACAAGGCCAGAGAGTAATCATCACCAAAAAAACTTTCTTTAAACAAATTGTTAACTGGCATGATTTGTGCATGTATCAAGTCGGAAAGATCATTTCTGTGGGAGCATGCCATTTCACAGTAATGGATTTAGTGTGTAGAAATGGTAGATGAACAGCAATGTTCATGCGCACAAATCATGGATTTGGTCTATGTAACCTGCAGTATACAGAGATGAGAGTCCTGGCATTTCACGTAGTCTAGTTCTGGGTATGCATGGTTAGTGGAGAGAGGATTTGATCATTTCGATTTGATCTGTGTTGCAGACTGCTGCGTCCTCGTGTGTACAGTTAAACATTTTGGCTTCTGTCTTGTGCCTCTTCATATTAATAATATTACAGAGACTATGCACCATATATTGTACTTAGTTGTCAAACAGGCGGCAACGATACCACAATCACCTGGATCCCGTGATGATAACCTGTTCTGGGATCATGCTTTGGCAACGTAAATCATCCTTTCTGTTTCTCTAACCACTCTTAATTTTTGGTTTTATTCATAGAACAAACTAATGAATGATATGCTAGTTTATCAGATAAATTCTTATTCGCGTAATTCTGCTGATTGTATTATTCTGAAATATGTAGGTTGGTTTTGGCGGATTTAAGCACGCAGACCTGTTTGTATACAAAGAAGAAAGTCATGTACAAGTGGTCATGTTTGTGGAACGTGGCAGGAAACACAGGCATTTTTTTAATTTTGCCACAAAAGTGCATTCATAGGTCTTACATATAATGCTTTTCTGAGTGGTCTGATCTTGGTCCGATACAGTGGCAATGGTAAGAATTTTAACATATTTGCAAATTTTGTTTAGTAATGCTGTAGCATTACTTCATCCAAAATGTTTTTTTTTTGGTTGCATATGTGGCTTTAATCTGGACTGTCTTTCTCGAAGCTGGTGGTAAACAGATGTAACATCTGAATACAATATCAAAGCATAATGTGAGATGTATATGATCAGAATTCTTTGGTTCTTTGCAACCAACAAAATTTATGATAAAATCTCATTGGCATTCCAAGATTGGGTTATGGCAGAAGAAATTTGGATTTCTTGATGTTTGTAATACTAAGTGTTAAGCAGTCCTGTATTGTTACCACCAAAATAAGAATCACTAATGTTCATCTGTTATTGTATGCTGAAGGCGACCACTTGATATGAATAAATCATTAAAAAAATCATGCTCTGTTAACTGTCTTTTAAATATTAATTTGTGAATTATAAAGATGTCTTCATGAATGTTAGCGTTATCATTTTTAATCGGGCTGTTCACGACTGATTTGTATTTTTTTATCAGGATCTGTTTTATTATCAAAACCTTACTCTTGTACTGACTGCTCGTCTTCATACAGTGCACATGTTATGAGATGTACATTTCGGCTGACAACAGGATTACTTGAATTTTTACATGTTTCGTAGCTAACTTGTGAGTGTTAAGCAGATTGTTTATATAATTGGATGGTATCATGTTTATGGTATTTAGTTCAGCATGCCAACAATGGGTTCTTCACTAGTGATTGTCTTATAGTGAGTATCCCCCCTAGTGATAAACTTGTTTCATCATCCAATTCTAAAACATCCCTGACTATCTACTGCCCATGTGCGCAAGCAGAACTCAATTTCCTGTGCTGCATTTTTTACACGTCTTGATGTTAAAGAGTCTCGCAGTTAGTGGTTCAGTCTTCTGATGAATTGCCCAGACGTTTTAGTTGCTGAACCAGTGCCTTCTCACGTTCCACAACAAAAGAAATGTGATGGTCTAGCGTGTAAAGCTTTTTACGGATGCTGCCCCATTGTGGTGCTGCATAATATTTATAATTGACCCGAATCAACTAAAATTCTAAAAATGGTGTCGTACTTCAGGCAGATCATTCTCTCTGTTGTGTAAGTGAGAATGGGTGTGCTTTTTGCTATCTGTTGTCTAATATGCACTTTGTGTTAATTCTGTTGTGATAATGCATTGACGTCGGTGTTACCTGACTGTTCCGTAGGACATATTACACTGTATTATTCATGACTTGTGCAAGGTCTTTGTGTTGGTATTTGATCATGTTTGGAGATTGTCTTATCATTATGACACATTCTGTGCTCCATGCTCGGAGTTTTCGTTATTTTCCAGTCAATGAGGGCTACGCTAAACCAGGATATACTTTGTAGAGTCAGTTTGTGATAATCTAATCGGACTTCTACATTTGGGAGTAGATAGAGAGAAAGTAGGAGAGATAGAGTGACCTGTTTACGATTGATGTATTCGATATATCTGTTAAAATATAGATATTGTGATTTCTGTGTGTTACACGAGTAAGCGGAGCATCAAAGCTGTTTGACAGTGGCACGCTGGATGTGTTAACCTATTGTATGTATCGTACGGCTTGTCATATAAAGTTTATTCCCAATTAGTGAGTGGTCATTGTTGTTGTGTTTAACCCTCGTATGAGCCTTTGCATCATCGGGATTGACATTTACAGCGAATACTTTACTGTCCTAGTTACCAACAATGCCGAACATTGATTTTGAACTAAACACAGTATTTGCTTTTTTAAAGCATTTGCCTGTCAGGTTCATCACTAAGAGTGGGTAGACATAAACACAGACACATGCACACATGTTAAAATTGTTTAATATCTCCATGGTCTAACTGGTAGTACAGTTGGCCATAGGTTCAAAACCTAGGTTCACAAACTTATCATTGGTGTTTAAATGGCCTTTCATCTTTCACCCAGCCAATTTAGCCCTCTATGTGATGACCAAAAGTGGACATAGACAGCAATATTTCCATTTTACATTAATACTCTGTGATAATTAGATTGACCCAATTCACTATAGGTCTATTATTGGAGCACCCCAGGTCACATGACTTGGTTTACCATTCCAAGCAGATGGAGCTGGCTACTGACATAGTTTATGATCTAATTCTTTGCTATTGTATATATATATATATATATATATGTGTATTGTCTAATGTTTAAACCTAAACTCTGGTATCTTGTTATTTATTTTCACTTTCCCTAATTAAAATTTAAAAGACAGTGACATATTAGCTGTTTGTTGATATATTGTTTATCATATCATGTATTCTCTTAATAACAATAGTAGATTTAATAAAGTCCCCTTACTAGCAAAAGACATGTAATTGCACTTTACAGTGATACCCCAATAATGTGTTTTGAACCCAATAACTGATTTCAGTGATGAACACTATTTACAGTTGAAAGCAACCTTGAACATGTCAGGTGTGATTTTAGAGCAGATTTTCAAGATATGATGCAATTCTAATTTCCACTGGCAATGTGTTCTAAAAAATGGGGCTGCCACACTAAACAGACTGTTGCCACATGACTTAATTTGATACACTGATACCTGGGTTTTCAGGATGACTTTCTACTAGACACAAGTCCGCACAGGTAATGGTGTCTTATGCCACTGATAGATTTATAAGTTGCTTGCGCTGTCTGTAATATTTGAAGAATTGGCGTTTATTTATCACTGCGAGCTGCCACATTCTGAATTTTCTGAAGCCAATTGATGTTATACTCATATTTATGCCATATAATGAGGTTCATACCCATCAAGGTTATGGAAGATTCACCAATGTTTGAGGCTGCTGGCATTTTTAGGGATTTAACAAGATTTTGACTCATCCATAGCTAACATATAAACGATCCCATGTTGCAAATTTTCCAAGGAGGTGAAAGTTGATTCATTGTCAGGATCCAGGGATATATACGGCTACACGTGTTATATAACATACAAACGTCGTATAACATACAAATAATGAAATATCATATAACATGCAAATGTCATGTAACATACAAATATCGTATAACATACAAATGTCATATAACATATGTCATGAATGTCATATAACATACAAATAATATATAGAAATGTCATATATTATAACATACAACTATCGTATAACATACAAATATCATATAACATGCAAATATCATAAAACATACAAATGCCAGATAATAATAGATCATCCGACAAAATATTAATATACAATCTTATTTGCTGATATTTACCCAGAAGCATATTTGGGTGACTTTAATATTTTCCTGATTAACCCCAAAAGTTCTAGACTAGACTCTACAAGTAACAAGATGTTCAACTCTATGCGTTTAGATTATTTACTTACTATAGTGTCATAGTGTTAGCGTTTTACTTAATTTGTCTTCTACTTTTATGGACGAGTCCTACTTTGTCTCAACCTAGCCCTAACTTTCAGCTTTTCCTGATCTCAAATTGTTTAAAAATAATAGTATTTACAGCCTTTTGATATAAATGATCTTTTCTGTGATGGATACTGCAAGGGTGAGCAAGAGTGAAGAAGTGCTTGTAACAAGAACTGTTACTTTCAATGTCTATTTAGTTAGTAAAGGAGTTATATCTGGTACTGAAAGGATTTTATTATGTTTTACACACTAAACGGGGTTTTCACGTGCGGGCACATACGCACGATAGTCTATGTTTTATTATGACGCCTCTGAAGCACATTTTAGTTGTCTGAACAAGACCAAATGTATGCAAACAGATGATTGTGTTCAACCTACTTTTTTCTACCATGAAATTTGATACAACAACATTCTTCTCATTCTTAATAAAAGATTTACGTCATTTTTGTATCATGTTATATATCTATAATCTGCCTATAGACAGTGCAAAATATTACTCCTTTTCTGACGTCATCTTTTAGGAGGGAATTCCAGTCATGTGTTTCCTTGTTTGAAAAGCTTAAGTTCTCGTATCAAATCTGGATTTTTTTCCTGTGGAGTTTCTGGCTGTTGTCGGCGGTCGCATTCGGCTCCAAACGATGATAAAGGGGGAAACTGGGGTCAATATTATTAATACTCCTGTCACCGCATCTCTCCATATGCATAATTATAGGTGGTGGTAGTTTTAGGTGGTGGATTCGCTCATCAAACTGTGTCATGATAAAAAAACAAGTAATAACACACACCCAGCCTTACAGGCTTATTGGTCAGTTACATATATCTGAGCTTGAGAACAAGTGCTACCTGTATTTCATTTATATAAAAGAGAACTTCTCTTGTTCTATATAACATTTACAGAATTGGCAAAATGATGATTGGCATTCTTCATAATATACATAAATATATCAAATGTGTTTGAAATTTTGATATTTTCAGGTCGAAGTTTTCTTCTTTCTGTTCGATATTTTGAGCATACACACACACACACACACACACACACACACACACACACACACACACACACACACACACACACACACACACAAACTGAATTTCTTCCTAAACAAAACCTTCCCCACAAAATTTTACACAATCTTCCAATCTGGTTTGATTAAAGCGGGCAATTTCTACATGATGACTGATGGTAAGCTAAATGGGCCGAGCGACCTCCAAAGGTAATGGAGCGAAGTCAAAGATGAAACAACCTTCAGATATGCCCACGCCGAGATTCGAACACCGGTGGTAGCGATCTGTGGTCCAACCGCTAGACCACAGAGCCTGGTGCCCCCCCCCCCATACATTCAGCCGGAGTACACCAAATCTCAATTTGGCAATTATAGTTGTTGACTATTTCTGTTAGTCTATATTATAGTGATCAGATCAGTTGATATATTTCATTTATAATCTTGATATGGGCTACTATAAGTATGTTATTGTCGTTTTGATGAGGCTTGATTCCATCCTGGAAGCTGTAATTTTAGCTGCATTTATTATGTAATAATATTATTTTAGTTTTGTGTCAATAATAGCCAATTTCTCATCATTCGTCTGGTAATCTGATTCAGGGTTAATTTTGCCGAACTGCTTCACGTATATCAAGCATTTTTCAGTTTTTTCATGATGGAATAAACAATACCACGATGATCTGTAATATCAGATTATTATAACCACGAGGACTGATTGTACAGTAAATTGCCGCCGAAATTACTGAACCTTATCATTTCAGATTCTCCGTTTATAATAGTAACGCACAAATTGTAAAGTATACCGATTTTCCCGGTTCCTTGTAAACCTCGGCTATTACCAAGCCGTTAGTATTCAGTGAGCCGTTGAGAGATAGGCTTCACACAGTTCCCGGAATCACACGCAGCGTGATACAGCAAGCGGCAGGTATCATATTATTTAGAAGTAGTTAATAAATATTATCATTCATGGAACAACGACATGAAAAGATAGATAGTGTCAGATTGCTGGGAATAATTAATAAACGATGACACGAAATCCAGACGAGATAGGAATTAGATTTATATAAGTGGGCATGCACCGATATGAAAAGATAATAATAAGTTAATTAGAAACATATTGTCTTTGGAGTTATCCGATACGATCAGATAACTGATGCCTGGGAGTAAGTATGACGCTGGGTGTCTGGTCCGGGAATTGGCATATAAGCCAGTAGCGATGGACTCGTGGAAGGTTCGAACCCCGCAAGAGATCGAAACTTTTCCAGAGATTCATTTCTCGGCTCACAACATCGTAGGTGGCTGACCACGTTAAATGGCGTTGCCGTCTCCACTGAATTATATAAAATAAAGGGGGGCGTTAACCCCCCCCCCCCCCCGAGGACGTAAAACACTCTGGCAGTGACCACCCTCAGGGTATTTCGACTCCATCTTTCCGTACTCTTCCCCTGTGAGTGGTGGTGGTGGTGGGGGGGGGGGGGGTGTTCAACCACTCGAACATAGAAGCAGTGACCCAAGGAAGCAGCTCGATACCGACGCATGTTACTTGATAGACATATTGTATAGTTGAAATAAACTCTGCTAGACGTGGCAGCAAGACACATCAAGTCTTCTGTGTGTGAATGAATGCGCGAATGAGATCGTAGAATTGCCGCCGTCCGAAATTTCGCTTTTAGGTGCGGGCGGCGGTCCTAGACGCGTGCTTGTTTGTTTGTTTGTCTGTGCGTGCGCAAACATTTTTGACAGACAAGTCTTAAACGGCGGTGAATATGCTACTAGTTGGTACTATGATGTTTGCTCAATAAAATGCGTTTTTTTTTTAAATATTAAAATCTGCGCGCAATGGTCTTCGGGAAAGATTAAACAAATCACTTGGACGTAAATAAATTATATTTAGCTTATTTGTTAGCCACCACCAAAGGTACCCTTTAAGCTTGTGTGTGTGTGTGTGTGTGTGTGTGTGAAAAACCTAAGCAGGGCGCTTAAAAATGTTACCTTGCCATATAATTGTCTATATAAACATGATAAACACAAACAAAATTAAATGATTTATAATTCTTACTATTTATAAGTACACATTCCACCCCCACGCACATACACGGAGAGACAGACTGTTGAGAAATTACATGTATTACAAGGAATGGTACCCATTTTACACTTTTTTTTACTAACCTGATGTATCTTTCAAATTATTTAATCGTCATTCGTGATTCTTTGAACCATTCGGTGCATTCTAATATATTGCCAAAACAACACAAAGTATTGAATGAGAGCGTTATGATGACGCCACCTAACGATTTTTTAATAGTCATTTTGACGTTCAAGTTTTCGCACAAGCGCAGAGGCCTCCACACCAGCAAGATGTCGACTCTACCTGCTCCAAAAAATGTGTCTGCGCTGATTCGAGTAAGTTTTTCCACATAAATGGTTTGAGATCCATTAGAAGATACTTTAATATATGGCCAATTTATTTTGTATAACAACCAAATCATTAGTAGTTGGAGAGCAGTGTCAACAGCTTCATATAATGGTGCTTCTGTTACAAGGTCGAATACGGTGTTGAGCGATATTACAAAAAATTGATTTGTATTTCGTTTCTAAGGTTAATGATACAGATATTTTGGATTTGTTCATAGTTAGTATAAATATTCTTAATATGTCGATTATGTTGACAGGAAGATTAACAATTAATTACGTTTAATTACTGCTTTGAAGAGATACGAGTTGTATTTATATTGTATGTGTGCCTGTCGGCCTGTGTGAGTAGATCCTGTCAGTTTGACATTATGATTCTGACACTTTTGTTTTGTTCATTGTGACAATGCCCATGTTTAAATATATATATATATATATATATATATATATAGAGAGAAGCACTATTCAGTGGATCTAGCACTCCCTTCCTGTTACAGTATAGTCTATGTGTAGATCTATTACATTTTTGTCACATCTGTGTAGTAGATCTAACATTTGACTTTATCAAAGTTTATGTTTATAGCATAAAAATTCCAGGCTTGGGAATGTTAAGGAAACATGACATTATAAGATGCCAAGGGTGACAGAATTACTTAACCTGGTCTTTTATTAAAACTACTTTCTAAAGTGAATGAATCGGTGAGTGAGTAGTTTGTTTAGTCTTACTGTATGGTCACACATGGGATATATCACCAAGGAGCAACTCCTAGCGAAATGACTGATGTACACAGATATGAGTGTATTTTAAACCAATAAATTGAAAGTTTGCAGTCTAATGCTCTAACCACAGCACTATTGGAATGCACTTTCTGAAGTAAAAATAGAGTGAAACCATTTTTTTGACAACAAATGACCAGACTTTTAGCCAGAAATCCAAGGTAGGGTGTCTACTTTTCATTTGCCTGGCAAATCCCCAGCTCAAACTATTGGTTTTTGGGGTTGGGATTTATGCAAAATGTGCACACACACACACATATATATGTGTGTTTGTGGGTGTACTGTCCTTTCTATTTTCAATCTATCCACGTTCATTTGGATGGGTTGACTAGCTAAAACACTGATAAGAATGGGCACTTTATCAGCAAACTTTACTGTCATCTTAAAAGTGTAAATATAAGCAATTTTTTATAATACTTCTTGGATACAGACTTCTGGCGCCATTCACTCTGTAACAGACTGTCTGAGATCAAGATTATTGATAATGACTATAACTGTAATTTTCCAGAATACCACCAGCTGTGGATATTGTCTATTAGTCAGATGTTGGGTGTGTGTTCAGGGGTTCACATTAGGTTTTAACACTAACTTGCCATCATGTCAGGCAGGTTAATGTAAAATTAGCATCGCTAAAACAAAAATTAAGTTGCCCTACATCTGGAGTTGCTACGCTTTTTTTTGTGGTTGTTCGGGGAGAATCCCCAGGCTGTCGCTTAATCAGCACAGCCGCTATGTTGGAGTGGTTGAGAAACCTCCTCCCCCACCACTCACAGGGGAGCAGTACGGAAAGATGGAACCGAAATACCATGAGGGTGGTCACTGCCAGAGTGTTTTACGTCCTCAGGTTTTTTTTAACGTCCCCCCTTTATTTTAAATAATTCAGTGGAGACGGCAGCGCCATTTAACGTGGTCAGACACCCACGATGTTGTGAGCCGAGAAATTAATCCCTGGAAAAGTTTCGACCTATTACGGGGTTTGAACCTGCGACCGTTCGCACCAAGTGCCAGTTGCTTAACCGCTAGGCCACCGGAGCTCACCGTTGTTGCTATGCTTACCCGAAAGTTAGGTTTTATGTAAGCCAGGTGCATGGTGATTTTAGGAAGTACATTGCGAATCATTGCATCTGCTCTTGGTGCAATATCCTGGACACGTGTCAGTGACCTACATGTTTTACCAGATTAAACGACCCTGTTTTGTCGACTAATGTTTAGAATTTAGGTACGTAGTCACGGGACAATCTGAAATAAATGTTGGAATCATTATTGGAAAATCTTGTTGCCCCATCAGACAACCCACAGTAGCTTTTGTATTGCTTGATGCCATTTTTAGGTTGCTAGCAGCAATTGGGGAAGTGACGCAGTGTTAATGTCAAACCTTGGTGTTTAATGGTAGCTAAATGTGACATGACTAACTTTGCTCAGTCTTTGTTTTCAGACCTGAAAAATGACTAAAAATGCTAAAAAGATAGATAATAATAACTGTGTTTTAGATTTGATGATAACACTGTTCTAAAGTTCATTGGACAAGCAAAAAAAAGGATATCTAGACACAGTAATAAATTACATTGTAATAAATTATATGTTACTTATCTCATTTAGTTCAGTCGATGGGCAGCATTGGGAACAGGACTGATGTATGGCCTAGTTCGATTTAGTAAGTATGCAAACGTTTGTTCATTTTCTTGGTGCTGGAAATGTGGGGTTGCCTTTTGCGAAAGCATGGTACAGACACAGGATTTATTGTTTCTTAATAACAGATATGGGGCAATTCCAGAATTAGAATTAATGGACAATTTTTGAATTGCTAATTTAATTTTTTATTGGAATTGAAGTTTGCTATAATTTTTTTAATTCAGAAATATTTCTTCCATGACAATCCTACTTGGAATATAAACTTCTTGGAGTAGGTATTCGGAGTACCTACTCCAATCACTGATTGGAGTAGGAAAAAATTGGAATTGATAAATTTGATGTGGAAATGGAATTGACCGTTAATGGACCATTAATTGTTTGATTAATAATGACATAACAGTAAGACTACAGCTATCGCAACATGACACTGACACAACATAACAGATAGTGAATTGAGAACGTGTTAATGATAAATCGGTTTATCTGAAAACATCTGAAGTACACACTTATTTAGCATGTGTCTGATTACAGAATGGACTAAAATATAGAAATATTCAAGAAAAGATCCAGACCTGTAGTTTTATGATGTACTGATGATGATTTCTTAGCAGAGAGGATGTATTAAATGAGACTTTTTTTTAATACTTAGGCTATCTGAAAAGGAAGGAGGCAAGACTACAGGAAGCTGACACTAAAATAAGAGAAGCGCGAGAGGCTAAATTAAAGGCTGAGAAAGATGCAAAGGCCAAAGGTGAGAGACGACTTGTTGACAGGCATAAAAATAAGCTCATAGTTATCAAGTTTTCTCATGTTTAATATCTTTTGATTCAGCTATCTTCCTTAATTTTCTTGTTCTGACAGCGTCAGTTGTCCATCATTTAACTGGGAGAACATTATAAGATGATCTTTTTCAATAACCTCTCTGATACTGTCTTGTCCATTTTAAAACAGGTAGAAATATAGACCTTTTACAGAGCTGCCAACCATTATGATTTCTATGGAAACATTACAATTTTCTGTTCTTCATTACGCCCATCCTCTGAAAACTACAATAAATCTGCCTTTTCCCGTAATAGTTCCATGCAGTGCAGTTCTGTCACTGTCTTAGCCACACACTGTATCACACAGCAGTTGCCAGGGAATTGGAATGGTACATTTTTTCCAGGAGGCTGCAGTATTTTGTGGGGCTGATCGGTTTTACCTATGCAGTTGATCCTCTCTTGTTTCCTGATACAGAGATAGCAAAACAATATGGCAGTGAGTGGTCGCGCTAAAACAAATGTTCTTGTGTAGACGTTAGTCGGTGATGATTGAAATTACATTGTCAGTTAGATGCGGAATCAACCATTCAGTGTAGCCACTGATGGATCCAATGACATGAAGCTATATCCAGTGATGGTTAGATATGTTTTTTAAGTAACCTTTTACATGCAGGATAATGTGGGATTTTAGGAACCGAACCAAAATACGTGATAGGGCCTTGCTGCTGTTCTTTTCTTTCTAAAACTCCTAGTATAATCCATATTTGTAATTGATAATACATGGAGATGTATGGTTGTTGTGGTCAGTTCATGATGACCTAGCTTAATTGTAATTATATTTTAATAGAATACGGTAATTTATGTGGCTTGTATCGATGAAACAGATAAAGAATGGCAGTGGACAGCCACAGTTTGATATCCTTGTCTCTGTAATGGTGGACATTTTGATTTTGTTTCACAGCAGTGTAGATGGTGAAAGAATATTATCATTTGTCATCAAAACCAAGACAGTTTTCTACCACAGCACATCCACCATCTCACGTGTTCTGAGCAGAAACATTCCAATACTTTCCTGGCTTAAAGGCAAAGGGTGCTATAGATCTAAAATTCATGAAACACCACACTATACAATATTAAAACTGAAATAACATTATATACAGTGTGATTTTATTTTTGACTGAATCAACTGATAAATAATACAGCAATCCTATGAAGATTTCAGTATAGTGTAAAATATGTAAGGGTAATCGTGTACTGAAAGTGCAGACTTGTGATGACTTAATTGTTATTAAATTGACGGTTTATCAATATTGTTATATTTTTTCCTCTTCCATAATCTCCATTAGTGTATGGATGTCGTGGAACACTATCTTTAGGAGTGAACACTGGTTACAGCACTAATTAGATGGAGCAAATAAACTACTAATAAATATAGAATATTAAAGATGAAATATATTATTAAAAACTGAAATGTCCACCCAAAAATGGTGGATCACCTTTATGGATTCTACAAAGAATATTTGTATT
Source organism: Paralvinella palmiformis (assembly GCA_025642065.1). Taxonomy (NCBI): domain Eukaryota; kingdom Metazoa; phylum Annelida; class Polychaeta; order Terebellida; family Alvinellidae; genus Paralvinella; species Paralvinella palmiformis. The sequence continues at coordinate 577,386 of JAODUP010000075.1, read as the reverse complement.
ATGTGTAATTATGATATTAATATTAGCAATAGATAGTTGGTTGTCTAATAAAATATACCTCTTTATATTTCAGCTGAACTAGACGACCTTGCAAAGGAAGCTGGTATCGCGAAGTGACAGCTGTTGTGATATTTGTCTACTTCTAGGAATAATATATTGTAATGGCTGGCTTTTGGTATTGTATCGTGGTCAAATATTGAGTGTATCAATAGAAATAATGTTATTTTAAATTGATCAACCATTCTGTTTTTTTAGTTAATCAGAAGATGTGTATTAATATCTTGTAAATGGCGTATGTGTTACAAAGAACAACACACCACTCGGGAGTGGATTATTAAAGTTCGTATACTGCGTGATGGCTTGTTTGTTCCGTTAAGTGGATGGCTGCTTCATAATATGTGATCAAATCGCATTTACAGCGTTTCATCTCATTTTGTTGTTAGGAGAAGGGTGCTCCCCGGTTATTTGTGAAATGATGGGTATTGTGTTTGAGTATTTGGTTAGGAACACGAACAGGATTGCATGTCTGCTCAGAAGAGGGAAGAATTTTAAAGATAAATTACTCATCGAGTGATTTTGTTACATACAGTCATATAATAATTGGTCTTTAACATGAGTTGTTTCTTTGGAAAATATTTAAATTTCTGTCACAAAAACATCATGCAGACTATGATTTATATAAACCTGAGGATTATTACAATGAACACACACCACTTGTGTCTCCGTCCTTATAGATATATATATATGATCATTTATTAGATAACCTTGTGTATAAGGCAATTGGTATTTATGGTCACTTCACAGGAAATTGCCTTGAACCTATGTATTAGTGGAGTGGCAAACAGCTATTTATCATTGAAAAACAACAACATAAAAGTATGAAAAGGCAGTGAATTCATTTAATTTAGAGGCCGGCATCTTTTGTTTTGATGTGTCGTTAAATTGGCTTTGGAAATTGAGTCTACTCTTGCCTTCCTTGCCACGTTTTGTTTTTTAGACTACTTTGTCATATCAAAATATATGGCCATATGGTGTGTTATATTTTGTTATTGAACGATTAAGCGCAGAATGAACTCGTGATGAGTGTACAAGAAGAGAACGGTTCGCATGTACTGTGGTTATATACAAATTATGGGATGTTGAAGTATAGTATTCAACAGATGTCTCGTGATAATGTGGCCATCAGCATCTTTCTATTGTAGCAGATGTGGACACAGATATTTATGAAAACGGTTCTTCAGATGAATTTAACCAAAAATCTTACAATGTTGTTAACATGCACAGGCAGGGAAAACTTTGATTAACAATTCATTGAACGTTATTCTGTTCTTGCCCATATCTTAGACGTATATGGTTTAGTAGATTTATATGTATAGGCGAGTGCATGCGTGTGTGCACGAAAGCCAATCTAAATTAGTTTCTTGCACAACTTCGTAGATGTTTTATGAATGCATGACATAGTTGGACAAGTATACTTGCTCATACAGATACCCGTACACAAATATTATTTTGGGTTTTCAAATCTTTATTTTACAACCAGTTTGTTGAAAATAACAAAAACACTCGCCCACACACATAAACAGGCAAACAGTTTGCACTCCACGTGCAAGAATGCTGTATAAGTAATAGGAAAATATACAATATCGGTTTCACCAGAAACTAAACCAAATCACAAATATTGGCTACAATAGTCATTAATGTATACAACACAAACCACTTTTCATAAACGCGCAATGTTGATAAAATAGGTGTTTCTAAATGACCACAGTAATAAAGTGTGGACAGGAATGTAATCTTGTCTGTATAACAATATCTACTGTCGGGAGTCTTTAATAGACCTATTACTAATATTAATTTAAAGTTGTTGAAACTGGAAATATACATTTGGAAAATGTTAAATATTCCAATATAAAAAGGACAAAATATATATATATATATATAAATAAAACAGAAATATATATTTAAGGATGATATGCCCAACATTAATGGGAATTGTTTTTCAGGTCAATACTGGAAATAAGTACTTTGTTTATAATACTGTTTGCAAAAAGTAAGAAATCCCGGACAAATTTGGTGATAAACCTTACCCTGTTTATTACAGTCACCATTATACGCACCTTGTGGATGGTCTAACATCTCGAGTACCAATACCCAAGGTCACAACATCAACAATACCCTGATAGCATCGTCACCTTCCTAGTTCTTTGTACTAATACTTGCATTAGTCAGTGTATTTTTGTAACTTTGTAACACAGCTTAGATTGTTAGAAGTACCCAATATTAAATCTGTACTATCTGCTGTAACAAGGTCTTGATTTGTAACATAAAAAATATCCATTCCTTGTCTTCAAACTTTAAAATAACTTATCCCTCAGGTTCTTACCATGAGATTTTGGTTTGCTATTAACAGATATATTTCCAACGTGAGTCTATATAATGTGATCAGGTACTTGCCATTTAATATACAGTTAAGCATCATACATATCACACTAGCTATGTCCTATCACACGAACACTTGCAATACTAAATAATATATCAATGCAATATTGACAATTTGTGATTTAAATAAATTTGTGCCAAGTTAAGCAGCCACATCACAGGGTGGAGATGTGTGCCATAGTTTACCAATGACGACATCCGTATTTGAAATGACTGAACTACTGTGCCTTGGTGAAAACAAACTGTTTATAATACACACACACACACAGACAGATACACACTGATTTATGCATAATGTTTTATCAGATCTGTGCTTGACTACATCCTAATACAGTCCAATCACTAATACTAACATATACCGATATCACAGCAACATATAAACACCAGAAAGCATTGCATAGAACCAGTCAGAGATACGACCAGCTTTTGGTCGAATAGTAGTCGTAGAACAATATAATACTGCTTGAAAAACAGAATGTGTATGGGTAACACACTGGATAAGTACTCTGTGTGCGAGAGAGCGTAAAGAATGTTCTCTCCTTATCACAGAACATAGTATCAACAAACACTCGTTAACTGTACTACACACATGTTAAAGGTAGTTTATAAGGAAATCGGTTGCACACACACATAGAAAACAACTTCCATCGCTGGCTTCAGCAGAAAATATAAACAATACATCGGTCAGACTGTGGCTCTGTCCTTGGATTGTCAATACAGCAACACAATAAATAAAACAACTATTGGACAACATATTATATGGAATTAATCTATGAAGAGTTTCTATTGGGGACGACATTAACATTACTATATACCACCAAATTACAAAACTAACAAATGTATTTAATTATTTATGGGATATTACTTAGCAACTCAAAACAGTTTTTTAAGCTGACAAAACGAAGATTTTCAACTCTAAATACTTCATGTTCACGTCACCTTTGTGAAGATCGTAGCATGATTTTATGACACTCTTAAATAGGTAACTACATCCGATATTACTTGGAAAATAACACGACTAACTGACAGAAACACATCCACACCTGGACTACAGTATCCAGATTGGCGCCACTTCGACTAATCGAAGAGATCATGATAGTCTTCCCGCTCGACGGCTCTGTTGTATTCATCTATCTCGGTGTTCAGTGTGTTCACGTAACTCGCAATGAATTCGTCCAGATCTGATCAAATGCCAAAAAGAGAGCACCGTCAGATATTAAATCTAGAGTCCAATGGCCAGTAATGAAGAGAAAAAAACATCACCGAGATGAGTTGACAAGATGCGACAATATCAGGACTTACCTGGATGAGTGTCGGAACGATCACCCGCCAATGATACAAAGTGTGTCCCATTGTAGAACCATCCCTCAGGAAGCGGATCAAGATGATGTAACTTCTGATAGAGATTATACGAAGAGATAATCAGTTAACAAAGACTGATAACAACTTGTATGTGATACTGTAGATGATTAATACAACTGATAATGGGAAGGTGTAAAATATCGTGACTCATTTATGATTATTATCATCATCATCTAATATACATTAATTCCATCAGGTAATATCCATTTGAGATAAATTACGACGACGTCGAGTGGCCTGTAATTGGGAAAAATGACAAAGACCGAGGACTTGGGTCACCATTCAAACAAACAAACTACAGTTCTAGAATCGGGTCATAAATTCAATCAAGCAGGGTACATACACATTTTGACATCTCAGATTCCAGGACCTTCCAATGTCAAATTCAATGACCTTTTCAATGGACTCACGAACTATTAACGTGCAAAAATACACCCATATTTCGGAAGAAGTGTAACGACTGAATTCCTGTATGCTTATGATTAGAAATATAGATTTATATGTCCAAATTCCAAGACTTTCAAGGACCTCTAAAAAAATTCCAGGACTATCCAGGCCTGGAATCCAAATTATAAAATTCCTGGACTTTCCAGTTTTTTTTCAAGGACCCGTGCGAGCCCTGTCAAGGTAGTAACTGGTTTGATATGTGGACAACCTTAAAAAAATAAATTCTTAAACAACAACAATAAATACACATTATCATAATTTATTTCTATCTTTAATATATATATATATATATATATATGATTCTCTCATTACTTACATGTATTCTGTTTATCTCGGATCTTGTCAGCGTTTTGATACTTTTTCTTGGTTTTTTCTCCAGTTTCTACCCAAAGAAGTAACAACATTTTAATACCTATTTTGGTCAAAGTTATTTCTATAATTACGTTGTATAATCTGTTCTGAGACAATTGACATTTTAAGATTGGAAAATAAAATTCCCAGAGACAAATTTGGTGATGTGGGTGAAGTCTTGTGGCAAAATAGAAATAAAATAAGTGTATGAATAAAGATAAAAACTGCCATTTTTATTGTTATCATAAATCTTTGGAGGATGAATGTGTAAATATTTTACTCCTGCGTCGCTAGTTGACGTTAGACCCAAACAGCTAGGAGCATAGAACATCTTGGTATCAATTAAAGCCATCCAGAAAACAAATGAAATATCGGCAAAGAATGAATGGGAATGAAACAGGTATCCCCCACTATCTACTGCTTCACATAACTCCCCCCCCAACACACACACACACACACACACACAATAAAATAGAGTCCTGAAACTATGTTTGATCATTATTATAAATACTCACAGTCATATACTGAGTGATGCAAAAACAAATCCCCAAAAATGATAATTAGAAGACCAAGAGACAGGGTTCATACACTTCCACATGTATGGTTTTCCAGAAGTTTCCAGGACATTTGTTTATCAAAATTTTCCAGGATCATACCAATATTTTCCAGGAGAATTATAACATTTGATTGATGGAACAGATAAACAATGTCATTATTTATTACATGTGAATGTAAAACAAAAAGTATAAGCAGAGATCTTCAATGATCTAGTATAATAAACTTAGCCATTTTCGTTTTTATTAAACACACTCGATGGAAAAGATATTCCTTTTAATGAAGTCCAATTAATTCATAATTTCTATACATTAATCTTTTAATGGTTGAATTTTTTCATCAAGTTTGATTTTTCAGTCTGCTAATCTGCATGGCTATAACTACCGTATAGTACAACTAAGCACAGTTTGTGTGCATGCACTTGCTTGCTTGTATACACGTGTCCTTTATGTGAATAGTTTTTCAAAAATCCTCATTCCCTGTAACATGTGGTGATGTTAATCACGGAGGTGGTAATTTGATATACTAGATGGTAGCACATCACACACTGCCATTTTTTTTATCCAAGTACTTTGTGACTGGGTCTAGCTTATTGAGGATTTAGTAAATTGACCACACAAAAAAAACAATGTGACTTTATGTCACCGCGTGGCCTCATAAATATTGTACATTATGCCGATTTGATTGTATGATCATGATGATAGTGATGCAATAAATATAGGCAGAGTATCACATCGGGAATGCGAGGGCAGACATCACAGACCAATGCTGGCAGTTCATATTTCCTGCTCTCGCCTCTCACAACCTCTTTCATGGCTACACTATCTTGGTAGTTTCCATACACGATATCACTCAGAAAACAAAATCAGCTAAAGAGCGATATCATGTTTGGAATACCTGTGCCGTATAATCGCTTGCTTTGACAGCTATGCATGCTACTTGTTTGATCTAAGCTCCCACTTTGATAAGCCGGAGTTTTCAAAATGTTTAGGGTTTAAGGTTTTCTGGGGTGTATTGAAAAATGAGGACTATTCCAGGACTTTCCAGGAGTGGTATTTAAATCAAGTATATAATGGCTTATAGAAGACTGCTAGATCACATACCAGATTAGGAGCTAGGATAGCCTTGATTTAACACTATCAACCAGATACTAGCTTATTGTACACTTCTGAGATGACACAAGACATGAATCAGTATACACAATATTGAATGCCAATGGATTATAGTTTAGATTCCGAATCTATATATATATAATATAATAACAAATTATATATATATATATATATATATATATATATATTGTTTTACAAATACACCTGTTTAAGATCGCTTTCACAGATAAATAATAATTATATTTTAAATCTCTTACACATTATTTGGGGTATTATATTACATATGTTTTGTAACATCGCCTTTGAATGACTCCTGCTAGTAAGGGCACTTTATTAAATATACAATATTATTATTATATATATAACAACTAGAAACAATATTTTCCTTTATTAGTTAATAATGGCATGGAGTTTGCACCATGTAGTTTATGGGGGGAGATGCGGGCTGGAATATTGAGGAAACTCCCAACTCTCTTAAGTCTAACCATTAAAAATATTTTTAAGATTGTAAACAGTGTAAGATTATAACAAAAGACAACATTTTTAACTTCTTAGATATGCTCAATGCTCTAGTAGGCTTATTATTATTATAAACTAAAAAATTATTTATTTCTAAAATGGTTGAATTTTTCAGTCACAAGACAATAATCTAAAATCAGTCCTCATCTGTTAGAGTTTGTCTCCAGATAGATGCACATTACATTTACCTGTCTAGCACATCCCCGGAGCCACTCCCTCAAGATGGCCTCAACCAGATGACACCCGGTGAACACAATACGGGAAATATCTGAGTGGAGTCCATTCGTCATATCCGATGGATGGCTGGCCCGTGTCTGAACGGGATTCAAAGAGGTGGCACCCGAAAGCACGACATACTCAAGTTCCAACATCTTTTCTGAATCTAAATTTATCATAATAATAAATATATCACATAACATTACGACCAGAAAGAAAAATAAACCACTTGAACTAGCCATATTTAATTGTCAAGTCCAATTCCACATCAAAATTTTCAATTCAATTCCAAATATATCAATTCCAATTCCATTTTTTACCCACTACTTTTTACCACGAGTAGGTACTCCGAGTACCTACTTGTGATAATTTATATTCCAAGTAGGATTGTCATAGAAGAAATATTTCTGAATTTAAAAATTAAATGGTAAATTAATTTGTGAATTAAACATTTTTTTGTAGCAAATTCCAATTCCAAATCTATCATTTCCAATTTCATTTTTTTAGAATAAGCAATTCAAATTCCGGAATTGAATTGACCGAGTTTGTGCACTTTGAAATTCCCACAAACTAAACTTGCTATAAATATTTAGTCTTAATACATATGCAGATGCGTATATACCAATAACATTTGTATTAATTCATGGCATAAATTAAGAAACAGAGAGGTGAATGATAAACATTTAAACAATTACTTGTCTTGGACATATACCGTAGGTCCCGGCCATTAAGCCAAAGTCGTATTTTAGGCCTACAATATCATGATTTATGGTAGTCCCGGCCATTAAGCTGACCTAAAAATCTTAACTTTCCCCTGTAGTATTTTTAGGTGATGAAACACAGAAAATAGAAAGAAAAAAACATCATTGAACATCGTGCTTGTGATCCAGAAAGTGAACCATGGGAACACATTAAGTATTTAAAAGACAAGATGGCGTTGTGAAACGATTATTGTTACGGCAATGATAAACATGGTCTTCTATAAAACCCTGATGTCTATACTGCCAAAGAAATGAGATACGATGCTCTTGGGTATGGGATGTCTTAGGTACGAGTTGTCTTGTTACCGACGCTGCCTTCAAATTGAAAGTCCAACCATGTTTATTCATAATTACTAAAATCAGATAATTCTACATATAACTATTGATTTTCATTATAAAGCCATTTATCAGTATCACGACTGCATGAGTTTAGATCAAAATGATGATCAATGTCTGTTTGCATCTAGAAATATTTTCTCCCAATTACTGAATTTCTCACTGAATTTCTCGACACTGAAATAACACCAGCCATTAAGCCGGCCTAAAATACTATGGGTAATAATACTGACTCAAAGGATAGGCTTAATGACCTGGACTTACGGTATTACAATTTGCGGAGGGGGTATTTCTTTTTTATCCAGAGATGCCCTTTTCAAGTCTATATTGTACAAAAACATTTGTATTACAAACCTGTAAGTTGTATTTTTCCTCGTACTTGATACACGTTACCGGTGAATGGAAAATCAACGTGACTTGATTGAAGGGCTGTAAGTAAACAGTACATACGATAGCTGTTTGGGGCAGAGTGAAGACAAACGAACAAAATGTAGTGTGTCTTGGTTCTGTGCTCTTGAAGGGGATTCGTGAAAAGAATTAGTTTTGTCAATTGCTTCCTTCACACACACACACACACACACACACACACATGTAATGGTAATGGATTTTGTATATACTAGATGTTGATGTAGTATAGATTTAGTCCACCAGAGGTCAGTGTTGTAGTCATTGAAAGTGAGGCAAGGTTTTAAAAGCACTGGCAGTATGTCAGTTGAGTATTTTGTTGTTTACCTGTGCGTCCAAATCTAATATTTGCTCATAGTCACAGTGTTCAAACAGTTACCTGACGACATAAATGACATGACTGAATAAAACACACTCTCTCTCTATCTATCTATCTGATGTCAACAATAAAATTTAACCAGATCACTTGTAGCCACTTTACCTTTAAGTTTGGTGAAGAGATTCCTTCTCTCCAGAGGACGAGAGAACTGTATTGCGATCTCGTTCATTGGTGGTAAGATGGCACCACTGTCAAACTCCCCACGCCACCTGGTGACAATGGTAACAAATGAAAGCATGAGACACACATGGAATCAGAACAGGAGATCTTTAAATATCCAACAGACATCATAATACGGCTAACATAATATACGCAGCAGGCCGTTACATACTGATTATAACATACACTGCTCCTTATGTATTGTGTCAGCCCTAAAACTGTTTTGTTGCATCAAGATAGCAGTTTAAAAAAGCAAAGGTTCTCTCAATATCAAGCGCTGTTGATTTATGTTTGTGTAATACATTTCCCGCGATTAAAGCAATATTTGATTAATGCGATTTATAACCAACTTATTTGTGTGCACTTGGCTTTGAATTCACAAAGCAGACTTTGATTCTGACCGACAAGAGACATAATGACTGATAACACACATTCGAGCACTGTTTCACCCACTTCATAGAAATGCCCATTACTATCAGTAATGGGTAAACTAGGCTGACATTGATCTATTCCTTCCATAAACCAACTTAAACACACTACCTCCTAATGTACAGTCAAGCAGAAGATTCCACATCAGCGATTGAAGTTGCTGTCATTATCAAAAGCCAACAGAACAGATAAAATACTCCCCTGCCCTCATTTGGAAGATAAGCTTTTTCAACGGATGAACACGTGTTGACTTTGAGTGGAGAATTACGCAAAAAGAATATATAGGAATAGGTGAGGTGTGTGTTTTTTCCTTATTTATTATCGTTAAGTTGGGCATATTAATTGGATTCAGGAGCTCTGTCTGGAGTGTATCAACTGACCTTAAGATGTAATCTGAGGAACAATTTAACTTGGTGGGACACTGCATGAGTAGTTGAAATGTTGTTGTTTTACAGTTGGTTATGTGCACATTGTAGGCTAAACAGACCAAGTAACTTCCAAAGGTAATGATGCAACATGAGAGATGAAAATTCCTTCAAACAGAGTCAGGGTTAGGATTTGAGCCAATGTGCTACAAGACTATGGCCAACCACACTACCAGTTATGCCATGGAGATGTCTGGCAGGATATTGGAGTTATGAAGCATGGTAGCTAATCCCAGTTCAGCGTGGTCTCAACGTGGAAGGAATTCCAGTTTAAGAACAATGCTGATTGGCTCGTATGTGTGGGAACTTATCTTATACTTAATCTGGTGGATGTGTGAGAGAACTGTCAGTGAAGTATAGTAATCATTATGAGTTATGGGATGGGAATATATCTTACCAGCCAGGACAGGAGAGATAACGAGATCTAATCAGAGATTCTTGATTGAAGGCCGTGTCAGAGAGTATCAGGTCGAGGTCTGGAGATCTGGATAACAGATAATAACATTAATGTTTGAATAAAATGGTGTCTTAACATGAATATTTCAAATAATATATTATGTTTGATCTTGGCAACGATAGACAAAGAATCTCTCTCTCTCGCTCCCCCCCCCCTCCCCACACACACACAGACCAGTATTACCTGGTTATGTCTCTGCTAGAAGCCAGAAGTAAAGCTACATCAGAGTTGATGGCTCGTATCAATTTCTGAAGATCTTCGAGGTTGTTGTTCTGTCAAATACAAAACAGTCACCTGTATGATTGACGCTAACATCACTACTACCATTACCACTAATGTAAGGACTGCTAATGCCATTATCTCTAACATCAGTACCACTAACAGCTGTAAGACTAACATCTATAGCATTGAATCATGTATCATTAACCCACATATCATTAACACACATAATATTAACATCTGAATCACTTAAGACATGTACCATTAAAACGTGTACCATTAACACCTATATCAATTTAAACCTTTATCATCAACAACTCCATCACTCTTTAGTGAAATAACTTGAGTTCAGTTCAGACTAATGTCGGAAATTAATTGCCTGACTCACCAAGAATGGCTAGCCATGACAAATAGTGTTGTTGTCATGCCAAATAAAAATGTATGACTTTAGAGACTCCCTGACGGCATAATTTGAGCCACTGAATAAAGGGAGCGAACTGAAACTAAGCGTTTGTACTCTACTGCGTCTTCCATACTTCACGATCACAGCAGATGAAATAAAACAAATCGATCCCATCGTCTGACTTTATATCCATGCAAGCACTGTTATTTATGTGGAATTAGTATTTATAATATTCCTGCTAACATGGTCACCACCACAAAGATAACAATATCTTTGAATGTACGATTTGTAAATATATATAATTATATGATGTTCAGTTAAATAACAGATAGTGGTAGCCAGCATTATGAGAAAATACATTATATCCGAGGTCCATCTAGCAGGTGAAATGTACGCAATCAGCAAACATCTGGTACAATGTTGATAGCTAATGTTTGCTGACTCTCAAAGAGCAGCCGGAAACTGTCAATCACATTACATGGAGAAATAGGTAATGGTTTATTGTTTTATAAATGCACAGTGTTGACTTACGTTTAGAAAAATATGTCTCATAGATGAGAAAAGAAACAAAATGCTACTTAAAGTTGCTTCGGAGGGAACTATTCCAGTCAATAATGTCTGGTGAACGTTCACACTCTTTATGAGATGATAACTTAGTAAGATGCAATGCGACGTGACTTCATCTGATGCAATATAATTTCGCAGATCTGAATGCTGTTTATTTTCTATCAAATATGTAAACAAAATGTTTACAAATGAGAAGTGATGGGTTGGTAAGAGAAATATCTATAAAAAACAGTCTTACTGGATGAAGCTTTTCTTCATAGCTAGTGATTTTAAAGGCTCCTTATTGGGTAACAAGGTCTCTACTTTTCAAAGGTCATTTAAAGGTCAGATGTGACTCTTAAGCAATTTACTGATGAGTACAATTTTCTCTGTATACCACAATCAGTAACTATTACATTACTACAGCGACGGTGTCCCAGTTGATGGTGATGATTGATGTTTTACGGCCACTTTTGTGCACATGGTAGGCTAAATGGGTCGGACAGTGTCCCTGTTTAGCAGACTTACCTTCTGTGCTGTTACTGGGCCACAAAACAGGATACAATTCACCCATCCTTGGGCGCAATTATCCAGTAATTTTGGCAGCGTGTAGAGATTCTGCATGAAGGCATTAGCTGGGTCGATGCACACGGTCACTGAACCTAAAAACAGTTAACATCACCAATGTACAACTGTTTGATAAAACCGCATAATCATGGTAGCGATAGAACGAAAATACTCTCAAACGTGGTTGACATCTTCATTATTATCTGTGCAACATGATGGCATTTTGATTGTAATACAAGTTTCAATGAAGATCTGATAGGTAAAATAAACGCATCATCGTAGCTATCAGTTGGTAATGGCTTGTCACTGTAATGCGATATCAAACTCAGCAACGTGATAAATGTTATCGGTGAAGTTTGGCAAATTAAGATGGTTATAGTAACGTGGAAATTCAGTTTATAACTGAGTAAATCAAGCAATGAAATTTTACCAGATGAAACAATGGAATTACCAATGTCACTGCTGCAACATTTTCTATCAAGTAAATATGTTGATAATTTGTCCAAATTACTACTTCACTGTTTAGAACAATTAAGGTCAAATATTTTCATAAGTTTTCTGAATATCTACTCTTACTCACTCACTCACTCACTCACTCACTCACTCACTCAGACTTACCTATTTTAACATGTCTGGCCACCTCCGTATCTGGCTGAGTAACAATAGCTTGAATAACATCCACTATATCTGTAAAACTACAATCATGTACCAAGTTTATAACAATACATGTATTTGTTTAAATAATACAATAACTTAAATACTTATTTCTCTGACAACATGTTAATTATTATATAGCTTATCCCTGATATAGCCTGATAAGATAATGCAATAAACAAAGAACTCTGTATTTCATATTTGGGGGGGGGGTTCCTGTATAATAATAATAATAATAATAATAATAATAATGTATTATTTAAAAAATTAGATTATCCATCAGATAATGTAAAAAGATTTATGTGTTATTAATCTAGTAACACAGTAACTTATTTCCCAATCTAATTGATACATTTCTGTACATTGTGTTATGTATTCACATATTATGTATTCACATTTTAGGTATTCACATTTTAGGTATTCACATAACCTCTAATGTTGATTAAAATGCAAAATAAATCATTACAATCATTATCATTATAAAGAGTCATTAAATGGCCAAAGTAAGACTTCATATTGGTGTTCTATACAAGAGAATAATATCCCTGATGTACTACCCTGATATGACGAGTATCACCTCTCATTTTCTTGGCTGATGGTCCCTGTTGGTGTTGGCGCTGACTTCTCCAAGTGGCGGCTAACGATGTCTGGAGAGTGGTCGTACTGAATGGTTCCGTACTCTCTACTGGTTGTCGGAGAACTGCCCAGCGACTGTCATCTTTGGCGAGCTCAGTCAGTGATGTACATAAGCTGTTCTGGTAGCTGCCCGGCACACCACCTATCACGGTGACAATCATCTGGAGCACAGAGAACAGTTAGTCAGTAATTTGGGTTTGGTTTCTAGTTGCGGAAGATACCCAGGACACTTGGCTGAGGGACAATATCCTAGGAAATCGCCTGATTAGATGAAACATGTCACAGATGCAGGTAACACCAGGATTTGAACCCAGACATGATGAGGCATAGCACAGTTTGCTATTCTGTGTGCTACATGAGTGCCCAGAGAAGAACAGTGATGAGACATGATAGAAACAGTGGGTGTGTGGATCTATAAACCATCCATTAACCTCTTAATGTTTTTAGGGAGAAGCATTTGGTTCACATAATCAGAATTATTTTATAGGCGGAGCCACCTGCTGTGATGGATGGAGATGATGGGTTACTAATTGTCACATGAACAGATAAAACTATCCGCATGGATGTGTGCTTGTTCTAATATTCAAATTAAAGGTTTACCACTCTAGCTTAAATCATTTACTTAACAGATTCAGTAATTAGTGACCCTTGGTAATTCTTTTGGTTTTGATGAACACAAAGAATTAAAACACTGTTTCAATTTCTCTACGTATTGAAGTATTGATGAGATTGATTTTGAGCAGACTTGGTGCAAAAATACCAAACCTTAATGTCTTCGGTCCACATATTCAAGAGCCAAAGACTCGCACCTTATATCTGGTTCAGCGATATACTGGACTGTGTTATAGTGGTGCCAGACTGTACTGATAGAATTAAGATGCTATAGTCTAAGTTCGGTGAGTCGGTTTACTTGCCTCATCACTATCAGTGAAGCCTCCTTCGTCATAAGGTTCTTCCAAGACAGCTGCCAGATGCTTACTACAGATGGTTGACTTGCCAACGCTGCTGACGATGAAATGTCGGAGGAAACTGAAATAATATCAAAACAAACAAACTCATATGTCTCTGTCGAAACCTTTTACTAGCACTGGAATACATTTTTCTAGAAGACATATAAACATCGGTCACATATAGACTTCCAAAAACATAAATGAAGTAAATTTGAACAAATTATAATATTTCCATTACATCACAGCGTGCTCACAGATTACTAATATACCTTGCCAATTAAGCTAGTGACATCTGGCGGCAGGATTTAGAACTACTACAATCGGGTCGTAAACACGACCCAGTAATCACAGAGTCTGGATCACCGTTTCGTTTCAGTGTGTATGCAAGATTTGTCTGTATATTTTAACGATCACTGCCGGTGATAATACTCCACGATTCCAACAGTCAGTAAAGGAAAATGAAAGATAAGGTGATGTTTAGTGTATTTCTATTCAAAGAAGACTGATTTAGTAAACAAAATAGATTAAACTGGAAGTTCTATGTGGTAGTTTGCTGAACACCTTTCCCATGTACAAGCAGATTGTCGTATTGGTAGTGAACGTTTACGTATAGGCAGTGGCTTTCCCATAGTGTTTCTTCAATATACATCTTTGGCTATATAATAATAATATCGAAAATTGACAAGGCAGTTGTAATATTATCATTTTATCAGGACAATTCAGAGATATCTTCAATGATTTGTTTATTTGTGGTCATTTTCTGTGTAGAACATTCGCCATCGTCTAGCAGTAGACTTATGGCACATGTCAGTGATGATGTGCTGGCATAGATGGCATCATTCTAATAAACAAACAGGTGTGCTATTTGGATTGAAAATACTCATCAAATCTGAGACATATTGTGTTACACAAAAGTACTGATGATTGATAGAGCAATAATCTGGCATTGATATATTGCATTTGGGTATTATTTCTCGTGAATTAACGTGAACCATGAGTTGATTTTAAAATATAAACAAACCCCGTCTGTTGCCATTTCAATTTTCAAGCGAGAAACGTTTACTCTATTTTTTTCACTTTGTTGACAATAAAAAGATTTAATAATGGAATATGCTGAACAACAAGAAACTAATCTATTGCCAGAAGTAATTTCCTATCTGAATTCCAATTGTATTACGCAGTAGATGTTGTTCAAACCGAGATGTTCAGAACAAGAATCCGGTCTACATTGAAGTGTAAAAGCCCGCGAAAATTAGTTCATGAGGTCTGTTGATTATATAATTTACAAAGTAATGAGATCAGTATTTTTACCAAAAGCACACCTGATGTCAGCCTCTGGATTCTTCTTAGTATTTCATAATACCATATTTGTCGTAATTCCAAGTAAACCCAAATTTAAACTGACAGAAGAAACTTTCACATTTAACGAAGAGTTAAATAAATTTAGTTGACAAGCACACTGCAACAAAATGGTAAAGGTTTTGCCAATTAATTAAATACAGGTGTCGGGTTTGTTCTTCAGTAACAAAATGCTCACAGAAGATCAGATCTTTAAATGACTATTGGAATATCTGGTCTTGGAAGACTGTATATTAGCTCCTAGGTTTTTCCACTTTAATTTAAAGTGATATATATATATATATATATATATATATATATATATATGTAAAATCACCAAAAAATATATCTGTGAGCAGATAAGCTTGTCATCACATTAATTAAGTGATGTTAAGATGACATGTCACCAAATCATCATGAATTAACCTACCCCTGAAGGTCGGGCAGTTGACACTTGGCTTGTTTCAGGCTAATCTCACCATATGGCAGCACTGTCTGTTGTTGGTACTCATCCTGTAGGAGGCGATGACTGGAACAAGTAGAGAAAGTTTTAAAAACATACTGCTATCGTTGTCAAATTCCTATATCTTCTTTATTGAATGATATAGGCAATGGCAGGAGATCCATTCTTTCACCCATACAGCATCTGATCATTTATCCAAAGCCTCTTGTTTTAATTTGTCCTTAAAGGATTAAGGTAGCTGTATTTTGTGCAAATATTTTGGTCAAACTGCTTTAATCAGACAAATAGTTCGCAAATATTGTTAAAATTTTATTACACATTTATTGTAAATGACTAAACAGGATCAAAGTGTAAGTATCAATTATTTGACAGCGATTAAGTCAACACTTTCATCCTATCTCTCTGATGAGGGGATCATCCTTTTTCTGGTTGAAAATCACAAGGAATGGAAGTAAATATTAATCACATACTGAAATGAGGTCAAATATAAAAACTATAAAATGACTGACAGGTAGGTGCTTCTTTGACAACATTATACTACGAGTCAAAGGATCATGGGGACAAAAACCAGCACCGAAACTAATAGGGGGGGGGCCAAGTCTAACCTTTTACAGCTTCAATATAATGATTGCTATACCTACAATTAACAACTTACATGCTGAATAACAAATTCTGTCTCATAACAAGGTGTGCAAATAACAACAACAACAACAGTATTATCATCTGTTTAAACCTTCTGATGTTTGATCATTCAAAATTTCTTATTAGATTTGATATAGATTTGATTGAAGTATCACAGTACAGTACCTTTAAATGGATACTGAGTGCTTTATTATATCTACATTATTATTATTATCATTACAGTATTATTATTATTTTTATTATTAACATTAACAATCAGTCATATTAAAAACAGATCTGGATCCAATTTATCAATGCCATCCAACATTCTGGATACAATGTATCCGGAACATATTGCCTCTTTTCCTGTCTTATCCCACGGATCATTAAGTATGGGAATACTATTTCAGTACTGTAGAAAGAACAACACATTTAAGCCCATATCATTTGTGGATGTCTAATAACGAATGCCAACATTCCAGGGTTAGCGCCTCAGACCCCCCCCCCCAAATAAAAATCTAATAATAAACAATATTCCGTGCAGTGGCCATGATCACTGTAAACCATATCTGATGGTGGCCTGTATACTGGACAAAGCTGGATTCTACGAGTGAGTAGACATGAGCCGAGAATGGTGGATAAAAGTGGCCACTTAAATAATATAAGACATACAGAGAATATAAATAAACGATTTATCAGTTATAGAGAACTTATTGACAAGAATCCATGTTTTATACAACAAATCACCATCAAACCATAAAAACAATAGATCACTGTTCATTTACGATGACCTCCTGTCAGCTATTTCCAGCCGGAGCCATCTTGGTTATATTTATGTGCAAAGTCATGATTTCAAAAAATACCTCACACATGATAGCATCTTTGGAAATCACCTGAGAGAAGATCAGGAGTGTAAAGCCTTCGCCAGTTTCACCATTAGACAACAAATGACGTGTTACATGCTACTGGTATAGTGAAGAATAAGGTAAAAGATGTTATTAAAAAAACTATTGAAGAAAAGAATACTACACACAGAAGTGACATGTAAAGTTATAAATTATAACACAAAGTGACGTGGTTTTCCTGCAAGTGACATCGTGTACCCAAACAATTACCCGTGTCCGAGAAGGCCCATGCATATGCAAATGAAACTGGCATTTGGGCACTTATTAAGACATCAATGGATTAACGACATAATCCATGTTGATAACCTACTGTTGGTTTTGGTTTGTGAATGTGTGGATTCTTGCCAACATATATCTATATATTACATAATCGAGTCTTAAGTTTAACAGAAATGACCCGTTTTCTGTACGCAATTTGATAAATATACCAGTTATACTAGATCACTTACACCGCGTCTGTAATACATCATATTCCATTATTTAGAGTTGATCATATAATATAGATAACTCTAGTCTGTTATTTATGGCTATTAATATTTCCTTGTTATAAAATTATATTGCTTAGCACCACTAATAATAAATGCCTATCACTACAATTAGCCCAGTACTTACCAATATATAATTACATTCTGCCTCCTCGCTGCACTGAAGTGCGCACACACGCACGCACGCACACGCACACACACACACACGAAACGCATATATCAAATTTCTTTAAATTATATATATATAACTTTTCTTAAATATTACTGTAATTATAACAGCATGTTCTACCTTAAATGATATATATTTGTATGTATTACTTAACTATTATTTTAATTGTAATATTGTAGAATTTGGAAATAAATCATCCATTCAGTATGACCAACAATAAAAGATGACACTTACATATGTGACAACTCTTTGGGTAAATCATCCAACATCTCCAGTGTAGGTTGTTGATTAGGTTGCTTCCATGATGTTAATACCTGTAGGCAATATATATATATATATATATATATATATATATATATCACATCACTTGGCTCAATTCAATTCTATAATAAGAATTGATGCTCATCTCCACAAAATTAATTAATTTACCATTTAAATTAGCAATTGTGGCTAATAGTTTAGCCCAAACAGTATTTTAAATTTTTACAACTTCTACTATCTACTCCTTTTCCATAATTAGCCACACATGGGGTCAATTTAATTCTGGAATGGATAGATTTGTTTATGGAATTGGGACTGATCAAATGGAATGGATAACATAGAAGTGATTCCATGTCTGATATATATATATATATATATATATATATATATACACACACACACACACACATACACACAAACAACACACAAACACACAGGCACACATACACATATGGAGAAAATCTAACAAGCCAGTAAATAATTAGTTTTAACCTCGACACTGGTGTCCCAGATGATATGGCTGAGGGGTGACTACCAGGGACAGGTACGATGCTCGGAAACAGGCAATGTGGTAAACGAGTACCCATTGAGAACACAGGGGTGAACATTGTAGGATGAACATGGTAGGCCACAGTGAGGGCAAGTCTGTACAAGAATACATCACTAAACCTATCATAACAGACCATAAACTATTAACTAACTGTGCTGAAGAATGCCTTGTAAGCATCGGACTTCGGCTGCAAAGCCAATACGATGTGAAAACAATCAGCCTTCAGGTGGGCGGGCAGGTAGAACTGTACGTGTTCCTTGTAGCTGAGGATCAGAAAGGCCACCGTGCTGGGCGAATCCTGAAATATAATTAATACACGCGCATCAGTAAATTAACACACTGATAGTTAGTCAGATTGATAATAAATATTTTCAAGTGTATGTAAAACGATAACTGAATCATGAAGATAAACGCAAACAAAAATCTACAAAGATAATATATTTTTCTGATATAATATTCAATTGTATATGAGGACACACACACACACACACACACACACACACTACTGCAATTTTCAACATACACATAATCCATGAAGTTGATACGAAGGATATGATGTTTTGGTTGTGAGATATAGCAGGCATAATTGTGGGGGGGGGGTCAATGAAGTTTACTTCTTATCAGCACATGGGAAGTGGACACATTATTACAAAAGTAAATGCAGATCACAGAACTGTGATCCATAATACGGACATGGTTATATATTAATAGACACTGTGACTCCCGTGGAATCTATACGGTGACATTAACACAAATTTGATATGGACGCCTAAATTTATATGTAAAGATTAATTTTCACAATATTTACTGGTTGATACAGCACTGTGAGTAGGACGTGGTTGATGGGCTGGTAAAGAGGATGGATAGCTTACCACTGATAATAATATGTTCGTACTTACTCCATCATAAAAGTGAATTGCGGATAGCTCCTGTTTCGGTAACACCAACACCCCCAGGTGGGCATGAATGTAAACAATGCCTTGTTCATAAATAAACAGATTACCTGTAAATAAGATAAGATTTACATGAATGAACAACTAGAGATGGACAGACAGACAATGATGGACAGATAGGGTTAAATACACAGACAACAGCCTCTCCTCGAGAATGACACAAAATCCCACCCATCCAGTGTTCAGGATTTAGAATCTAATCACCTTTTCATACAGTGCATACCACACTGTATACTTGCTCGCTTGCTTGTGCACTCACTCACTCACTCACTCTAAACACCCACTTACTCACTCTAAACACCCACCCACACACCCGTGATCTTGATTTCAGTTCCGTCATCTGTGATAATGCTTACGTAATAAACATTTTCACATGCAGGGTGGAATTGAGAAAGAACTCTTCATATACAACCATTTACTAGGGATCACTCAAACAGAATACTGTTTAAAACAACCAAAAACCAGCTCTACCAAACATTAATAACTGACAAGATATTATAATATATCACTACTAACAACAGCTTCATCCTTACCCGATCTAATAATGACATCATTAATTGGGTTGTCAACGATGAGGTGAGCTGTTTTCGACTTGATTAGTTGTCTATCAAATGTGCCGTGTTTCTCAGCCTCTAATTGGTGCTCTAACAATGATACAGGATTGGCATCCTTTTTGTTGCACTGTACAGAAGACAGAATGATTAAACGATGGATTTAAGCCAAAGAAAAATATTCAGAAATCCAGATGTATACGTTGAATCCAGAATGTGACTAGAACAAAAATCGCTCTAGTGGTTACTTTATGGTATAATCTGTATTTGTCTTTAGGTACCAAACAAACACTTATAACATTTTCCATAGAGTGGCAATATTGTATCAGTAATTTCCAGTAATATTATGCTGAAGATGTGTAGATTTCCATGGCAATAGACATATTTACATCAGGTTTTCTTTGTTAAAATTATATTCCATTATCTGGATGTAAAGTAATCAGTTACAGAAGCTAAATTATTTTTCAGCATGTCCACAATATTCAGACTTTTCCAGTATCATAATCTGGATATTATTAATTGGATATTTGTCCATAGAATGACATCAAACATGTGGGATTTTATTTCTATATATATATATATATATATATATATATATATATATATATCACTAAATATATATATCACTAAAAAGATCATATACCGGTACACAATTCATATTTATCCATTTTTCACTAGGTGCAGTTCATTTTAAACATCATGCTGTCTTCATTATTTTTCAGTGAAATTAACACATTCATGTTGAATTTTATTTGTTTTAATTGATTGAGTTAAATCTTACTAAAGGCAGTTTGATTACCAATTTAATGAATTAACAGGAAATCCAAAAGAGCTTGCTGGATATTTGCCGTAAAATCTTTTATGTACATTAAAAAGTTCAGCTATTTACAAATGAATAGAATTTTTGCATACAGAAATATAAATATGCAAGAAAAGCATTTTATCTGATGATGGCATCTGGCTATTGGCAGAGAGCACCACTTCAAATACATCTTTAATGTCTGTTTGTAGTAAATAAAGAGAGCTGCTTTGTATATCCAACATATTAAAATCAGATCTTCTATTTAGATCCATACATCTATCTATATCCCACGAAGCACATTAAAAGTGGATAGCATTTTGCTTCCGCCGAAATAATGTGGCACTCTTACTATCCAAGAGGAGCCATTCAGAAGTAAGGTAGAGTGAAATTACCGGTATCTAACATTAAGTACGTGTACTTTCTAGATATTTAAAGAATCTACAGATCAAAACTATCAGTGATGCAAATATCACTTTATTTACAATACATTTACCAGCGAAACTATAAAAAGATAACAGGCATCACTTGTTGAAGTTTGGGGTAGAGACCCCTGGCTGTTGCCTATTGGGCACAGCCATACAAAACATATATACTAATCTCTCTCTGTCTGTCTGTCTGTCTGTCTGTCTGTCACACACACACACACACACACACACAGCTGACTCTAAGAAGTAAATAGACAACTTCACCTTTGTTAAAGTATCATAATGCTCCCTTTCCAGCAGTATATTCATCATAGAGCAATTGGTTTATCCTTGACACTATATGGCAAATTTGAAACTAAATCTTGTGGAAATCTCACACTAAACAAGCCAAAAGCCGTTTTTAGTAAGATATAACTCATTGTGTAGTACCCATTATGGGAGTGCCTCAATTGGCTATTTGGTAATTGGTGGTTGGTCACAAATCTTTAGCACCTGGCTTCAAACCTGACTAGGCCATGTCGGAATGGGGTGTAGTCATCTTTGCCTTCTCGCACAGTGACAGATCTAGAGTTTTGTTTATTTTTGTCGTTCTGGAAACTGTGTATGTCACATGACCGACATCGATGGACGCCGAATAAAGTGCGGTTGTTTCACGTGATTATACGCCAGTTTTAATGAAATGGCAAACTGTGCAATAAAGCGACAATTTTACACAGATATGGAGAGGAATATCAACTTCACATACAGTTTACGTGTTATTCGATTAAGTGAGCCTGGCTGTACACATATAACCTGGATACACTTTAACTTAGGGCACACACCATCTCAACTTACTGACCTTGTCCGTTTTACTGACTCACCAATACCGACCATTATGACACGAATGCTAGTGAACATTATGATCGACGTCACGGGGTTGCGTTGAGTTGTTCACTTTCGACATTGGGAAACGTGGCCAAGGGACGTCTGTCAAGGGAAAAGAATCCGACGAATACAGGTATCAGTCGTATTCAAAACCCAGAACACGGAGGTGTGCAACGCAGCACTCAAACCACTGTCCCACTGAGAACGTTCGTCATCACTCAATGGGATTAAGTTGGCGTAATTATCAATCAATGTGAGCACCTCGTACAACGGCGAATTGTGCCGAAAATTTATGTGAAATAATTCGTACAATTTTACTTCTCGCTTTGCCGAATCATAAACATACAAGTCCAGGGAGCGTTTTACTGTGTGACTTGTGGGACATGACTTATAATCATTGTGGACCCCCCACTGAAAGGTATACAGAGTAAATAGTCAAAATAGTTTGTGGCAGACCACATACAATCTTTAATAATAATAATAATAATAGCAGCAGCAACAACAACTCTCATTGTTTCTGTGTTTAGGATGGTCCTACTGGATCCTCTTATCTGTTACGTCCATATAATTATTTATTGTCAAACACCTTAGAGTAACCTTCTCACAGGTTATATAGGGCGCTATATAACATTTTGTATATTATTATTATTATATTATTATTTTTATTAAAAAACAATAATCCTATTCTAATAAAACTTACTCAGTCACTCATACACTCACTCACTGATGCACCGATTCACTCACATATCTCACTTAATTCACTAACCCAATAATAATAATAATTATTATTATTATTATTATCATTATAACACATAATTTCCAAGTTTGACC
Organism: Paralvinella palmiformis; assembly: GCA_025642065.1. Lineage (NCBI taxonomy): Eukaryota > Metazoa > Annelida > Polychaeta > Terebellida > Alvinellidae > Paralvinella > Paralvinella palmiformis. Next base: position 553,841 of record JAODUP010000075.1, on the reverse strand, counting down.
TGCCTTATAAAACACAGAGTAATAATATACAATCATATTTTAAAAACTTGAGTCTCTCTCTCTCTCTCTCTATATATATATATATTATATATATATATATGTGTGTGTGTGTGTGTGTGTATTGTATATATATATATGTGTGTGTGTGTGTGTGTATGTGAATATAATAACCCTATACATGTAGCTATATTTAGCTGTCCATTGTGTGTGAAGCTGGCATAGTTTAAGACAAAGACGACATTTTATAGTTACCGCCAACGAACAGCCACAGTCGTCATCTGCTACAAATAGCCGAGAATTGGTACGCCATCGATACCTTCATATCAGACCCCCAACCAACACAGAGAGGGTCATTATAACACAAGAGAGAGAGAGAGAGAGAGAGATGGGCAGACAAATACTGCACACGCCACAACAACGCCGAATGAGAGACTGGCTGAAAAACAAATCCGCTCTCGATGCTGTCATACATCACCATCAACCCTTCCCCCCCCCCGGACATTCCTTAAGGAGTTATCCCACATTTTAGGCCGCTGATGTACATAAAAATGATGGCTAACGGGTCAGCAACTAGGTCGGAGTCTGTGTGTCTGTCTCTCTCTCTCTCTCTCTTGTGTGTGTGTGTGTCTCTCTCTGTGTGTGTGTGTGTGTCTCTCTCTGTGTGTGTGTGTCTCTCTCTCTCTCTCTCTGTGTGTGTGTGTGTGTGTGTTGTACTGATTGTCTGGAAAGAGTCAATGGCTCTGTCTGTTCTTGGAGGGCTGATGGCGACATAATGAGAGAGAGATAGATGAACGGACAAATAGAAACTAGACAGACAGAGACATGCAGGTTACCCCCCCCCCACACACACACACACGCGCACAGAGAGAGTTCTCTAAACGATAAATAAAACATATTAATAATAAAAAAGACAGAAGTGTGTTAATATATGCAGGTTAAAAAAAACCTAGGCTCAAATCCTGGCCTCAAGCATAACACTTAGCTGTAAAAAGCGGGAAATGGAGGGGTAGAGCGGGGGGGGGGGGTTGATTGGGTTAAGGAACGAGAAGAATTTAAGCCCTAGGGTAGGAGATGTAACATCAGAGTAATATTAATATTGTGGGGCAAGTGACACCTAATATGGATAATCTACGTAAATAAAGGAGAATGTGTGTGTGTGTGTGTGTGTTCGAAAAAAAAGACAAAGGAGTTTTAAACGGTGGTCAATGTGACATTGGTTGGGACTATGATAGGGAATTAGATGTTTACTCATCCGCATGAGGAAACTTTAAAGTCCACCGCGGGGAGAGTTTGATTTAAACCGGTTTATAACATATTACAAGAACACTAGAGAGAACAGCCAACAACAGTGTAAAGCCCACTCACGAACAATAGAGCTCACCAGACAGCTGCTTACCTGGATACTTGCGCATCAAGCAAATGAAAAGGTGGACACTTGTTCACCAGTGAATTTTTAATAAGAAAATTAAAAAAATTAAATGATTTGTAATTCGGAAATATATTTCTTAGTATCCTATTACCTATATAATTATTGGGATGAATATTACCCAATTATTAGGGCGTTAAAGTTCAGAGATTGTTTTATTTTATTTGATTAATATAATTATGTGATTTTTTTCTCTCATTAAAAATTCACTGGTAAGCAAGTGTCCACTTTTTCATTCATCATCATCATCATCATCATCACCTAGCTAACATTGATGCTAGGTAATATATAACATGAACTGATGTCAACAGATAAAACACTCATATGATGAGTAAGTTATCTGAGGGGGGGGGGAGATACATTTGTTGTTTCATCTATTTATTGTCCACACTGTCTTGTGCTGTGTATGTGTGTGTGCGTTTGTGTGTGTGTTTAATCTCTGTTACCAGGACAACACGATATAGTGTCAGACACTCCTTGATCTATTTGACCTTGACTTCAAACTTATCAGTTACACCTGCTCTGAACCGGGCACTCCTCCCAGCCCCATCCCCAGTCGCTAAGGCGCCACAACAAACACCTTTAGGCTGGAGTTCCAATCCCAGTTTCACCTGATTATCTTATTTCCATAGGTAACATGCCCTAGAGACCATATATCACGTACTCCTTATATTATTAATTTGTCGGCTTTGTAAAGCAGAATGGCTTTACCGTGACCTGGTTATATATATATATATATAGAGAGAGAGAGAGAGAGAGAGGAGGGCATTGATGCCTGTCCTCAGTTACCAGTCCTCACTTGCCAGGGATGCATCCATGTCTGGAGCGGGCCAACTTCCCCATATCCATTATTCAGTCGTGACGTCGAGATCGACAGAGCGATGGACGAGCTACGTAGCCGATAGAGAGAAAGAAGTTCTGTGTGGCGGATATAATTAGCCTGGGCTCTGGGCCATCGGCGGCCGGACAAACAACCCTCGGTCACCGACACGCACCGACACACACACCGACACACACACACACACACATAAACTATTCGGTACAGTACCATAACAGAAGGTTTCGGCAGGTTATCTGTCAGGAGATTGTTTTGTTATTACGTCACCTGACACACCTGAGTACAGTATCATTATCTCGGTACAGGTGTCGATGGAAGTTGGTTGTCGGTGTATTAAGGTGACTGAGCCTATAAATTCATTGCGTATTATTATTATTATTATTATAGACAAAGCCAGACCTGTTGTCAAATACAGATGGTGACCATAATGGATTTTGGACAATGGCTATCCTGTCAGTACGGGAACGATTTGGTGCGCGCCCGAGCGCCGGTGTGTTCAATACGTAATATTTGGTGAACCCGAATCAGCATTAAACAGCTCTCTTCCCCCCCTCTCTGTGTCTCTCTCTCTCTCAATCAAGAGTCAGTTTATAGTATGATGGAAATAAAAACACCAACAAGGAACGTTGTAAATTTCTAGTAAATATCTAATAATACTGTTGAATGGATCAGATGATGATGATGATGATTGATGTGTGAAGGCCACTTTTGTGCACATGGTTGGCTAAATGGGCGGAACGACCTCCAAAGGTAATGAAGCGAAGTCAACGACGAAACACCCTTCAGATATGCCCACGCCGAGATTCGAACTCGGGTGGTAGCGATCTGTGGTCCAACGCGCTACCAACTAGAGTAGAGACAGTAATTAACATCTGATAGTTTAATATTAATAGAAATATCATAACAAGTTAAACGAAAATTATAATATGTGTCAAGTGTCCTTGAGTACTGTTCGCCATCGGTGTGTGTGTGTGTAATATTGCCATATATCACACACCTGATATCATCATATATCGTAATGTTTGTACGGAAATGCGGCTCTGTATAATCCCCTGATAAATTGTCTCGAGGGTGTAGTGATGACACGCATGCATGCACGCACGCATGCACACACGCATGCACACACATATACACATACACGAGCGCACACATATACACAGATAGAGAGAGAGAGAGACTGTGACGCTGTGACTGGTGAGACATTATAAATGCCTAAGCATGAACAGTCGCTTTCGGAATTCAATCCCCTGCTAAATCATCCAGAGTTATTATACACTTATCACACACACACACACACACACACTCACACACACACCACCACCACCACCATCAAGACTAACACCACTAACTGTAACATTACATATCTGTATCAGCCAATCAGGACACTTTTCAAGCAGGATCATCATCTAATTATAATAAATTAGTTATCATTATGCAATGTATTTAATAAAGTATATCTCTTATATATATATTTTCATATAATAAATGAAAACCAACTATAAAATCGATTTATATGTACACCATCTCCCCCCCCCTCTCCCTGTGTGTGTGTGCGCGCGTGGGTGTATGTATGCGTGCGTGTGTTGCGGCTTAACATGCCTTACTGTGACATAGCCTTTAATTGTACAAAGTATTTAAGCTAATAAATAATAAATTTATCATCACATCATCATCATCATCACATAATCATCATCAATATGATGATCAATTAAAAAGCTATCATCAATCCAAACACACAGCAGTAACTCCAACAAAACCAAACAATGATACTCCTACCTCAAAACAATCCCATTGCCTCACAGGTTGCCTCAAAAACACACATTTCACGTAAAGCCAGCGACATCTGGCACCTATATCAGCCAATACACAGATCAGAACCGGACACGACCAGGACACCAGATGATACCAGATCGGGCAGGTCCCGGCTATCTTACACAACAACAACAACAATAATAATAGGAAGGTGACCGATCAGATATCGTGACCAGACAATAAGGACACTCCAGAGAGAGGGAGAGGGAGAGAGAGAACTTATTACGGTACACAGTCAGCTTATTGTGGGACAGTCACCGCTGTGGCTAGCCTAAATCAAGGGACAGGATGGCCTAGATGGGAGACAGCGTTGGTGAAAACCGGGTAGGAATACGGTTTGTGAGAGAGACAAAGCGCTGTCAGGGAATTGGTATAACTGTGCGTGTGTGCGCGCGCGTGGTGTGTGTTGGTTGGTTGGTTGGTTAAATGGTTAGTGGTAACAGCGAATAGTCACATCTGGAGCCTGTGACCAGAGTGCGTGAATGGGTATATTAGACAACACGTCTGGGCAACGACATACCATTGTATAATCCAGGAAACTTTATGTAATAATTGTGTATTTTCATTGTCTGTCGTGTCATATCGTTTCCTCCATCTGTCCATCCATCTTTACCACACACACACGGACTTGTTTTACATACCAGCATATATATTTCAACACAAATTTACCAGTTAGTAGAGACATGTCCACACAATTTACCATAACATATTTAGCTCATATATGAGAGCCCCCCCCCCCTCAATAAAACTTTTTATCACAATAAGTATTAGTGTATATTACATCCAGATATACCCACAGGCCACAGCAAATGATCATATTTCATGGTGTCCGGATAGCTTTGTTTATGACAAACACAAGTACTAAATTCATACGCACGCGCGCGTTCGTGTGCTTTATTCCACACTGCTAAAACACAAACACACACGTGCGAGAGAGAGAAAACAAAGAGCGAGCGACATAAAGATTCATCTCCTGAAAGACAACGGACAACATCCTTAGGTCATTATCCCTGCGCACTGGACACACAAACAGAGAGAGAGAGAGAAAGAGACCGAGAGACAGACACACCGAAGCTGGCTTGCACAACCCTTTTTAAACCATCCAACCCCAATCCATCCACCCATCTCTCTATCCTTCTTCAATCAGGATTCCACAAATAAAGCCAGCCAGTCGGCCATATTGTTACAACATTAGTGGCTCGATTTTAGCCAGGTCGGGTCAACGACCGTATAACAGTTAGTATTATATTATAGCAGTTATCTGGCAGATCATCAAACCTGGACACGGATGATGATTGGAGGTGATAGACACCAACGATAAAGATGGTTCTGGTAACGCGCGCGCGCGCGCACGCACACACACACACACACACACTCTAGCCACCATACTCTTGTACTTGGTAGTGCACTGAACTGTATTACCTCCAGGTCATGGAACCCAGTGTTGTCGGTGCTGCTCAATAAAACGCTTAAATCCGATTCTATTATTTCCCGTGCAACCAAGCAACCCTGGAACCTCCCCCCCTCTCTGGGTGTGTGTATGTTAGCAATGTGGAAGCGATTCTTTGGATATTTTCAACATACCCAGCCATTTTATAGTTGAAGTTGATCTGAAAAATGATTTTATTGAACGCTTAAAACATTATAAGACGTGCATATGGTAACTGTGTCTACGCAGAAATTCAGATACTGGCCAACATACCAGTTGTAGTATGAGACAACCTTATGAATATTCGGGTGTATCCGTTTTAACTCGGCAATTCCCGCGTACAACGTTGTGTACTGACGTAATCAACATGTGTGAGGGGATGTGGTGCGTTTTGACATAGTTTTCTGCGTGCCAACACTGAGCATGCGTGAATTTTCCGTTGTGTAATTAATTAGCCACGTGGCGATATAAGTTGCAAGATATATACACGATAGAGTTACTGATAATGTTATAAAAGTCATTATCAGTAGAGCTATCTATAAATAAGAACCAGTCGCCAAAGAATGCCTTTAAGGCACATACAATAACGAATCGTGAATACAACCTCTAGACTATTCATCAGGGTCAGTGTTTCATACTAAGAGGTATAAAGTTTCTACAGTGATGATGATTGATGTTTTACGGCCAATGTTGTGCACATGGTAGACTAAATGGGCCGAACGACCTCCAAAGGTAATGAAGCGAAGTCAAAGATGAAACACCCTTTAGATCTGCCCACGCCGAGATTCGAACTCAGCTGGTCCAACACGTTACTAATTCGGAGGTGTGTGTGTGTGTGTGCGCGCGCGCGCATGTGAGAAAGAGATAGAGAGAAATGGCTGTTAATGTGTAATATGCTTTTTCATATAAGTCGTGGGTTCATTTCATTGGTCAATGTCACATATCCACGTAATAAAAAGGTGTATAGTTGTAGTATTTCATGGGAAATATCACAGCATATCACACAGATTAACTCAAATAATTATGCCAAGAGTCAACATTAGCGATATATGGCATGGGGGGGGGCGGATAACAAGGCCATGACAGCCTTGTCACAGTCTTGTCACGGGACCATCATATCCCGCACATATATGTCACAGTAAGAATTTAGAAGGTGGTGTCACACTGTCAAGCTACACATAGCGTCACCTCAGCCACGTGTCACAGTCTTATATCACCCAGTCATCATGTCACAGCCTTTCGTCATCCAGTCATGTCACAGTGCCACAATGTGATGTCACACACACACACACAGAGCAACATAAAAATTACCGCACTGAGTCACTACGCCACTTTGACATCCAGACACCACACCACCACGTCATCGTGTCACAGTGTTACGTCACACGGTCACTATTACATCACGCCAGGTCACAACCGGTCCCAGACAGCAGCCCGGCTGTACTCGAGAGCTGCACCGAGAGCTGTACCGAACACTGACCGAGCTTACCTCGCCCCGTACCGCCACTGTACCGGGCCCGGACCGAAAGAATAGCCCGTAAATAGAACAGCTCTCTCTCTCACACACACACACGCCCGCCCACCACACACACACACACACACACGCCCGCCCACCACACACACACACAAACTCCATACCCGTAGGCGCACAGTTAAAAAGCCAGTATATAAAATTAGTGATGAAATTCCTAATTATCGATCAAACGTGAGATAAGGCCGGATACCGCGAGGTGTGTGTGTGGGTGTGAGTGGACGCCAAATCCTCCACGTTCAGTCTTTCTCTCGCTCCACACACACACACACACACACACACACACACACACACACACCGCCCATTCGTCCCACTGTCTGTCTATCTGTCTGGACCATAAAATACCATTACATCACGGCGTGTTTTTGCCGCCAGTCTGTACTTGTCCGAAGACAGCTCTCACCATCAGTTCATCCGGGGGGGGGTGAGGGCGGGGGGAACGCTGTGATGCTGGCAAAACATACCGTATTTAGATCAAGGAAGAGGGGGGGGGTGTTCGGGACTGGATCTCAGCCAGTCTACTGCTAGATACAGGTGAGAGATGTCAAATCTATCTACAGACAAGCGAACACGAAATATTGTTAATGTTAGCTAACAACCTACCCCCCCCCCGGGCGCCGAAGTTTTTCTGTTCTATTTTTGCAGACTTTCTTTGTCTAACAACATTCTGGAAATCCTCCGTGAAAAAGAGGTCTCCATCTTTTTTATCTTTTTTTTCAGAACAGAAATAATCCGTAACAAAATTTGTCTTTCTCTCTCTCTGTGTGTGTGTGTGTGTGTGTGTGAGAGAGAGAGAGAGAGAATACGTCACAAACAAGTCAACAATAACACTGCCGTTGTTGTTGTTGGAAGTTACGTTTTTTATATTGGAAATCAAACATATACGCTCATTGATTCAAACAAGTTCACTTCTAACACATTATAAACAGGGATCACTGTACTTGTGACTAGAAAGCAGGGAAAAAATGGGACCATTGTACGATTGTAACTCAGACTTTACGGGGGGGGAGATACAGACTGAAATATATTCATCTACCGCAGATAGCGGTGATTCCATTTTGTTTTTATATAGCTCGGGTTAACTACAGTAAAGTCTGTCTTTAGAGACTTATCACTATAGCCAGATATATACATATATATATTAACTAGTTTTAACATATCTCCAGCCGTATGCGAATCTAAAAGCCTGGTTATAAAAATGTACACACGTACACACACACACACACACACACATTATTTTGATATTAGCCAAATGGAGTTAAATACTAGCTCCTACAACACCTACAATAGACCTTATATATATATATATATATATATATATATATAACATTAAAGTACGCAAATAGCCTACTAAATTTGTTCACTAGTTTCTATACCATTCTATAAACAGAGTAATCATATCAATGGTTGTGGTGATGAGGTCTGACATATTGCCATGAACATTGTGTAGGTCAGCATCTAACGATCTGGCCCTTAAATTAAGCTACTGACACAAGGGGAATATTTAATGACTTTTTTTAGGTGATGGGAGCCTACAGGTTCACTCGCTGTCATTGTTTCGAAAGAAAGAAAAATATAACGGAACAGAAATAGATTAAACACACTGCTCCCGATAGTATGATGACATTAAGTTATCAATTTTAACATCTTTTTACGAGTCATTTAGTGTTTCTCAGTTCTAGTTCTTGCCTACAGGATGTTCATCTTCGACTGAGTTAAAGCTCTATAATGTCGCCTTCATATACAACACCAGTCAACAACAACGAGTGGCAATGAAATGGTGTGTCAGTTTATCAGAACAGGAACTACTGTGTTAGAAATAGCAAAACATCCTTGGATGGACAGAAAAAGGGATGGTTACCATTTGTGTCGTGCGTGTGTGTGTGTGTGTGTGGGGGGGGTTCACCATCCTTTTTACTTGCTGTAACTACCACCAGTCTGACGTAACAGAATAATACATACAATTTTACATATATATATATATATATATATATTACTTGTGTAGATATCATTTGGTCACAATTCAGTAAGATTGAAAACCTAGGCCTTGTCTTTATGTATGTAACACCCAAACACACACATACACACACAGAGTCTACTTACAGATCGAGTTATATATCTGATAACATTACTGGTCAACACTGTACAGTCACCATTCAGTTCTCGACTGCCATCTGAAATGTTATACATTTAGTATAAGATAACAACATAAACATAACATCATCTTACCGGCGTATAATCCACCCGCTTATTATCATACACAAAACCAACAAGCTAAACGAATACCCAAATATTATCGTCAGAAATTAATACACAAGAAATTTGCGGAATTAAACAACGGCCCAAATATCAGCACAAATAATCACATATCCAAACACAAGCAGCAATTCGAACAGGTACCCAAAATAACAACCAAAACACAGATACCCAAACATCAGCAGCAATCTGAACAGATACCCAAACATCAGCAGCAATCTGAACAGATACCCAAACATCAGCAGCAATCTAAACAGGTACCCAAACAACAACCAAAACACAGATACCCAAACATCAGCAGCAATCTAAACAGATACCCAAACATCAGCAGCAATCTAAACAGGTACCCAAACAACAACCAAAACACAGATACCCAAACATCAGCAGCAATCTGAAACAGGTACCCAAACAACAACCAAAACACAGATACCCAAACATCAGCAGCTATTTAAACAGATACCCAAACAACGGCAGGTTTTAGGTGAGCTCCGGTGGCCTAGCCGTTAAGCAACCGGCACTTGGTGCCAATGGTCGCAGGTTCGAACCCCGTAAGAGGTCGAAACTTTTCCAGGGATTCAATTTCTCGGCTCACTACATCGTGGGTGGCTGACCACGTTAAATGGCGCTGCCGTCTCCACTGAATTATTTAAAATAAAGGGGGACGTTAAAAACCCCCTGAGGACGTAAAACACTCTGGCAGTGACCACCCTCAGGGTATTTCGGCTCCATCTTTCCGTACTACTCCCCTGTGAGTGGTGGGGGAGGATATTTCTCAACCACTCCAACATAGAGGCTGTGCTGATTATTCTCCCCGGACAACAAAACAACGGCAGGTTTAATAAATTCCAAATCAAGTGATTATTATTATTTAGTTTTTTGTTGTTGTAGAAACTATGTTCTAATATTATGAGATACCCAACTAGTTAACTTAAGTATTTAAATTAATCGATAAACACCAAATACTTCAATATCATAAAACTATCATAATGCTTGAAGAACCCACTGGTGCCACCTGGTGAACACACACACACACACACAGAGCGAGAGTATACTAAGTTTATGATACCTGTGTAGATGCTAAGCAAACTAGTACAAAATATTCAGTCAGAAATTGATTCTTTCCAATGACATAATTGCTCAGTTGCTGAATACGATTAAATCTATATTATATTAATTCTGACAAATCTGAGCATTTTTTTAATGTATACTCAAACTACCTCCATTAATCTTGTATTCTCACCTTGCATTACTTTACATAATCCTAAAAAAAAATTATTCTTTACTGGAATTTGATTATTATTATTATTATTTCTATTATTATTATTATTATTATTAGTTTATCTTATCTTTCCTCTTCTGGCTGATCAACTTTCTTCGTCCTTTCCAGTATTTATGTCAGAGAGCTGTCAGGTAATTGTCATTTTCTTTCCTTCTCAGCACGTATCCGATCCAGCTTTATCTCCTCTTCTGTATATTTACACTAATCTCCTTCGTCGTTTTCTGATCTTTTCAATTTCTCTGTCTGTAATTACTCTTCCTCATCAAGTCTTTTACAATTCTTCTCAGACAACTGTATATAGGAGGACGTCCAGTTTCTTGTTGTCAGATTTGTTTACTTCCCACCATGTTTCACGTCCATACAAGAACACTGGTTATTATTAATAGCACCCCCCCCCCCCCAGTTGTTGCGAAGAGCATTATCTAATCCCAATAATCTAATCTAATCTTAATACACGTTACCTATTAATATTAATATTATGATTACGTTTTAATTCAATGCGTCAAAATGGTTATTATTAATAGTCACCCCCCCCCCCCCAGTTGTTGCGAAGAGCATTATCTAATCCCAATAATCTAATCTTAATATGTGTTACATATCAATATTATTATTACATCTTAAACCAAACGTCATTTATTTATGCTGATGAAATCAATCAGATACAACAACAACAATAAATTATGTTGTTTTATTCTGGAATTAAATCAGATCATGACGCCTTATTGTCGATGAATATTATTAAGATAATCTCCAAAAAAATCTGTTCACATATAATTCAATAATTATAATAATAATATTAAAACGTAATTAAAATTTCTATTAATAAATTATTCAGATCAGAAGATTATAACACATCCGCTATCTTTTATATTAAGAATAATTAGCTAAGTTATCATTAGTTAACATAAATTATATAGTAATTGCGACAGAGTTAATTTTAATCGTTTTACCTTTATCAGTATTACTTTTAAAAATGTAACATAACAGAAACTCACCTGTTTAAAAATTATAAATCAAGACAACTGACCCAATTTGTATTACTAGGGCTTTATATTTAACATTTTTAACCCCCGAAAAACCCTGTTTATTGAAAATATAACTTTATTCTTCAACAAAAACAGTATGGAATTTAACTTTTTAAAACATATCTCATCTCGAACCCATGTACTGTCAGGCTACATTATAACGTGGTATTTAGGGTCCACAGACATGAACTGCGTTATAAGTGGACCACTGTTTACAATGGTCAGTGCATTTAGTAGTAAGGGTGGTGGGGAAGTGATATGATGTTCTGCCAGGTTATTTTACAACGATGTTCCTCCATTTGAGAGGGGTGCCATCATGGTCTAGTTGGTAGCGGGTTGGACTACAGATCACTACCACCCGATTTCGAATCTCTACGTGGTCATATCTGAAGGGTGTTACATCTTTGCCTTCGCCTCATTACCGTTGGAGGGCGCTCGGCCCATTTAGTCTACCATGTGGACAAGGGTGGCCGTAAAACATCGACCATCGTCATCTCCATTTGAGAACACGAGAATAACCACATCATTGTATTATTTAGGAAAGTCTCTTAATATTTCAATCATTTGAATCCATTTAGAATGATGAATTGTGCCAATACACATAACGTTGATGCCGCCATGTTGTCTAAATAAACGCTGCTTCACAGTTAGTTGTACGCAGGAAAAGTAAACTCGATGATTTGGAACGTTAACACTGGATAATCTGGCTTGCGATTTACCTCGATAATCCTTATGCAGAGGAATGGGGAAAGTTCAACCAGTGCAATTGAAGACAAAGGTGCTATTAAAGAACACATGCGCACAAACACACACACACACACACACACACACACAAACACAACAAAAACATACTGAATATTTTATGTAGCTTTACATTGGGAGGAAAACTAAACCAGTCTCCCCCAAAAAAAAAAAAAATCCTTCAGGCTTGTTTTATCCAAAATGGATACAACACAAGATGATCAAAATAAATCAACATCCAGTCCTGATAAATGTAAAACATAAAACAATTATCGACCAAATGTAAAATTTCCAATCTATTTTCTGTGTTTCTATTATAATTTTATACAACATCATCAGCAACATCACCAACATCATCAACGTCCACTTTTCAAGCACGTCGACCGTCATTCCTAAAAAAATTAAGCCTTAGACACGGCGTGGATCCATTATAATGATCACTACATTGATTAGACATATGGATCCTAACGGCATAAAACAGCGCTCATCATTAGTAATGCTGCGTTTTAATATATCTCAGCTTAATAGCCATCATTATAATTCCAAGCGTACGAATAATGTTCTAAACAAGAAATATGATGCATATTCAATGAAAATGCACTCAAGACAAGAAAAACGCCTGTTGTAAAGATGATGATTGGTGTTTTACGGCCACTTTTGTGCACATGGTAGGCTGAATGGGCCGAGCGACGTCCAAAGGTAATGAGGCGAAGTGAAAGACGAAACAACCTTCAGATATGCCCACACCGGGATTCGAACACGGGTGGTAGTGATCTGTGGTCCAACACGCTACTACCGCTAGACCAAAGATGGCAAATGTTTGTTTTTGCTGTCCGGGGAGACTCCCCAGGCTGTCGCTTAATCAGCACAGCCTCTATGTTGGAGTGGTTGAGGAAACTCATACCCCCACCACTCACAGGGGAGCAGTACGGAAAGATGGAGCCGAAATACCCGAAGAGTGTTTCACGTCATCAGGGGGTTTATAACGGCCCCTTTATTTTAAATATTCCAGTGGAGACGGCAGCGCCATTTAACGTGGTCAGCCACCAACGATGTTGTGAGCCGAGAAATGAATCTCTGGAAAAGTTTCGAACTCTTGCGGTGTTCGAACTTGTGACCATTTGCACGAAGTGCCGGGTGCTTAACCGCTAGGCCACCGGAGCTCACTGTAAATAAGTAATGGCAAATGTAACCACTGTGTGGTATATACACACACCAGACAAGGGAGCTATACAGCTGTAATGGCCAACGGAGGAAGGCGACCCCTAGTAGCCAGAGAACAAAGGTACAATATTAGATGGTATTTAGTACGGCCCACACACAGTCAACTGGATGGACGACACAATTAATTATTTATCTTATTATTACTTCGTAATGATATATAATAAAGTAATAAAGGTGTCACGTGACTGTAGCTGCCTTTCAGCTGTACACAGCGATGTCATAACGTTCGTGGAGTTTTGTTTTATTGTCGTACTGCATTATTTGGAAGTGCATCAGGAATCCCAAAAGATGATTTATTCAACTTCGAAAAAGAACGGCATAACTTTATTAAAGCATGCTCTGAAATAACCACGAATATGAATAAATACTATATTATTAATTTACACACAATCTGCAGCAACACGTCTTCAATTATACGATATAAGTCAATGGGAAAATGGTATACATATTGTTGAATTTATGTCATGATACATTGATACTCTAACTTCTAAAAGTACCATGATATGTTTATTTCATTCATACATCCTGATACTCTAACTTCTAAAAGTACCATGATATGTTTATTTCATTCATACATCCTGATACTCTAACTTCTAAAAGTACCATGATATGTTTATTTCATTCATACATCCTGATACTCTAACTTCTAAAAGTACCATGATATGTTTATTTCATTCATACATCCTGATACTCTAACTTCTAAAAGTACCATGATATGTTTATTTCATTCATACATCCTGATGCTCTAACTTATAAAAGTACTGTAGTATGTTTGCTTCATTCATACATCCTGATGCTCTAACTTATAAAAGTACTGTAGTATGTTTGCTTCATTCATACATCCTGATGCTCTAACTTATAAAAGTACTGTAGTATGTTTGCTTCATTCATACATCCTGATACTTTAACTTATAAAAGTACTATAATATATTTATTTCATTCATACATCTTGATACTTTAACTTATAAAACCAAAGCCTTGCAATCTTCATGGCCTAACTGGTAATGTGGCTGGCCACAGATCTCTACTACCTGGGTCTAAACCCCAGTCTAGCTATGTCTGAAGGGTGTTTCATCTTTCACGTTGCCTCATTACCTTTGGAGGACACTCATTCATTTAGCCTACTGTGTATAGAGGAGTGGCCTTAAACAACAACATTTGCCATTTTCAATGACTATAACCTTGTGTCAGTTTATCCTAACTCACTCAGCTTAATTTCCTCTCTCTCTCTCTTACACACACACACACACACACACACACACACATATATATATTTAGAGTGAATAAGTTAATTAACCTCAGAGATGGTCACATCTGAGACACACAGCCAAAGAGTGATTTCCCAGAAAAACGCTGAACAAACACAGGTATGAGTCAAATTCAAACCCTAAACTGGCAGTCTGAGGCTACTGACGTGCTCCACGCAGAACAAGTTGCTGATCTGCTGCTATTTAAGTTTACATGAAATATTCCCATCGTGAAAAACCCAACATCTTGGGCTTACCTGGATACAGGACGTTTATCGATGAGTCGAGGAATGATTCCGCGAAGCTGACTGAGCCAATTATCTCTCCGGAATACTGGACACTAGGAATGTCATAGGCTGTTAGACCGAGTGTCTTCACGAATGGGCAACAGCCACCTTCTACTAGATTGACTGGCCTGAAAAGACAGTGAGGACACAAACACCATTTAGTAACGCAACCAACATTACAGACTTTGAGGGACATTACTGGATTTGTTTTTAAGAAAATAGAAATCATTTTATGGTAAATGAATCATCAGAATATTTTAAGTTGGAATATTCACCAGAAGCCATGAAGTGGTCTAAGAGTTCCGACACAGAATGTTGTTTGTTGCGAATGCACCTGTATGTTGTGTGATTGTATGCATGCACGTGATCATATATAAATATTATCAGAATATATAAATATTATCATAATATTATATCCGAATAGGATCTTATAATGTAACATAAGAAATATTTTTTTAACCTGGAACCGAGACTACCTGTTGAAGAGTACTTTCTCAGGGTGTTTGATCGAGCTTGAGAATAATATCAAAATTAGCATGCGCCTAGATATAATATGACACCTTTTTGTCACAAGTGTTTGTTCTTGACACTGTAAAAAACCTGGTTTGGGCACTAGAATCCCCATTCACCAAAATAGAATGGTGTTTTCAGAGCTCAGTGTACCCTACACTGACTTCAAGTTCACTAAGTGGCAAACAAGGCAGCCATATTGTAAGTGATCTTCCATGTCTGTTGTAACATTTTGAAGAAAAAATAGCATCAGTGCTATAAATCATTTAATTAAATTCATTTTTTGATTACTTTTAAACATGAAATTATGACATTCCATTTAAAATTAGATTACCAGGTAAGCAATTAAAAAGGTGTTGGTGGCATAATATGCAAATCCTTTCCGATACATTTATTGTGTTGTAAATGTGTGTGAACTAAAACATTTTCTCCATGTACTGGGTAGGGATCAGTAATTAAATCAAACTTTTCTTCACCAGTTTCACACAGACACACACACACACATTAAAAATTGTGATTTATAAACAAATATATCTGACATATGTAGTATTAATGCTATAAATTATGTCTGTATTTATATTGCTGTTGTCATGTAAATAAATGCTGTGATTTATTTTATGTCTCTGTAAAGTATGGCAATTAAAAACAAACTATAATTATACCTGTTCTGATTGTCGTAGCCACACAGGTGAAACTCAACATATCTGCTGCAAGAAAAGTAAACAAAAAATCAATTACTTATCTTACAAAATACTATACATCACCTGAAATTATAAATTCTCCCCTAACAAACACCCCGGCCCCCCTCCCCCCAAATATTGATTTGTTTTTCTAAAAACTGCAAAATGATGCATGGAAATTCACTGCCATAATTGTGGCATAGTTTTCACAGAAGTAGAAAACGTACTGGGAACGCACCTGCTTTTGAACACCTCTGGATTGACGGGTACCTCTGCCTTCCTGCACTCAGTCTGCAGGGTCAGTCTGGCAAACTCCTCCGCCTGTAGCAAAGAAACGAACAAAAAACAAATAACCCAACATGATTGCATTATGATTCACATTTGGTGTCATAACGAATTGATGAGACCCGCGGCAGGAAAGGTGCCACAATCCGGACTCCCTACGTCGGTAATAGATCATCCATAAATACGGCGTTAAGATAAAGCGTATATGTGCTAAATTCAATATAGATGTGCTCACGATAGACAATGTTTACCTACCTTTGTTATGCTACATGTCATCGAGTAGATATTGATGGCTTGTAAGACAGCTTTGACAACAGCGACGTAGATCTCTTGAAGCAATCTGTTGTGATAAAGGAATATTGACATCCGATATGACGAACATCGCTCATCAACATCAGATACGACGAGGAGTGTCAGCGCGAACTATGACGGTGTCACCATCAGATGGGTACACATCTGATAGGAAAGCGCCAGAATCAGATGCAAGCGCCTGCCTAAGACACTCGTACGTCAGCATCAGATGTCATGAGAAATGTGTCATCATCAGAGGGAAACCTGACATCTAACATACCAACATCATTTAGGACAGAACATATATCAACATCAGATACCACATATACTGACATCAGCCTGTATGAATACCAACATCAGATACAACGTATACTGACCTCAGCCAGTATGAATACCAACACCAGATACCACGTATACTGACCTCAGCCAGTATGAATACCAACACCAGATACCACGTATACTGACCTCAGCCAGTATGAATACCAACACCAGATACCACGTATACTGACATCAGCCATATGAATACCAACACCAGATACCACGTATACTGACATAACCAGTATGAATACCAACACCAGATACAACGTATACTCAAATCAGCCAGTATGAATACCAACATCAGATATTACATATATACTGATATAAGCCAGTACAAATACCAACATGAAATACCATATACCGTAGGTCCCCGGCCATTAAGCCAAAATCTCACGATTTACGGTAGTACCGTCGTCCATTAAGTCGACCCAAAAATCTCAACTTTTCCATGTAGTACTTTTAGGTGGCATCAATGTCAAACGTTTTGAAAACATGAAATGGCAAAGAAGCACGTTCGAACATCGCGCTTGTGTCGTGAACCATGGGAGCAGTGAAAAGTGATAAACGATGATAAAATCAGTGAAATATATATATTTTTAAAACCTTTTTTGTTTTCATTAATCCTATATTATTACGACAACGATAAGCACATTCTTCAACGAAACGAAGATGTTTTTGCCGCCAAACGAATGCGATACGACGCCCTGTGGGTACGGAATGTCTTTGGTACTAGTTGTCTTGTTACCGACACTGCCTTCAAATTGAAAGTCGTGAAATGCGTTACTGAGTCCAACAACAATTTTCCATAATTACATAGATCTAGAGTCTAGACGGCTGCTAGATTAATACCCTGAAAGTAATAATATTGACTCAAAGTACGGTATATTGACATCAGCCAGTACAGATACCAACATTAGATACCACATATAGTAACATCAGCCAATATATATATATATATATATATATATATATATATATCAACATCAGATACCACATATACTAACATCAGCCATATATATATATATATATATATATATATATATATATATATATCAACATCAGATACCACATATACTGACATCAGCCAATATATATATATATATATATATATATATATATATATATATATCAACATCAGATACCACATATACTAACATCAGCCAATACAGATACTAGCATTGGTCATTACAGATACTAACATTGGCCATCACAGTTATTAACAACTGGTCATGATAGATACTAACATTGACTACTAAAGATGGGTGTAGGACAGTTGCTCACCCGGACAGTTGCTCACCAGACAGTTGCTCACCGGGACAGTTGCTCACCAAGCAAATGAAAAAGTGGACACTTGCTCACCAATGAATTTTTATAATGAATAATATATAATAACGATCACGCTGAACTTTAACGCCATAATAATTGGTAATATTCATCCCAATAACTATATAGGTAATAGGATATTAAGAAATATATTTCTGAATTAAAAATCATTAATTGTTTTTATTACAAATTAACTTTTTTTCTTATTGTCCACTTTTTCATTTGCTTGGTGAGCAACTGTCCGGTGAGCAACTGTGCGTACTCCCGTACCTAAAGGGTGTAGGACAGTTGGTCACTGTCCGTACTCCCCAAAGACACAACAACATCAGATACCACATAGAGAAGAAGAAGCCATTATGGGGATTATATGATAACTATTTCGGCCAAAACAACACAAAACACTATTTCCTCTGAAGATTCAATTCTGTTCAAATACTAAAAAACCTATAAAAACAGAACTGTTACGACACAAAACTAAAACAAAACACTAAAACTCAAATACCAAACAGCTGTTGGTCATTTCGAATATTTCAACACAAGCCAAGAAGATACCCTCTCTGGTTCAATACAGTACAGACGATACCCGCTCTGGTTCAATACAGTACAGACGATACCCTCTCTGGTTCAATACAGTACAGACGATACCCTCTCTGGTTCAATACAGTACAGACGATACCCACTCTGGTTCAATACAGTACAGACGATACCCTCTCTGGTTCAATACACTACAGACGATACCCTCTCTGGTTCAATACAGTACAGACGATACCCTCTCTGGTTCAATACAGTACAGACGATACCCTCTCTGGTTCAATACAGTACAGACGATACCCTCTCTGGTTCAATACAGTACAGACGATACCCTCTCTGGTTCAATACAGTACAGACGATACCCGCTCTGGTTCAATACAGTACAGACGATACCCTCTGTGGTTCAATACAGTACAGACGATACCCTCTCTGGTTCAATACAGTACAGACGATACCCGCTCTGGTTCAATACAGTACAGACGATACCCGCTCTGGTTCAATACAGTACAGACGATACCCTCTGTGGTTCAATACAGTACAGACGATACCCTCTGTGGTTCAATACAGTACAGACGAGTCTGTTTATTGCTCCAAGATATATAACAAACTTGACTCCGGGTAGCTTCTACAAGGTCTAGTGATGTGAATTTGGTCTTTTATTGAAGTCAAAGATTGTTCACTGATGGGACACTGTTAAACGACCCCGAACAATAAGCCAATCAGACAGGCTTCTCTATCACTTCTCTCACGGACTCACTCACTCCCTTACCCTTCGTAGATGAGAGGTTTGACGGATGATTTTTGTTGTTGTTCCATAATAGTAGTGCATTCAGACACCAGTATAATGAGTCCATTAGCAACACAAGAATATGAATCACAATATATATATATATATATATTATATATATATATTTCTATGTTGAATGGATATATATATATATATATATATATATATATATATATATATATAAACCATTTATTTGAATAAGGATAAATAAGTTGATCAGTTCAGAACAACCATTGATAATGGTGGTATCTATTATATAGAAAGGTAAATGTCATTAATCATGTTTATAGAAATATTAGCTGCTATCATTTGGTGTCGTGACTCCTGTTATCACAACAAACATTACTGATATAAACCTGGAGCAGAGAACTAACATTTGAGACCACCCATCGTCAGAGCTAACAACTTCCACCAAGGACCACCCACGTGACGAACCTGGAGGTTGGTTGGTTCAGGTGGCTTCTTTCTCTCTCTCTCTCTAAACACACACACACACACACACACACGCATGCATGCATGCACACTCGCAGAGAGAGTGAGAGGGGGGAGTGACAGAGAGAGCATTTCCATTTGTCACATATATTGTTTAGTAAACAAAGTATTATTTTGATAAGACAAAGACAAATCCCCCCCTACACACACACACACACACACATACACACACACACACACACACACACACGGTGGCATCAGGTACACACATCTGCCTATAAACTTTAATGCTCCACTCAAACACTGTCTAAACACATTTCTCTTATCAACCTATTTGATATCTAAGCAAAACAAACAGTATACGGTAAGCCTAAACAATTGGGTTGGGTCATGTTATGGTAAGCCATATCATTTAATTATTTCCGTGATTATTAAAGATGGAGTCAGTATTTTCTATCAACTATCTCTCTCTCTCTCTCTCTCGGCATGTTATACGTTACACACATATGGGAATTGCGATGATATTTAATCCCGGACTAAATTATAATGGTTTCCAGACAATAAAAATCGAGAAATGACTTCCAAATGTTTCCAAACGGATCACAAGTAAATCGATTCCATTACAGTCGAGTTCATTTGACCCGTTTAGACTCGGCACGGGTCACACCTGGGACATATGACCGACGGGGGGGGGGGGCTTTCTCGGGAAACATCCCACAGACCCGAGTATGTGAGTTAGATTCGAACTCACAACCTGTAGGTGTGCAGCGCAGTGTTCTAACCAATGCACCATCGGAGCATACACCTCAGCCTCTCTCACTTACCCCTTCCATTCCCCCCCCCCTCCCCCCGTTCCATTATACGAAGGCGACCGATTTACATACAAATAATCTGCCAAGACAAAGGAATGGGATATACATAGGATTTGTAACAAATAAGACTTCCGGTGTGTGTGTGTGTGTGTGTGTGTTGTATGTGGTGTGTTATATTTTGTGTGTGTGTGTGTGTGTGTGTTCTAAAGGCAAAACTAGTCGTGGCTTTTTAAAGTGTAATCTTCACATAACTATAAATCCTCGTAGATGTAAAGGTTATCTGCTTCATGCAACGCGAGACACACACATGCACGCACGCACGCACAGGCACGCACGGAAACACACACACGCACGCACGCACACAGTGAGGGAGAGAAAGAGAGAGAGGGATCACATAGGCAAGATATCGAACACAAACCTGGCATCTGTCATTTTAAACGATGGATTCTTCGAGCTGTCTTCCGATCTGTCCACTGAAAAATACAACAATAAACACGGGTTAGTATGATAATAACATAATACCAATCAGGTAGGTAATACGACTGGCCGAGAAATCTACGAGCTCGCTAAACAAACAAATAATAAACAAAACACGTAACCATGGATACCAAATCTCGGTTGGAATGCACAAGAATTGTCAGAATGCTGGGACGTGATTGGGTCGCATAATGCCACGATATAGGAAACTGAGTTTGGATGGAATTCCTTTCTGAAGACTCCCTCCCTCTTCACAGCATTTCTATTTCTATTCTATGTACCGCAGCTGGAAAGTCGGCATTTATTCCTCCAATGGAGATAATAAGCCGTGTTTGTGTATATTTATTCATTACGATCCATACATATTCAGCTCTAGGTATATTAAGTCTGGTTCCGTTAGGGCGTGGAGGGGGGGGGGGGGGGGATAACAACGTTAACTAACACAAACGTTTCTGAATCACGTCAGACTTGAGACGGCAGATGGCGCTTGGCATAGAACAGACGATTGATGATTGATGTTTTACGGCCACGTTTGTCCACACGGTAGGCTAAATGGGTCGAGCGACCTCCAAAGGTAATGGAGCGAAGTCAAAGATGAAACACGCCTCGGATATGCCCACGCCGAGGTTCAAACTCGGGTGTTATTGATCTGTTGTCGAACGTGCTACCAGTTAGACCACGGAGGTACCCCAGGTTAGTGGTTGTTTGAAAGCACATTTCGCTTCTGTTAAATGGAAGAAATGCCCACGCCGAGATTCGGACTCGGGTGGTAGTGATCTGTG
This sequence comes from Paralvinella palmiformis, assembly GCA_025642065.1. NCBI lineage: Eukaryota > Metazoa > Annelida > Polychaeta > Terebellida > Alvinellidae > Paralvinella > Paralvinella palmiformis. The sequence goes on along the minus strand of JAODUP010000075.1, from coordinate 531,518 downwards.
GTCCAACGCGCTACCAACTAGACGGCGGAGGCGCTCCTCGCCTAGAACAGAACATTCCGTGTTAATCGGAACACAACAAACGACGGCAAGCGATGTGTTAGCATTAAGCAAAATAACATACTTCCATAAAGGATGAATGAATGTTGTTTAACGACACATCAGCACAATTTAGGCCATTCAGTGTCCTAGAACGTTTGGAGTTAAAATCGTTTTAACGAATCTTTATAAAAAGTTAAAAAGTTGGATTACTGGCATTGATAAAATGTTTGTATAAGCTAGGATGTAAATTGTTAAGTATAAATGGTAAATATACATTGGTGTATAGGTGTATAAACTTGTTAAAAAGATAAAATCAGATTCTTAAAGGTGGAATGTAGTTCTAAAATACTGAGGACAAGTGGATTTTCTATTTCTAGATTTTCTATGGCCTGTTGGCAGGACAAAGAATCCACACATATAATAAATGTGTCCCCAGTAGAGCTAATACCATGATGGAGTGCAAGGTAAATAGCTCTTAAGTTCTGCTGTGTATATGGAGGCCACGTCAGGCAGACGTTCCATCATGCACTGCCTACCACAAACGACAGCGCATCCTACTCTATCGCCTTCTTTTGAACCATCAGTATAGATGAACTGATGCTCATCATATTTATTTGGTATGATGTGAAAGCGGCTCTGAAATTCCGATGGACAAACATCAGATTTCTTCCCCGCTCTCAGACCATACAAAATTGTTGGTTCCATCATATCCCAAATCGGGATATGAGGTAGGCGTATATTTTCTATTTGACATGGTTCAATCTCCAAGTCTTCTCCCAAAGACCGAATTCTGATTCCAAAAGTTGGGATAGTTTTCGGTCTGAGTAAGAAGTTATCTTGGAGTTTTGGGTTGAATACCATATCAAATGTAGGATTTGCCGGAGACTACTATGTAGCATATTGCAGAGACAGTCGTTCTCTCCGTCTGTAAAGAGATTCCTCATTAGATTCAACATAAAGACTCTCCACTGGGGAGGTCCTAAATGCCCCTGTGCCTATTCTCAAGCCCTGGTGGTGTATAGGGTCTAGTATTTTGATATATGATTTACGAGCCGATCCCCAAACAATCGACCCGTAATCAAGTTGAGATCTAATGACTGCTCTATACAGACGGAGGAGTGTTGTTCGATCTGCCCCCAGTCAAATCGTGAAACGACTTTTAATAGATTTAAAGATTTATTACATTTAGCCTTCATATAATTTATATGTGGAATGAAGGAGAGCATGCTGTCGAATATTACCCCGAGGAATTTTGTTTGTTTTAAAACAGGAATATCAACCCCATATAGTTTTAATGTCGGGTCTGGATGAAATTTCTTTGTTGGCAGAAGTGCACACAAACTGTTTTGGACCTGGAGAATTTGAAGCCATTCTCATCAGCCCAATTTTCTAATTTATTGAGACACAACTGGAGAATTCTTTCTATGGAATTCATATTTTTTGACTGGTAGCTTATCAGGAAGTCATCTACGTATAAGGAACAGTTAACACCATTCAGCAAGCATTTAACTATGTTATTTATTTTCATGCTGAATAGTGTTACTGATAAGATGCTTCCTTGTGGTACACCCTCTTGTTGGTGGTAAGAATCAGAGAGGGTGTTACCAACACGGACAGTAAAGTTTCTACCAGTCAAAAATTTGAAAAAAAATTTGGCATATTGCCACGAAGTCCTGCATTATATAAGTCTTTTAGAATTCTATATTTCCATGTTGTGTCGTAGGCCTTCTCTAGATAAAAAATATCCCCACAGTATGTTGCCCCTTTATAAATCCCTCCCTTATTATAGTTTCTAATTTAATTAGTTGATCTGTGGTGGATCTACGTTTTCTAAACCCACTCTGATGGGCTGTGAGAATGGCGTGATATTCGAGATACCAGACTAACCTGGTATTTACCATCCGCTCAAAAGTTTTACAAATAAAACTTGTGAGAGCAATTGGACGGTAGTTACCAGGATCTGAGAGATTTTTCCTGCTTTGGGGATTGGGATGATGGTGGCTTCTCCACTGGGAAGGGAAGTCGCCACCACTCCAGATTTCATTGTATATGTCGAGCAGGACTTCTAACGATTTTTCAGGAATTTGTTTTAAGATCTGGTAGTGAATATCATCAGGTCCAACGGCAGTATCATGGGATTTCTTGAGAGAATCCAGTAATTCTCTTATTGAGAATTTTTTATTATAAATTTCATCATTTTTTATGTGAAATTTATTGGATTCTGCTCAAGGGTCATTTTTTTCTCCTAAATTTGTTTGTGTAGTTTTCTGCCGATGAATTGTGTGCAATAGTTTCTGCCAACGTATTCCCGATCTCTTTAAGGTTTGTAATTATGCTCCCATTTTTTCTAATTGTTTTATTGGAGGACCCTGAACTTTACCCGAGATTTTCTTAATTATTTTCCATATTGTATTCACGGGAGTTCTATTATTTAATTGGGAGACATATTCCCTCCAAGAATTTCGCATGTTTCTGCGAATGACCCGACGTGCCCTGGCATATTCGATTTTGTAATTTGTCAAATTTTCATGGGAGGGATTTCTTTTAAATTGGTTTAAAGCTCTCTTTCTTTGTTTCAGAGCTTCCTCGCATTCTCCATTCCACCAGGGCTTGTGGAGTTTTCTTGGAACTGTAGAGGATTTTGGTATCGTTATTTCCGCTATGAAATGTAGAACTGATGTAAAGAGTTCACAGCGGTTTTCTTTGATAGTCTTGAAGGTATTTCTATTTATTTCTTGGCTACATTTAAATTTAAAGTTGTACCAGTCTGCTTTCTTAAAACTCCATTTTGGTATATTTAAAAGTGCTGCCTTGTTTTTATAATGCAGGAATGTTGGAAAATGGTCACTGCCACAGAGATCCTCATGTACAGACCATTCAAAATCAAGAAATAATGATGGGCTGCACAGGGATAAGTCTACGGCAGATGATGACCCGGTTGCTGGATGGATATATGTCTGTGTGTTATCATTCCACAAGCACAGCTCATTGTGCTCAATGAACGTTTCTAATGTGTTGCCCTTATTATTATTTTGTGCATTTCCCCATATAGTGCTGTGGGCATTCATATCGCCAATTAAAATGAAAGGGGAAGGAAGCTGGCTTATTAAATCATCCAGTTCGTTTCCACCAAGTGCATAACTTGGTGGAATATATATTGAACACAATGTTATGCACTTGTGGAGTGACAATGTCACAGCAACTGCGTGCAGATTTATATTTAAACTAATTTGTCTGTGGGGGATGCTTTTTTTCATGATGGTGACTCATCTGGAAGCTATGGTGTCAATAGCTTCAGAAAATATATGGTATGAGGAGTATTTCCTAAAATTAATTATATTTGTACTTTTTATATATGCTTCTTGGCAGCAGAACACAATGGGGTCATATTCCCGCATTAGCATTTTAATTTCATCTATATTTTCAAACCCTCTACAATTCCAATTTATTATAGACTGGTACATTTTTTATTAATATTTTATTCTGGAAGAGTCCCCGATGGATCATGACCTGGATTATCCAGGTCATCATAGTCCATGGAGGACCCATCCAGAATATCCTCCAAGACATTGTATTTGTTTGGGGCGATAATGGGGTTTTTATCGCCCTTTTTCTCTCTGTCAGACAGTGTCTTTTTCTTTGGTTTGGGGGTTGGGGGGTTGGCTTAGATCCAACATGTGTTGGTTTAGTTTTCATAAAACAAAAGTCCCGGATCTTTCACTGATATTTTCACGACACGAAAGTCCATGATTTTTCCAGACCGAGATTGAAAAAAAGGAAGGTTTTTCCTGTTCTTCCCCGTCTGCGGCAGCCTTCAAATGGAATACCTACGTGTGGAACATACAGAGAAAGAAGTGACAGCGAACTCCTACAAGTTCGCGAGCAAGAAAATGGAATGGAATATTTAAAAAGAACGTATTTCGTTGAATATATAGGCCACAACAACCTGGAAATTCATCACCACACAACACCCTGATATACCGCCTAGATGATGATGATGATGATGATTGGTGTTTTACGGCCACTTTTGTGCACACGGTAGGCTAAATGGGCTGAGCGACCTCCGAGGGTAATGAGGCGAAGTCAAAGATGAAACAATCTTCAGATATGCCCACGCCGAGATTCGAACACGGGTGGTATTGATCTGTGGTCCAACGCGCTACCGCTAGACCACGGAGGCGCCCGATATACCGCCTAGAATAAAGACTCTTAAATATATAAATAACAGCACACCTGTCTGATAATGACACCTCACACCTCACCCGGTAAATGTGGGTCCATATTTACAACGTTCAGCAACTCAGCACCTGGAGTTTTTACTGCCTCGACATTCTTATTCGCTGTCTCCCAAAATGAAATGATAAAAAGTGTGTTTGAGGATTATTTCTCCGCTGATGGATCTGTGGCCAGAAGGGAGCCAACCGGATCAAATGTCTGATCCAGTGGGACGTACATCAATTTCTACAACTCTCTCGTGACAGCGGTGTCCTAAAATAGGTTTTTCAACACCTTATTGGTGTTGACAGATGTGGGGGTGGGGGGGATATCTCTCTATGACAGCTTAAACAACATCTGACTGCCCCAAAACGACAGAAGTGTGTGTGTCGTGTCTGGAACCAATATGAAGCTTAGACATCACATTGAAGTGAATGGTGCTCCATCTGATTTGGTTGTGTGTGTGTGTGTTGTGTGTGTGTGTGTGTGTGTGTGTGTGTGTGTGTGTGTGTGTGTGTGTGTGTGTGTGTGTGTGTCCCGTACCACAGTTGCGTTGGTAGAGAACTATGCTGATGATTTCCACTCGATTCAATCATTCCCAGCTTTATTTGTGTTTGTGGGATGTTTCATCTGATCATATAATTCACCTAATGAACAGTGGAGCAATGGAAAGAGTACTCTACTACATGCCACATCCCTAGTATTACCGATAAACAATCAACTCACGCAACCCCCCCCCAGTCTATATCGCTAAATTTACCAATTAGAGAAAGGCTTTGTGTGGAATATGTCATGGTCTTTAGATGGATGATGGTGATGATGATTGCTGTTTTACGGCTACTTTTGTGCACATGGTAGGCTAAATGGGCCGAGCGACCTCCAAAGGTAATGAAGTGAAGTCAAAGATGAAACAACCTTCAGATATCCCACGCTGAGATTCGAACTTAGGTGGTAATGATCTGTGGTCCAACGCACTACCAACTAGATCACGGAGGCGCCCCTCACATAGAACAGAGACCTACAGACATAAGAAACCCCATATATAGTTTATATTTAGTCTATAATTGTGGCTGTAATATTCATTTAAAGGTTGTGGGGAAATAAAAACTCTCACCCCCTCCTCCACTGAATATATCTATATCTATCAATTAATGTACCCATATGTATATTAGTCTATCATTTCGTAAACATCTCAATTAGTTATATAACTATCTATCAATCTGTTAGTCTATCTATCAATTGTCAGCCTATCTTTCAATCTTTCAATTCAGTCACATCCTACTGGCTTCAGATAACATTAAGACATACATAACTAATATCAAGACTAATTAGTATCAAGTGAGTCCATATTAAATTGTGTCATAAACATTATTAAATAATAATAATAGGCAGTTCTCATATTATGGACAATAAACTATAATAATAATAATAATAATAATACATATTTGATTGAGTATGACATCAAATTATAAACAAACTTTTGACAGATGAGTTCCAAGAAGAAATTCAAACATTTCAAGATATTACGCGACTTCATTAACATTTTCAACCAAACTGTTTTAGAAAGTGAGGACTCCTTTACTAAATGCAAAATTTCCATTATTAGTGAGTGGGTGGATGGGTGAGTGGGTGGGTGTGTCTTCTGTTTTGATTGACCCATGTTACCATTGTAACATATGTGTCCAGGAGTAACTCTTTAGCGGAACTTCAAAACCCTCGTGTACGCTGAGTTTTGAAGGCCAACCTGGGGGTTTCCAATGGCCAGTACAGTCGAGGCCCAGGCGCCTACAGTTATATCTGACTGTAGTTTTTGAGGAACCGGGGATCATATATGATCATATTTTTAGTAACCGTCGCTATGCAAGCGACGCCATTCGCAATTTGGTGACGGTGACTGACGTTATATTCGGATACGTCACATACCAGAAAGTCACAATGGTCTGTGCGTGACATGTGACAAAGGCACGGACCGCTGTAACGACAACTGCTTCTTGTGTCAAGGAGATGATGATTGATATTTTACGACCACTTTTGTGCCCATAGTAGGCTAAATGTGTCAAGAATAATATTAAATGGTAGATGTTCTTAAGATGGTAGTAGGCAGTTCTAACGTGAATTGTTCATTCATGTTAACATCTAGATTTTTTACTGATCCATTGCACATAAAGAAAGATTCGCCAACGTGCTGGCGTTTCTAATGATATTAAATAACGTGATGAAACCATATAGATAATATCTGTTTTAACATCATTCAATTCTAAAACATTCTGAATCATCCATAGTCAAATACCAGCAATGCAATGTTCAAAATTATCTGAGGGAAAGTTTTATTCATTGTCAGGATACAAAAATAATCAAACAAAGGAATATGAATGAATGAAATGTGACCGTATGCTAAGAGGTTCTTTACACGTTTTCCGATCAAACGATTTGATTCAGAATTACACAATACTGTTCTGGTTGAGGAAACCAGAGACGGGTAGCGGTGACACTATAGATGTGTCAGTATGAAGGTGTCAGGAGTTAGATAGTCGTCACATGTTGGCGCCATACATCAGTGGCACCGCCAATCAGCGGCTATCAATTTACAACCAATCACCGTCGACCCACACATCGGGCTGGTAGCCAATCAGTGCTCTTTGTCCTAGACGTCAATCGCTAGCTGTCTTCGTTGCTGATGTAAACATCTATCTTCCGTTATTAAGACTGCGAGTAATCGCGGCCCCAACGTTAACTAGTATAAGTACATCTATTTGGCCAAACCTAATTCCACACATCAACAGAATCAACCGAAGACGTTAACAATCAGGCAACGTAAAATGTCATCGTACAATGATGCATGGATGAGAACCAACTTTACACGAAGAAATATGGCGCTGAAAACCTCAAGGCCGTTGGTTCGAATCCGTCTCGCGCCCGTGTTTGTGGAATTTGTTTTTTCTCTAGACAGGCGTGCAACGGCCATATGATGACCCATACGGTAACGTATTACTGTTCGTTTAAGTCGTCATCGGCAAATGCCGAAGCTATTCAAGCGATAAACTCCACATAACAACAAGGATCAGCAGGATTGTGTCCGTGATTCCCACAGACAGACGTATCCCGATCAATATCGCTAGGAAGGCTCTTCTAACAAACGCCACCAACTGTCTAACCAACTTTGAGACACCGGATATCCGGTGTTCTGTCCGCGTTGATCACGTTTTTTCTACATTAGAACGGCCTCGCGTCGAATAGCACACACACACACACAGAGAGAGAGAGAGAGAGAGAGAGAGAGACGACGGGGGGAGGGGTGATGGTGGAAGAGGAGGAGGAGGAGGAGAGCTACAACTGATTTATTTCTGTCAGACTAATTCTATTTTGTATGTCACATTTCAACCGGTCAGATAATTGGTAGGTTACTGTGTGTGCGTGCGTGCGTGCGTGTGTGAATTCCAATATGTAAGTCGACACCATGTCTAACCGAAGAACTGGGTACAGTTGTTAAAGAAAGAAATGTCTCTGTTCTATGGCCACTTTCATTATAGACGGGTAGGCGGCTAAATGGGCTGAGCGACGTCCAAAAGCAATGAGGCGAAGTGAAAGATGAAACACCCCTCAAACATAGCTAGCCCGATAAATGAACCCGGGGGATGTGACCTCCCCGACTAATCCCGCTGAAGGTTAGGTCATGGAGACGTCCACATTTATTAATTAATCCTGGGCTCAGCGGGGTCCTCGGAAAATTAAAAAACTGTATTATAATGATACTCGACTTGACCGTCTCCTTTTGTTATTATAATGACATATGACTGATCAATACAAAGAGGGATATGTTTTATCTTTTTGTTCTACCTCACCGATGACGTATTGACAGCTATGAGGAGAGATGGGATGAGGAGCGAGGTTCAGCGGCTAAAAGCTTTATAGCTGGGTAATATATCATATATATTGGGATAGAGACAGGTCGTGGGCAGACTTGTAGACCAATAGGCAGAAAGGTAAACATAACATAGACATAGAACGGGTAGACAGACAGATGTTCAGCAACCTAGACAGGTGGGTAGACAGGCCAATCGGGAGACGGAGAGATAAGCACAGACAGAAACATACAGGTAACCTGACAGACAGACAGACAGACAGACAGACAGACAGACAGACAGACAGACAGACAGACAGACAGACAGACAGACAGACAGACAGACAGACAGACAGACAGACAGACAGACAGACAGACAGACAATAAGACAGACAGACAATAAGACAGACAATAAGACAGACAATAAGACAGACAGACAATAAGACAAACAATAAAACAGACAATAAGACAGACAGACAATAAGACAGACAGACAATAAGACAGACAATAAGACAGACAATAAGACAGACATACAGAAAATAAGACAGACAGATAATAAGACAGACATACAGACAGACAATAAGACAGACAGACAGATAGACAATAACAGACAATAAGACAGACAATAAGACAGACAGACATACAGACAGACAGACAGACAGACAATAAGACAGACATACAGACAATAAGACAGACAGACAGACAGACAATAAGACAGACAGACAATAAGACAATAAGACAGACATACAGACAATAAGACAGACAGACAGACAATAAGACAGACAGACAGACAATAAGACAGACAGACAGACAGACAGACAAGACAAACAGATAATAAGACAATAAGACAACCAATAAGACAGCCAATAAGACAGACAGACAGACAGACAATAAGACAGCCAATAAGACAGACAAACAGGCAATAAGACAGACAGACAATAAGACAGACAAACATATATACAATAAGACAGACAATAAGACAGACGAGACGGACTGACAGATTCCCAGGCAGACAAAGAATCAGAATTGTTGTCTTCATAGCTACTGCCATGCTTTGAACGTGCCGACCACGTTAACGTGGAGACTGCTTTATAAAGGAAATGTGTTCTCTATTCTGAAGAAGATTCTGCCTTACGAAAATACACGATATGGAGTCATCTATCCAGATACACAGCTATCTGAATATATAACAACAGTAAACAGCTGTCTGAATCAGTGAAGTGCCAAAATGTTTGTCAGTTTACTCTAGCATTAAAATGATACACTAATTATTAGTCTTAATTACTGATTCAATATTTGCTCACAGACGCACGCATGCACGCCCCCGCGCGCGCGCACACACACACACACACACAATTAATTTAAACATTGTTAATCAAAAAAATATTTGTTTGGGATTAGTGAAATATTAGTGGTCCCAGGGAGAGAGAGAGAGAGAGAGAGAGGGAGACGTGTTTGTGTGTGTGTCTGTGTGAATAAAAGACGTGCGTATTTACATTTCTCTCTAACACACACTCACACACACACACACACGCACACGCACTTCCCACACACCCGCCCGCACTCGGGACACTGCCTAAGCTGACTCTCCACCATAAACATCTCGGAAGAAACTAACGGACGCCAAACTCTTGGCAGACTTTCCACATGACAGACTCCGGTCAAACTACGCCCACTTGCCGAGGTCAACGAGACCAACACATAAATCAGTCGATGCTCCCTATCCGGACTACTGGCTGTGGTCATATCGCGGTGGCAATTCGGAAGAAATTGGACGCGGGACGAGATGCCATTGAAGTGCTGCTGGAAATTTGTACGAGGAAATGTAACGCGGAAATAAATGGGCTCCGGCTGTAAATGAGAGTGGCGTCGACATCGAATGGGCTACGAGTGTGTGTGTGTGCTTGGCTCTGATATGGATGAAGTACTTAATGGAGAGGGAAGTACATGATGGGCTTCGAGTACTTGGATGTCTTGGGAAGAGGAGCTGGGGAAATATAATGGACAACTAACTTGGACGGCTGTCCACAGACCATGACGCCCCTAACCAGAAGGCTAGGAGACGACGTATTTAGTATCAGCGAGGCGGGACTCAAATCCGGAATCCGGAGGTCACACTCGAAATCCCATTCTCAGTTACTTTTCAAAGATGGTTAGGGGGGGGGGCACTTATTTGGTCTAATTGGTTGCGCGTTGGATCACCGATCGCTCACTACCACCCGAGTTCGAATCTCCGTGTGGGCATATCTGAAGGGTGTTTCATCTTTGACTTCGCTTCATTACCTTTGGAGGTCGTTCGGCCCATTTAACCTATCTTGTGCACAAAAGTGGCCTAAAACATCAAACATCACTCATCACCACCACCATCATCATCATCATCATCATCAAAGATGGTTAATTCCTTTTCTCTATTTATTACGCTACTACAGATGACCGTTTTGATAAATTAGAAAACGAATGTAATCAAAATATTGTTATATAATTGTTTCATGTTAGTAACATGGTATTGTCCCCGACTCCGCCCCCCAAAACGAAGGGGCTGATCACACAGGGGAAAAACACCTATCAGATATGGTTCTGTGGGTAGAAACGTCGTAACACGTTTGTGTTTACACGGATCACTTTGAGCTGGCCACCATGTGGCTAATTATACGCACGTATGCTCGGTGGTGGCAGGCACAGAGTGGTGACGTTACACATACAGCCCAGCAAAACCATACCAAAACACGCACATTGTTGACGTCAATACACAACTCCGTCCGCGGAACTTGCCGAGTGAAAACGGACAGAAACGAACAATCATGAGGCTGCCTAAGATTCACACGAACTGGCCAATGACATATGATCACCGATCCAGTGGGACCAACTAAGTCATATGCCCTCTTAATAAAAGCCCAATCCCAGATCCGACCTCGTAAACAGGTGCACCTCTCCACGAAACCCCCCAAATAATAAAAACGCAGTCTTTCCATAAAGCATCGTGTATCGTCCGCAACCCTCTCTCTCACCAGGGTATGGTTATAAATGAAGCTGGCCAGTATCAGGAAGCGAGTCGTTTGTAATCATGGCGTCCAATCTCAAACCATTCCAGATATTAGAGATGCTCCAGGCTGTTAACATCTAGCTTTATGCCACTGTTATCTGGTTACTCGCCTAACAGTGGGCAGTCCTTCATCTGGTCAATCACACCACAGCGTCCCGGAAGTGCGGTCCTACGACACAATCCCCCCCCCCCCTGGCACCACCAACCACCTCGGGGCACCTGATTGGGGGAGGGAGTTTGGAGGAGGAGATATCCAAATAACAATAATATTGTTATAACCTAATATTTATAACCCTGTGTGGGGAGCCCGATTCTGTTCCCGGCTCGAGGAAGCTTCTGCGGTTACCATTAATGGTGAGATGAGATGGAGAAGTCAGAGTGTTCTGATTGTCAGAGTATTCTGATAAATGAATGTTGCCTAATGAATGAAGTTATACATAATTTACGTCAGTTATAATACAGCGGGTACTCATTATTGTGACAGCTGTTGTGATGTGTTTCTTCCCTCTTTATTCCATATACAAAATATCAGTGTCAGATATCGGTAGGTCTCGGGGGCCTACAATGGCACGAAGCGTTTATATATCAGGTGTTTATAGGCATTTGTCATTGTCGTTGGAAACGAAAGTAGCCGGGCCTCTCTACTTGAGAGTAGACGGGTCAAATGACCCGGGTCCTGGCTTCTAACAAAACCACTGGCCAGTGATGTCATCCCGTGAGATAAGATGACGCCTTCGTCTAGGCCACAGCCTTTTAGTCACATACAAACGGATATATCGAATTCCTTTAATTGACAACATCGTCCAAAGCACATCCGATGAATTAGCGCAACATCTGACCGATCATATTTCTAGCCCTTCTTGGGCCACATCCGATGGAACTTCTTTCCCCGATCGCCCCACATCTATATATAACATACCATGGCATAATGTGGCAGCCACTCCTTGGTCGCATCCTTCCAACCACATCCCGCAAGTCAGTATGAGACTGAACTTTCAGTGGCCACATCCACTCAAGCCACATCACACTGGATGAACTGGACATCGACGTACTGAACATACATCCTGAATCACCACATCGCATAAGACAACCGGACTCCCCAACATCAGCCACAGAACATCACCATCTTCCGCAAAATAATATGACATTCCTCCCAATATCTGACATTTACCCCCATGTCTCTCGCCTCAGCATTCCCACTTCACTGCAGACGCATCCCAAACGGGGCACCACCACGTCCGAAAACCAAAAACAGATCCTAATTTCTGCGGGAACAAATACTATTCCAGAACTGACCACATCCTGTCATTCACCTCTCGTGATCGAGGCAACTACATAATACATTCACACACATCCTTCCCATCAATTCCCAATCGGATACCACAACCTGCAATCACCGATGACCTTCACCATCTCCTAGCCACCTTTCTACGAGAGGGCGTTAACCACATAATCCAAGCCACCCCCACCCTAATAAGATAACCTCAATTCTTACATAACATATTTTACCTGGCCATATTTCCATAATGAAGTGTTTACTAAGTCAAACAACGATTCTGCGAAAATGTATGAGTTTTGTAAAAAATAAATTAAAAACAGACGTCTGCTTGAACTGACGTAACAAGAAATGCATTTTGCTGCCTCGGTCACTGACTAAGGGAACTATAATCCGAAAATAACAAAATCTTAAAAACAAATAATACTCGCCACTGAAAGAAATTAACCAAAAAGAAGTCCCTTTTCCATCTATTCACTACACTTTTAAACTGTTTATAAATGACGTATTCTGCGCGTAGAAACGTCGTAATAAGTTCGTGTTTACACGGATCATTAAGCTGGCCGCCATGTGGCTGATTAATTATACAGCAGAATATGCACGCATGCCCAGTGTTGGTAAACGAAGGGTGGCGTTACACACAAAACCGAGCAAAAATTAAGTCCACACACACACACGACACGCACGGATGTTGAAGACATCAGCAAAGAACTCGGAACTTGCCGATTAAAAACAGACAGAACCGAATTTTCACAAGCGTTCCTTATTATATACGCCACCCGATTGCTGCTCGGGATCTGAATATTCGCCTAGGCTCAATTAAAATATCCACCGTCGTAATGTCCTTCTGGCTAGAATTATTAATCTAATCTTATCTACAGTTTGAATAAGGAACTGTATATTTAGCAGTAAGGTGTAAATATAAACAGAATCGCTTGATACATAAACACACAGAGTCGCCCTAAATCAGGATATTTTACTACCCGTGGTTACCCTCAACTCATAGGAGCACTTCGGTAACAAACGCCATTTCCACACGGTGGCACCACTCCATTAGAAGGTGACCGCCAAACTCAAGGGGACCATCCATTATCACAGAGCAAGCGGGCGAGAGAAGAGAACTGGCCGACACCACGGGAGGGGGGTCGGGTTGAAGAACGAGCTGACAACAATAGATTACCACGCATTAACGGAAATTCATTCCGAAGAAAAGACGACGGGCCCCGTCTTCGCCAGTGGAGTGGAGACGGTCCCCGAGTCCACACCGATAACGGGATACGAGCGACAAATCTGATTGGTGGTACCCATGGTAACAGGCCAGCCACTGGGGATGCGCCGACACCATCGACATAGCCGTGAATTGGTGTTAAACCGGGCACATCTCGGCCAAATCTGGCGCTCTATGGCTGCTCGCGTCTGCCCACCTACACACCTGCACACACACACACACACACCGCCGATCAAAAACGGCTCAAAGGTGACAACGTAGGAGAGAAACCCGACAGGTTCGTCGTGTAGAACCGCGGACAGCGACCAATGATCGATGTCTATCATCATCTCGGTGGCTGGAACCCGAGGAAGCGGGGCCTAACTTCTACAGGTCATCGGAGAGCGGCAACCGGGGGCGGGCGAGGCGCGTCATAAGACACGTGACCAGCAAGCGGCCAGCGAGTGTTTACTTCGGAGCCGCCGACTATTCCACACGACTACCACCAACATCCGGAGGCTCTCTCTACTCTGGCTGTGCTTGCAACCGAATATCTAACCATAGATCGGTGGTGTCCGTCTGATAAAAACAACAGTCCCAACCATTATTAGCAGATCTAAAAGTCGCATCGTACCAACTGATAAGTGATGGAGAGTGCGTGTGTGATACGAGGAGAATTGGCTGTTTAACTGGGTCAGGTCGTCGGTAAGGGTGTAGATGGACTGACCTAGAACACACGTCGTCGTCACACACGCCGACCTATAATACGGAGGCCAACTACGAACAGCGAGAGATCGATCACGAGGTAGGTGACATCTGACTTGTTTATTTTCTTGTAGCAGAGAAATTTAATTTCTTCATCTTGATCGATCTGGTTCGTTTAGATGATGTATTGCTCTCTGGGGTTACTTTAATTAGCTTTTGTTTTAGACCAGTTTGTTTTCGACCGACGGATGCGGACCCCCCCCACATACACAAACACACACACACAGAGCCTACACAGAAGTGCGCGCCTCCGATGTTGGTACCTCTTGACACGCGGCAACAGCAATCTCTATAAACATGCGAGTGTCCGACATGGGCGAGCACGGACACGCGGATTCAGTTCCGACAGATACCATTACATTTAGCAAAAAAACAGCAATTAATTCAGTACCTAATTTCTAGTTATAGAGCAGGATCTCTTTAGACAAGAGTTAACAGCTAGTACCACAACTAACAGCGCGTGTAGGACAGCTGCTCACCGGGACAGTTGCTCACCGGGACAGTTGCTCACCGGGACAGCTGCTCACCAAGCAAATGAAAAAGTGGACACTTGCTCACCAATGAATTTTTATAATGAATAATATATAATAACGATCACGCTGAACTTTAACGCCCTAATAATTGGTAATATTCATCCCAATAACTTTTTAAATAGGAAAAAAAATTTTGGATTAAAAATATTTTTCTGAATTACTTTTTTTTTCTCATTAAAAATTCATTGGGCAAGTTCCCTGGTGAGAAACTGTTCGGTGAGCAACTGTCCGAACTCCCTACCATCACTACCATCACCATTACCAACACCACCACAACCATCACCACTACCACCACCACCCCCCCATCATGACCACCATCACCACTATCATCAATACCACTACCAATATCATCATCACCACAACCATCATCACCACTACCAGTACCATCACCACCATCTTCACCACCACTACGGTCATCAAGACCATCACCACTACCACTATCATCACCAACACTACCACTATCATCACCACTACCACCGCCACTACCACTACCATCATCACCACTACCACTACCATCACCATCATCTTCACCACCACTACCACTATCTTCACCACCACTACCACTATCATCACCAACACTACCACTATCATCACCACTACCACCGCCACTACCACTACCATCATCACCACTACCACTACCATCACCATCATCTTCACCACCACTACCACTATCTTCACCACCACTACCACTATCATCACCACCACTACCACTACCATCATCACCACTACCACTACCACTACCATCACCAGAGTCCTTCCAGCTGTCGGTGATAATCAGAGAACAAAAAACTCATTATCAAGATAATAACTATCACATAACACGCCAGATATAATAAATCACTCTTACTGCTGTATAATGAAAAGACATTCAAGAAGATCACTGCTGAATCGGCAATTTAATAGACATCATTATCTCTTCCACCTCCTCACACACACACACACACACACACACACACACACCACACACCTAGACTAGCGCCACTAACGGTCACATTTCTCATCAAGTTACCATAAGACAACTGTTAGTTGATGGACGGGTTAATCAGATGACATACTGATTATAATTTATACTAGATGTGTTAGCACAGTAATTCTAAACCTCTCTCTCTCTCTCTCTGTGTGTGTGTGTGTGTGTGTGTGTGTTGTGTGGGCGTGTGCGTGCATACGTGCATGAGTGTGTGGCAGAAGTGTGTCAACGGCACTGGCAGTAGAATCATGAATACAACATCTGAGAGGCTCATGACGTTTTTTCTTTATGCTGAGAGTTACAATATCTCTCTCTCTCTCTCTCTATCTTTGATTATGTATTTGCGCGTGTGTGTATGGGTATGAAAATCACTTCCATTACACGAGATAAGATGTTAGTTTATGGCAGAGAATGTGAATGCACTGTTTGTTGATGGACCATTATGATATATCCTAGCAGATCCCAGTTAATCCTTGTATATCCCGACAAATCCCGATAAAGGTATTACCAATAAAAGTCAATCGAACCCCAAACCTTAAACACACACGCACGCACGCACGCACGCACGCACGCACGCACGCACGCACGCACGCACGCACGCACATATATATATATACACACGCGCGCGCGCGCACGTTATCCCTCAACGAATGACAAGATAACACGAACTCAATACGAGAGCTGTAGAGAGGATCTCAGAGATAAGACATCTTCCGACAACTTTCTGCCAGACAATAACAGACACAAAGGAGCACACTTTATCCATCCTTCCGCAGTAACAATGGACCCCGCTATATCCTCCGTGGGCTATTGGGCAACGGTATCTCAAAACTACTTATCCCGAAAACGAAGGAAACATTTCAACCGTCATATAAACACTGATCCCTCTGTCAGGATACGGTACATCGTGCCCCAAATCCTGTTTTAGCCACGCCATCTATAAACCGGTCAGCTGCGGTATCCCCGATCTCGCCACGGTACCGACTCCCTCCCTATCCCTTACGCCACCCCAACCCAAACCATTTTCCAGTGGTATCTCAATTTTGCCACACGCTTTCCATGCCATTTGGTCAAGCTGACCATTTATCCCCCATATCCCTAAGCCACCGCCCTCCCCCATCGTATCATTGATCCATTCTGGATGCCGACTTCAGTAACCCATTTCGTGACAGATATCCCGGTAAATCATTATATTGTCCTATCATCATTTGTCAGTCAAATTGTTTTGTTTTCTATTGTGTATAAATTGGAAATCAAAAGAAGAATTTCTCATCGGAAAGTCCAAAACTGATCCAGTTGTTTACAGTTCATCATTATAATCTCCGTGTCTTATTTATTTGTTGAGTATAACAGCTGCGCCTGCAAACCGATTAATACTCGATCACAAAATGAAGAGTTTGTATCAAAACACACAAATCAGTTACTATATCTGCGTGCGTAGTTGATCACAAAATGAAGAGTTTGTATCAAAACATTGGTCTTAAGAAAGACGACACTGTTGAGACAATGATCTAAGTTTTCTTTTCGTAATTAATTATTTAACGATTATTGTTATTAATGATTGTTTCGTCTAATTAAGGTGCGATTAAGATTAATCAGTCATTATTTATTATTATCAACGATATCGTAATTATATATCCCAGAGGTTTTCTGTTTTGAACCCCCCCCCCCCCATTCCTTCGTTTAACATTCCGTGCGACACCACTCACCATCCCGAGAGACACCATGGAGTTATCCAGACAGGATAATACTGGCTATCGGATTTAATTATATAGAGGACTAACCTGTCAAATCAAACCAGTCCCGATTCTAAACAAAAACAAACGCCATTGTTTAAGCCAGAGCACAAGTCTCCGGAAACTTCTTTACTTTCTGGATTAAATGATGGGTTAAAATCGGGATCCGACATCGTCCTGGAATCACTATATAGCAATACGGCAGAGACAACATCATAATGAAATCCCCCCCTCCCTGGTGTGCTCTATCCGTGTTGTGATATTTTCCCTAAGTTACTTCACAAAGATATCCGCAGTCCTACTTGGTAATGGTATCACAACGACAAATGGGCGTTTGAGGCCCGACAAACAACAACAACAACAACAACAATAAGAACAACAGCAACAACAATTTTTAAAGTAACCCCTATATCTCTATCAAATCTAGACTGATCAGTGCCTGTTATTTGAGAGACACTTGAGGGACTGAGCTTTAGCAGACGCCACTGGTTTATCAATAGAGGAGGAGGAAGAGGCGGAGGAGGGGAGGTATAATTGAGGCTACTTGAGACAGACATATCAACAGACGGCTGGGATTAAGCTGATGGATAAAGAGGACCGTTTGATGTTCAAGATGACGGTGTTTAGTATCCTGGATCAGACCAGCTGTCTATGTGATAATACCGACCCTGTGTCCAGTGTGTGTGTGTGTGTGTGTGTGTGTGTGTGTGAGAGAGAGAGGACGACGTGACGTGTTCAACAAGTCAAACACTAACCCCACTGCGGTGTATCGGACTTGTTCGTTCGTTCGTTCGTCCATCCAGCCATGTATTACACGCCATAAGCTTATTTACTTAAAGACGATAATTTGTCAACTCAGTCCAAAGCTCAATTAACTCTAAAACTACATTATATCAGTCCTCCTAATGACACATCACAATAGACCCATTGCATGATGACGTCAAGAACCAAAACAAACCAGGCGCGCTTTGCATTGTGGGATTTATAGGGGGGCCCGCTGAGCGATAATACCGTGATAATCCCGCCATTTTAACCTTAAACGTCAACATTCTCAATCATTCTCAGCTGATATTAGTAACACTTAAACAAAGTCGCGAACATTTCAAGTCTTTCTAAGAATTTTGATTTGTTTAATTATCACATTTCCTTCAGATCAATAACGCGCAGCATAATTTGCTCGAATCTGAAATTCTTGAGACATTTCAGTTCAATTTGTAGATTGTTGGTCGTATTAAACAGATGATCGATGTTTTACGGCCACTTTTGTGTACGTGGTAGGCTAAATGGGCCGAGCGACCTCCACAGGTACCGTATTAAACAGAAAGAGAATATACTTGACTTGGCTGATATCTACTGTCAGATATATTTTGGTATCGAACAATTCTTAAAGCGAACTGTATCAATAACAATCATCGCCCAAACAGGAACTGTATGTAAACCACCGATATAGATAACACTATATCAATCTATAGAAATGTTATGGGGCGCCCCTGTGCTCTAACTGGTAGCGCGTTGGATCACAGATCACTATCACCCCGAGTTCGAATCTCGGCGTGGGCATATCCGATGGCTGTTTCATCTTTGACTTCGCTGCATTACTTTTGGAGGTCGCTCGGCCCATTTAGCCTATCATGTGGACAAAAGTGGCCGTAAAACATCAATCATCAACATCAATCATCAATCATCATCATCATCATCTATGTAAATGTTACAAATTATAACCGCTACATAGTAAAGAAATATTTAGTAAGGTTTTTAAAACCGACTTATTTAAATTAGCCTATTTAGCATATCTATAAATCAGTGTATTTATGTATAAAATGTGTTTGTGCTATATGAGCTTGGGACGTGTTTTAATTGTGTTTTAAAGGCACTTTAGAGCAAATCAAGTTGAATAAGGCGCCATATAAAATATTATTAGTAGTAGTATTCTTCTTCTTATTATTATATGTGATAATCTACAGACGAATACAGATATTCACAGAGCCGTGATGGCGCAGTTAGTTAGAGCGTATGACTCGTAGCCGAACGGTCGCGGGTTCGAGGCTTTGGAGCTGCAATGCTGTCACGTGGCGACTGGTTCACTCATCCATAAATACGAGTACCCGACAGGACGTGATGGCTATGTGTTTGAGTAACGATTTGCGCCTACAATGGCGGCATGCGTGGTGTACTCCTTGGGAGTTGAGATGTGCGCTGGATTGGAACAGGTCTGAGTCAGGGATACTAATATTGTAAAGCACATGAGAGCAGCTATCTAGTTGAATAGGGCGCTACATAAATGCCACATATTATTATTATTATTATTATTATAAAACAAACTCAACATTCTGAACCAGTCACCAGCTACCCATAGACTATTAAAGTGACATCGTTACAAAACCCAATCTAAACACTCCCCATCCACGTCTGAGCGTCCCATTTCCCACTTCTGGGTGGGCAACTGTTTTCATCATTAGGTCGGTAATTAAACAATAAAGCCTATTCGATCATGACAGTCACGTTCCGCAATGATCGTTATAATTACCAGGAGGTAATCACTGATTGATCAGTTCTGTTAGCATCGCATTCACGCTCGAAACACCCCCCCCCCGTGCCTTAAACATCTCCGCCCACCCTCCACCCCCACCCCCCGGAAAAAGCCATTCGGTTTGTAATTTGCCTAATCTGAGTTTAATTACAACCGCTGACAGCCTTTGATTTCGCCGGCAATTAATTGCTGGACAGCCGCCGGTTGTGGAATTAACCGGAACTCTTATAGCGAGGCGTCGTTCAGTTTGTTCCGTTTGTGATTGCTTAGTACGCGGTGATGGCACATCAGAGGTAAGAACGTGTCCAGGTAAACAGCAATTAGGAGATAAAGTGAATGCTTTTAAACCAGCATCTCTACTATTATACGCGCTGTGGGTGGTTGGTCGGGACTTGTTAAAGATTATCATTGCGCTAATTATAGCACGCGTGTGAGCACACACAAACAAACACACCTATACACCACACCCGTGCAGAAACTTTAAATTACGCGCCAACCCAGCCACCCAATCTCTGTTCTGTTTCTGTGTCTCAGCCTGGAAGAGGTATAGAAATGTTGCCATTTTACAGTGACTTCTGTGCACACTGTACCTAATGAGTCGACGTGAAAGACGAAACACCCTTCAGACACAGCTAAACTGGGAACTGCACTCGGATGCTAGAATCCCGTGCTAATTCACGCTACTGTTTCGGCCATTCTGATGCCCTTATCTGACCATGGCGAGTACGTTGCACAACATTCCTACCACCTTGCACACCTGTACGCTTCCGTGTGTGTGTGTGTATGTGTCTGCATCTCAAGAAACCACCCCTCGCTGTCTATACCTCAGTCTCTCCACCTGTTTGCTTATAATATATCTTCACAATACTCACCACCATTTACGTCTATTCATATACAACGAGCTAAGGGACCACGTTTTAAGTACTGCCGCTTACAGCAAACCATTTGAACAATCCCTTTAATCCTGCGGCCAACTCGCAAATTTCGGTGACTGATGGGGAATGACTTCTCTTACGCCGAAACAAACACGCAGATGAGCCACCGTAGATATAATAATAACGATGATGATGATCACCGCGCCGCGCCATTTATCAGTGTCTACCATTACCTGTCCGTAATGCATTCACTTAGCTGGTAACACCAAACACTGGGCTTTATATCGGATCCCGAAGCGTCCTGGATCCGACTGCGGCGCATTCCCGAACAGCGGCATCGACCGGGTTTACGAGGGTATTCCATAATGACTCCCCTCCATCAGTCATCCCGTACCAGGATACCGAGCAATCGGCACCACCCCAGGAATACGGTATGTTCGGGAAGATCCATTCCGGATCGCGTCCGGAAAGGTTTTACAGATCGGGCGGGTTATCAGCGGCCAGATCCAGACTTGGCTGCGAATGAAGAAAAACAAAAAAAACAATCCACGGATCGGCACCGTTTGCCGATGTGAGCCATCCTTCCTATCGGCAAGCCGATACGGTTACATCCCGACCCCTGACCTCTGACCCGTACGGTCGGTGTGAACGAGATCCGCATCCGGTGTCGGGTGTCCAGATCGGTTCTCGTCGCGGTTATTGATGTTGATAAAGATGGCCATAAAGATCCCGGAGACAAACCAGACCACCGAACAGACCATAACAACACTCGTCACACAATGGTCTGGTATGGTCTATACGGTGCCCCCCCCCCCCGTGTAACGAGAAAGGTAACCCCGGAAGTATATTTTAACTCGACCGATCGTTTTGTATTTAATATATGAGGTATTTAACCTCGGTGACCCCGTGTACTTGACACGCATCCGGATCACGGCGAGTACGACGACACGAACACGCGTGTACGTTGTTGTTGTTGTTGTTACACTCGCGGGTAGTTTAATCACGTCAGCTGACTGTTACATTAACCAGTCGACTCCGAAGATGTGGTCACGGTTGACCGGTTGTAGTCACGGTCACAGTCACGGGATAAATGGCAGTCACGTTCGTCGTAGTAGCAGCAGCCGCATTCTCATAGACCACCAGTGACGGTGACAGCGGCCACGTTATCGGTGACAGCCACGATCACAACCACAGTGGCTGTTTCAGTCGCATAAACAGTAGCAATCACAGACACAATCACAATGACCATCACAATCAACTTGATGATAATCACAGAGATATAGATTGATAGATAAACAGAAAACAGATAGATAGATACATATAGATAAATAATATTATGTATAAATTTATTTTTAAAAATAGCATAGTTACTATTTCCCAACAGAAAATGTTGACTAACATTGTGTACAGATGAGATATGTGGAATTAATGGAAAATTATGTGAATATTTGGAAATAACACTACCGGCCGGGATTCGAACATCCGAACTCCCGGACAGCATGACCATGAGTAAGAATGTCCTACGCTCTAACCCATGAAGCCAGATAGGTTACATTTCATCGAATATAGTACACTTGTAGATTAAGCTTATTAAAAGTATATTCTTGCTTATAGCAACTTGCGTGCACGTGCGCAGTGAGAGTCATAGCGACAGTGACAATCGCAGTCGCGTGCTAAACAGCGGTAGCCGGAGTCACATAAACAGTTGCAGTCACACTCGCAAAAGTGATTGCAGTCATGTTCAACAGAGCGACACCGGTCGGTGCTGTGGTAGATCGATTGGCTTGTTCAGTCACGGCACGGGTTAGACCAGAGGTGCCTACTGGTACATCCCGCAAACACAGCTATAGGCCAGATTCGACCCCACAACCTGGAGGTTAGCAGCGCAGCGCTCCTCTGAACACTGCACTATCCGAGCGGCCAGTAGGGGTCGCCGTAGACAGAGTGTCGTTTGGAACAAACAGACACTCGCCGACTGGTAAACATTCCCCAAATGTTATTCCATCAGTTTGACCATTGTCGGGAATGTTGTCTAGTCTAACACTGGATCACTCACTGACCGATGTGGTTTAAATAGCATGAAGAATGGCATCCATTTCCACGTACCACCCCGCCCGGTGACCGCTGGGCGGGCTGCTTCAGGATCTGAGAATGTTAATGCCGGGGAATTATCCAGCTGGCCGAATCAACCTGATCCAGAATCAACGGGATAACGGATCATTTTATAACCCGGTCCACTTTCCACCAGTAGGAGTCGGGAGTGGTGATCCGGAAGCCAGAATGTAGAAGCCGCCACTGTACCTATTTGAATAATGTGATGCTGTCGTGTTCGGGTCTCTCTCCCTCCCTCTCTCTCTCTCTCTGTGTGTGTGTGTGTGGTTAACAGTGGGGAATAAGGCACTGGAACAGAGAATCCCGAATCGTGAAATTCAATCTCTGGAAGATTCACCAGGGGACTGAAACCAGTGTGTGTGTGTGTGTGTGTGTGTGTGTGTGGCGCGCGCGCGGGAGAGAGTTAGCAGTGGGGAATAAGGGACTGGAACAGAGAATCTCGAATTGTGAATTCAATCTCTGGACGATTCACCAGGGTACTGAAACAAGTGTGTGTGTGTGTGTGTGTGTGTGTGTGTGTGTGTGTGTGTGTGTGTGTGTGTGTGTGCGATGTATAATTAGTGAAGAGAATCATGAATCATGAATACAACCTATAGATGATTCATCAGGGTACTTATGCCGGAAGCGACGTGTGGTGTCACTCATCAATTTCCGAGGTGCTGTGTGACAAAACTTCGAAGTATCTCTGTCTACAATGATTTATCTGGCGCCAGAGATAGTTGTCACGAAGTGACAATTACTAAAACAAACAAACAAGGCTTTGGTACTGTCAAAAACCACACACACACACACACACACACACACACACACGGATACGTGTGAAAACTGAAATTTTCAATTTATTTATTTAGCGGATCGGAGTTTATGAATTGGCCACCTGATCCATGATTTGACCTTAACACCATCTGACATTTGACCTGATAACTGGTTGTGGGCGGTTGTTTCTGGATTTTTATTCAGCTGACTGATTGAAGTTGGTTCTCAGAAACTTTCAGAAACACTTCTCTAGTTTTGCGAGAGGTTTATATTATGACCGGTGTTGCCCGAGTTGATACCTTAATTCAGTAGATTTGTGTAACCGCTGTTGATTGTCTTTGTATACATGTGGTGTGTTAAGGCAGGTGCCAATAGGGTCAGATCCTTCTGCATCAAATATATACAGCTCCATTCTGCTAATGAATGAATGAGCTCATTGTAGGGTCTTAGCGCGTATCACTGCTAGGACATTCTGCCGAGGGGTGAGACCATAGAGAAGCACCCCTGCAGATACAGGTATGAATTGGATTCGAACTTGAAGGTTTGCTACGCAACGTTCTATCCACTGCGCTATCTAACCCCTTGACCTTTGACCGGGATGAGGCGTCTGGTGGTGGTGATGGATTGCTAGGGCATCTTGATCTGTTGTTCTGTGTGTTGAACGTGATGTTACTTACAGATGGCCCCTCAGCATGCTGTACTAATTGCCTGCGATAAAACGGATACCCTAACCAGCACACACTAGTGGTTGTCTGATAACACCCACTAGTGAATGCTGCTCTCATCACTTCAAAGCCAGAACCGCCATCAGAACCGAACTAACTAACTATTTCGCTCTAATCAAACCGATTAGCTATTACGAGCGCCACCAGCCGGGGATGTTGGTGTGTGTGCGCGCGCGCTTGTGCGTCCGTCTGTACGCCCGTGTGCGGCTTGGCACCTGTCTCTACCTGTCACTACCGAGCTACCTTTACCCAGTGAGGACATTTTTACCGGCTGACATTCAGTACCATTTTACAGGTCAGCAGTGATGCTGGTATCAGACAATTATATCCAGAGACGGTGGTATTTAGTCAGCCCGTTCTAGGCCAGTCTTAATTAATGATACGTTTCGTTTCACGTCAGCGAAGATTCGCCCACCAGCAGTCAGCCTTTCGGCGGAATATGACCCCAGTACGACGTAGGATGCTAACCGAGCACTACATTTTAATCAATTAAAATTATACATTCTATGCGCAGAAGCAACGTGTAATTTACAGACTTTCAGAATGCACGTACTTATATAGTTCAGTTTGCCGAAAAAAAAGTTTCCCTCACAAATTAACGGCTTTCGGAAGCGGAGGAAATCTGTCATTTAGTGGAGTGACCACGTGTATCCAATCGATAGTGGTAATTTGGATCCAGAGCCATTTTAAATAGGATGGGAGGGGGGACATCTTAGGCACTGCGCGCGCGCGCGCGTGTGTCGCCCTTGGTCTTATACACCCTTACCCATCCAATGGGATTTTACTTAGGCTTTCCCTTCCAGTTACCATCACATTAATCTATTGCACAAATAGTACTCATTACGCCCACTTTACTGTCAATCACCGATATGCTATCTTGTGATTGGTCAAAAACCATGACCATGTTATTCTATTATCTGATAAGTAACGAATGTCCGAGCCGCAGTAGAAACACAATAATTACATAATCATATTGAACCAGGACATATTTAATTCGAAATAAGAGACAAACAATATTTATATCCTCTGCTATGTTCCTCACCGTTTACTATTAACATTTTTCATGGGTCAAAAACGAATGGTTTCATATTTGTAGGTCGAATACAAATAATTAATTTGTTGATGTTCTAATTTGTTTCTGCTAATATAAACAAACTGATTACGAATCCCGCCGGACATAGCAAGTCTTATGGGAGGGAATCTCCACGGTCTAACTGTTAGCGTGGTTGAATCCCGAGTTGGCCATCTCTGGGA
Source organism: Paralvinella palmiformis (assembly GCA_025642065.1). Taxonomy (NCBI): domain Eukaryota; kingdom Metazoa; phylum Annelida; class Polychaeta; order Terebellida; family Alvinellidae; genus Paralvinella; species Paralvinella palmiformis. The sequence continues at coordinate 505,644 of JAODUP010000075.1, read as the reverse complement.
GGTGTTTCATCTTTCATGTCGCCTCATTCTCCCAGTTAGACTTCTGTGTGAGTGAAAGTGGCCGTAAAACAGCAACATTTTCTTTAAGACAATTCTTTGTTAGCCAATACCTTTTCGAATCATTCTAACAACCACGACTTTTACTGGTATTATTAGTCAATCTGTCATTTTTATTTTGTAAATTAAACACAATTGCCGAACAAAAACGGACAGAACCGAATATTCACGAGCATGCCTTATACGGCGCCCGATTGCTGCTAGAGATATGAATTTCTGTCTTTAGCGTTTAATAAAGCTTTTTAGTAGTGTTTTTATCAATTTAATTTATGGAATGGTCACAATTAGTCTATTTACAGTTACAACAAGGAGTTTTATATTTCGAAGTAGGATGGAAATTTACAAGATTCCCGTTAGTTCTAGCCAGATCAAAACACATGGAAATGCTGCAGGGCCTAAATCTGGAAAAGTTTCTTTCCTCAGGATTCTAAAATTAATCTGTCCAGAATACGATTTTTGCAAACAGGTTTTTCTTACTAAAGCAAAATGCGTCGAAACCCCCCCCCCCTCCAGCGCCTACGTGTTTAATTAATAAATGGTTTGTCACATCCATTGGCTAAAATGTATTAGAAGCGGCCATTAAATAGGGCCGACGACCTGATAGCTTATCTTAATCACGTAACTGTGTCACACTGAGGGGGCGTGTCTTTTGTCATAAGGTCCATTTGTTCTGTTGGACAAGTGTGGCCAGAATTATCTTCTCTCACCTGAAATATACTCGTCCCAATAGACATTCTGGATTAGCAACACCAGCAGCTCACAATTAACATGGGAGTGAATGGGGGAGGGGGGTATTTATTTGCCGAACACTTTCTATTTCCCAAATGTTCGTGTATTCCGAAGGCAATATATTAACTTCATGTTGAAGTAGCCAACTGTTCAATATCAAGCGGACACGTGAGATACGTTGTTGTTATATCACTGCGCACGGGAAAATAGTTCTATACCGTCTCGGCATCCGGTTTTTAGGTGCTGTTGTAAACAAAGAGGGTAATCGTGCAATCGGTAGATTGTATTCCTTATTCCATGTAGCAAATTGGTTCCAATGGAATCTTTAGTATTTAGACATATGTCGTTGTATGTCCGATCCAGAAAACACCACGTATCTGAATTGTAGGTAGTACCTATTCTATAGCGCATGCGCACAAAGCAGAAGAGCAGTGATATTTACGCTAACAATTAACAACAGGTAGTCTCATTAATTAGGACTGTTGGCTACTTTTAAAGAACGTTCTAATTCATCAACAGCATGCAACAATCAAGCAAGCGTTAACATTTTCATCAATCCTTGTTAAGGTAGAGGGCATTCGTTCATACATGGCTTAAAGGTCATGGGCAACGATTTTTTAAATTGGTATGTACTTATGAAAACTAAAATATAAACAAGCGACAACCTGGGGGGAATACTCCCCGAAATACAAGCAAGCAACTACTGGTATCGACATAAATTTGCGCTATTTTTATGTGATTTACTTGCAACAGACCATGGGAGTCAAAAACAGCTCGCGGAACTCGGACTACATTACTAAATAATAATGATAGCACTTTTACTCGGGTATAAAATTGTAAAATATGGTTCACCGAATACCATTCATTGGATATAAAAATACTACCGTTATTATTAAAGTGATCGATAGATTTTCTCAAATTCCAGCTGGGAAGAAAATAATATGATGGTAAATAGAACGACATTAAAACACCGGAAAGTTGACGAACAGAGAGCGAGCTGAGCTCAGATATCTTTGAAAATAAAACGGAGGCGAAACTTTTTAGTGGAGATAAGACGCGTTGTTATATTTGTTTTAGTTATAGGCCTATATGTGTGTCACGGCGATTTTAACGGAAACCAGGTCACTCTACTACGCATCTATACACGCCGACCAATCAGGAGCGAGCTTACAGGTGGGGAATTCCCAAATGACGTACTTAATTCCACAAGTATCAGTATATCGTTATATTATTGCGCGTACTATTTACCCAGATTTTAGTGTTTAAGCGTGATAATTAGACGAAAAGGAGCCAGGTAGAAGAGAACAATCTCATGATTATATCGAATGAAGAACGTTCGATTCCGGCTTCTTATATTGTGATAAAAATCATCACATCAACTAACACATTACTTCGATTTAAAAGTTATCTTTAATTGTCGTTTAGGCTTATAAAATGCCGCGTCGTATTTTGTTAGTCGGGATCGGACAAGAGAAAGTGTACGGAGTTTATTTCCACATTCGACCCCCATCGAAGGCACGAGATACCACTTTCGACCCCCATCGAAGCCACGAGATACCATTTCGACCTTTTACGCGTCTGCAGAATTACTCCGAAATATGCATGCAATATACTATCCTCTTAAATGAGAAATATTTATACCAGACGACGATTTTAATACGTTTAGACCGCAGTAGAGCTGTCCATATCTGAGACTTGTTCAGATATAAGTTTCCCATGTTTTTAACAAACATTTAACTAACTCTAAGGCTGCTGCGATTCTCGGCCAAACTATATTTAATTATAGATCTCAGTCTGAGTATATTTAGGTTTTTTTTTAAACCAACACAACTTGTCTTGTGTATATTACTAGCCACAGACTGGGGTGGAGGGGTCTGGCAGTACAACAATAATAAAAATAATGGCCGAAATGGCAGTATTTAATATGACTGGCAAGCTCAAATGAGGGAGACGCCTATGGTCTGTAATTTATAGCTTCCACACGGAGACTAATTCGAAATAAATTTAGAATTTAGAATATATGACATGTTCGGCGGAGAAAACCTTGCCAGTTTCCTGGCTGGGTGAAAAACTCCTCGTACTACAGTGCCACGGCCGAGGCGCGAACATGAGACCTCGCACACGGTATGACCATAGCCATAGGTAAATAGTCTTACGCTCTACCGCTGCATAAATCATTAACCTATTATTACTATTGCTTCTGATCGTACATCAGTATTTCCCTGAATATGATGGCCCACAGACAGTCCCATCTCTTGGATACTGCGAACCGGGGTGACCTACCTGAGTCCTGTCTTTGTGGGGGTCCCGGGGAGCCCTACTGTGTTAATCTAATTATATATATATATATATATATATATATATATATAGAGAGAGAGAGAGAGAGGGAGAGTCGATGCCCCGACCACGCACCCCATCCTGTTAAAGACAACAGCCCACGACACACTTGTTATTATCAGCAACACATATTTCCGTCGATGGGACAAATCTCACGCCATAACGTCTAGTAATGGCGGAGGGGGGGGGAGGTTTATGGAATTCCGGTGACAATTGTATTATTTTCCGAGTAATGTTTACTTCGAACGGCTCGTTTTCATACCTGAAAGAATCCACCACCCGACATCTGATAGTTTAAGTGTTATCTTCGTCGTAATCAGCTAAACACACCGGGCCCCGTGACGCTGGCGAGAATATTTATTTGTTTTAAACTAGGGTCGGTGGAAAGCGGAGGATTGGTGCGGCGGGGGGGGGTCGATGGGAAAGGGGAAGTAGGGGCGGTAAAAGGCTCACCGACTCCCGCCGTCCAGATATCTGTGAAGCGCAGATATTGGTACCGCATCCACTATCCAGACAGACATAAACCGGCTGGTAATATGATCCGGACACCGGGATCGGTTTCCAGAAATGCCAGAAGGCTGCTGCTAGGTGTATAATTCGGATGATACGAACCATCCAGTAATGAACTCGATGGACATGATGGACGTACACCGTATTTAGGACTCTGGATACTACAAGCTTCGAAAGAACGGTTGTGATATATATATATATATATATATATATATATATATATATTTCAATACATGGATGAATATTACCTTTTATGGGATGATTAAATATATATATATATATATATATATATATATATATATATTTCCCCCCACACACACACACAATTATATATATATATATAAAAAAGCATAGAGAGAGAGAGAGAGGTTTGTCTATTATCTAGTATCGTACCTTTCTGGTGTTACACACATATTTAAGCATGTTTTGTAATCCCTCCCCTCCTTCCCAAAAGTTATCACCACAAACGTCTGGTTAACGAACATAAAACAAAAATATGGCGCTGACCTCATCCGAGTCAGACCCCAAAACAACAACAAAAAGCCATAAGCTACTTTAACACGCAGACAACGGTGATAGACAAAGGGAACATCAGATGATGAGAAATATCATCCCATCCCAATAACGCGTAACCCGAAGGTAACAAATCCGAGGCGGCTATTAGCATAATAATCATGATAACCAACAGGAAACTGGATAGCCACCGCGTCCAGGTGTGTCTCAGCCGGAGTGGTAAGCTAGCACAGCGTGACCCGGACACGGTACAAGGCGGAGGTTGTATCCGGAACGTCCCGGACTGGATCTCCCATTTACACTTTCTCCGTCCATGACGTGGTGATGATGATGATGGTGTGTGTGTGTGGGGGGGGGGGATTCGAGTCTGTCTCGTAGACATTAGCATAAAATGATTAAGCTGCAAGATAACAAGACTGGTGATGTCATTTAATACCGTCTGTTATCAGTGGATAAACATTTAGCATCTACTGACTAGCACCGGGGTCATGACCTTGACGGTCAACTGGAACGGTTCATCGGGATCGTGGTTACCTTAAATGAAACAGTTAAAAACCTGCATCTGTAGCCAGTGTAGGAGGGAGGATTTTTTGTGGTTTTATTTGTTAGCATTAATTTCAATTCTCTCTCAATCTCTATTTCTCTGTGTGTGTGTGCGCGCGCGCGCGCCCACGCTGTTCTTAAACCCTGTCTGTGTATTGTGCACTTATCGTATACGACGATGACGACTGTAGTCGAGTTGTGTATTCTTCTTTGTGTCCGTGCACACTAGCATACTCACAAGGAGACGCGCGTCCGTGTGTATCCAGAGTTCGTAATCAAAGTCCATCCGAGACAGAGACACCGCATCAAATATGACAGTTGGAGTTAAAAGTTTTCACTCATCGAAGGCGACAGCGAAACAATTACGTAAACTTTCTATCTCTAGAGGATCGCCCACCCCCGTCCAGGAGGGGAGGCTTTTCCACACACACACACACACACACACACACACACACACACACACACACACACACACAAACACACACGGGCCGAGTGAGTACAAACATCGGGAAGGAGATATCAATCAGATTTTGTAAGAATTCATTATCGCCCGACGCTTCTAGGCCCCAAGACCGGCATCAGTGATCCGAGTCACTTGACAGACAGACAGACAGACAGACAGCTGTAATGTTATAAATACTTCACTCGGTGTCTTAATGATATCAGCTTACCACCAACAACCACCCGACCCACAATTTATTCATTGTCGAGTCCGGCCGTCTGTTAATAACGTCAAATAAAACCACGTAGTTGACGGTGGACTGATTGAAAAGCATCTTTTATAACGACGTTAAGAACTGATGGATGGATGGAGTATGGAATATTGTGTATTATGGTGGAAGTAAGAAAGTTAGTGGGTGTAGGACAGTTGCTCGCCGGACAGTTGTTCATCAAGCAAATGAAAAAGTGGACACTTGCTCATGCACCAGTGAATTAAGAATGATATAATATTGATCACGCTGAACTTTAATACCCTATAATAATTGGTAATATTCATCCCGATAATTATATAGGTAATAGGATACTAAGAAATATATTTCAAAATTAAAAATCATTTCATTTTTTATTACAAATTCCCCTTTTTTGTTATTAAAATTTCCCTGGTGAGCAAGTGTCCACTTTTTCATTTGCCTGGCGAGTAAGTGTCCAGGTGAACAACTATCCGTACTCCAAAGTTAGTAGTATTATGACATCATCTGTTTGATGATATACCGTCATTTAGTGATGGAGAGGTAGAGAGGGTAGAGTTTATTTTTAAATTTGTAGTCAATAATGGAGAGAGTAGAATGTCTGACGTCACGACAGTATAAAGTAGAATGTAAGGAGTCCTTACCACAGTAGATTATATTATATCAGTTAGCAGTATCACGGAAAGTAGAACATCAGCTGTCAGTGCCACGGGGGGAATAGAATATCAGCTGTCAGTATCATGGACGGTAGGATATCAGCTATGATTGCCAAAAACAGTAGAATGGCAGCTGTCATTAACACAAGACAACATAATGGCCGTTCTCAGTACATCGGACAACGTAACGGCAGCAGTCATTACCGCAGACCGCAGAACGGCGGCTGTCAGTAGAAGGTCGGTTTTCATTACCACAAACAGTAAGATGTCAGTGTTACTTACACTGTAGAATGTCAACTGTCAGTGATACCGACTCTGCTACTATTAGTACAGACTACAGTACGTCAGCTCTCATTACCACAAAGAGTAGATAGTTGGCTGTCATAATTACCACATACAGTAGAATGTTGGCTGTCATTATTACCAAGTACAGTAGAACATTGCCTGTCATGATTACCACATACAGTAGAACGTTGGCTGTCATTATTACCAAGTACAGTAGAACATTGCCTGTCATGATTACCACATACAGTAGAATGTTGGCTGTCATTATTACCAAGTACAGTAGAACATTGGCTGTCATGATTACCAAGTACAGTAGAACATTGGCTGTCATGATTACCACATACAGTAGAATGTTGGCTGTCATGATTACCTCACGCAGTAGAACATTGGCTGTCATGATTACCAAGTACAGTAGAACATTGGCTGTCATGATTACCAAGTACAGTAGAACATTGGCTGTCATGATTGCCACATACAGTAGAATGTTGGCTGTCATTATTACCAAGTACAGTAGAACATTGGCTGTCATGATTACCACGTACAGTAGAATGTTGGCTGTCATTATTACCAAGTACAGTAGAACATTGGCTGTCATGATTACCACATACAGTAGAATGTTGGCTGTCATGATTACCTCACGCAGTAGAACATTGGCTGTCATGATTACCAAGTACAGTAGAACATTGGCTGTCATTATTACCAAGTACAGTGGAACATTGGCTGTCATGATTACCACATACAGTAGAATGTTGGCTGTCATTATTACCAAGTACAGTAGAACATTGGCTGTCATGATTACCACATACAGTAGAATGTTGGCTGTCATGATTACCTCACGCAGTAGGATGTTGGCTGTCATGATTAACACATACAGTAGAACGTTGACTGTCATCAGTATCACATACAACAGAATATTTGCTGTAATTTCCGCGGACAGTAGAACATCGGCTGTCATTACCACAGGCACTAAACAATCAGCTGTCAGCTACTACAAACAACTAAGCCACCCAAAAACTGCAAACCAGCTGTCAGTATGGCTGACAAGCTGACAGTATAAAACCAGCTGTTAATATCGTACGACGACAGCACGACAGTTGGTTTACGTCTAATTCAAACACAGTGGCCATTATTCGGACCAAGAATTAGACGTCTACTCGGAGACAGCGAAGCCGTACATCGACGACTGGTCGATTAGACCAGGCGACACTGGGGATCCTATTTCGTCCGTCGGTCACCGATTTACGCCCATCACAACACGGTGGTCACTGTGGCCTCTGTCAGCCAGCACAGCTGCCAATACACGACGACACAGGGACCACTGGCATAACATCCGCCCTGCCGCCGCAGCCGTCCCGTACTGACTGACCTGCCCGCCGACTGTCTTAACTTATCGCGCTCCCTCGCCGTCGAAGCAAATCACCAGAACAAACGCCCGATGAGGAGGAGGAGCAGGAGGATCAATCGGCGTCTTATAGAAACATTCAGAGATGTGAAGTGAATACTAAATCACCTAATGTTATGATATAGATGCTGGCTGACGGGTTATGTCGTTGCCGGCGCGCAATGGTTCGACGGGTGCGCTTCCCCGCAACACGGTTGTCTGCACACGGCACCACCACCGCCTTGTGGGTTTCTACCATTTGCAAACGAGATAAAATGGGTGCACCGAAGACGAATGGCGGCCCCGGGGCGGTCGACCATCTTTCAACATAACTGTGCGAAACTGTTATAATTTCTATACAGTTTTCATTGTCGTATAACTTGAATGATTGCGCCGAAGCATGATTATTCATGTTATGGAATTAGTGGCATTTATCCTGAAGTCCCGGTGTAAAGGGCTAACATTCCACTCACCCACCCACCGAGTCTTTTTACCCTTTGGCGGTAGTTTACCAACAGAAAACTGACGGAAGGGTAATGTTCTGCCAGTCTAGTGCTATACTTTTCTAGCTTGTAGGACCACAGATCATTACCACCCGTGTTCGAATCTCGGCGTGGGCATATCTGAAGGTTGTTTCGTCTTTGACTTCGTCTCATTACCTTTGGAGGTCGCTCGGCCCATTTAGCCTATCATGTTAAATTACGAAGCATTATTTCAGCTGTACGTTTTTATAAGTCACATCCATTCATTGTTCACGTATATATGTTACAGTTGTTATTCGGTATAATCAGGTAACATGTATATTACCCGAAATATTCAGGTAATGCGTATTAAATCTCAGTTAGCAATAGACGTATCCGCTGAAAATTTCAGGTAATATACATATTACCTGATTATACAGATTAACTGTAATATATATATATATATATATATATATATATATATATTAGTGGTTTAAATGTCCACAAGAAACCAATCAAAGCATACAACTAATATAATAAATGCTGCAATGACAAGACAAACAAATTGTTTGGGGGAAAAGCGTTCATCATGCAGGACACGTGATGATGATGATGATGATGATGATGATGAACACCATCCTCATCATCTTATTTCTTCACGGCATTGCACACACACCGTACGCGTTTATATACACTGATTATTTAACCGTTCATCATATACCGTTAAACGCAGGAGGGTGATGATGATGATGATTGTGTTGACGGCCACTTTTGTGCACAAGGTAGGCTAAATGGGCCGAGCGACCTCCAAAGGTAATGAGACGAAGTCGAACGACGAAACAACCTTCAGATATGCCCACACCGAGATTCGAACACGGGTGGTAGTGATCTGTGGTCCAACGCGCTACCGCTAGACCACGGAGGCGCCTTGTTACATCATTGGGGGTCGGTTCAATACAGATGGAATGGATAATGACAATAGTTGGTAATGATGAACTACGGGGATGCTCCTAGGTGTGTATTCTCGCCAGTATATCATACCCGTGAGGACAGGTCCGCATTTTTCTTACACCTCTCTGCTCGTCCGTGCTCATTACCATTTCAACATTAGTCGGGATGTCTACATTCATCAACCTTTTTTTTTTGGGGGGGCGCTGATAGACATTTCCTCTCTTGTCAACATCTACGGATTTATCATTGCTGCCGATGCGTTTGTTAAACCTTTTTTTTAACATCTATTGGAATCCGCACACGGAACACACACACACACACACACACCTGTATTTGTGTTCGTTTGAATTTCAAACACACGACGATATGTTTGCTAAAATGTCGACATTTATTTGAATTTATTAGAAATATTTCTATGTTTTAAATAGAATTTCTACATTTGTTAGAATTTTCACAAATGACAATATTTCTGTATTTTTGGTGTTTTTTCCCCCGCCATACCATTTTGTTTTTGTTTTTTGGAATATCCAGACATATCAGAGGACTGCCAGCCCGAGGCGAACATCATATCACAGACCCCGCTTTGTTAATCTAAAGTTTCTAAACACATAATACGTGTACTGGTATTTGGGTCTCCGTACTGGCGAGTTGGCTCCTGGCTCCAGAACGTCCCAGATACGGGCCTACACACATATAAGAATTTCTGCATGCGTTAAAATTTCTACCTACAGCAGAGTTATTAATTCTGATTGGATATTCAGCCAGCAATCGGCCTATCCATATTTGCTAGATGCCCCCCCCCCCCCATCACGTAGCAGTATCACAGTCCTATACATTTGTCGGCATATCCATATCACTTCATTGACCAATCACAACACGACACCATATTCACGCATTCAGGAGAATGATATTTTCCAGACACGAACCAGGGGGAAGGGAGTGGGGAGAGAGGGTTGATGTGTTGGGCAACTTCCTTCGTATATGTTAATCATTCTATGACGAACCTCTACTGGATACCCAGTTACTTTTTATCCGGATACACCAGTCAGCTGATGGCGTTTTAATAATCCGGAGAACCACCAAACCCAGTTCTGGATTTCCTGTCTCTTCCCATTAGCGGGCTGTCCGCTATTCCCTTAAAAGCCTCCCTAACAGCCGCCATTTTCCATCATGAACAGTCACTGAAGCGTGTCGACCACCGAGGGAAGACAAAACTGTTTATGAGATAACGGCTTTGTGCCTGGTTGAATATTAATACGATGTTTATATATGATGGGATTGTGTGTGTGCGTGTGTGTGTATGTGTGTGTGTGAGCTGTCACTTACTATTATGGTAATAACACTGGCTGGGTTTAGAGGAAGTATGAGACCTAGATATTACACATGCACATTATTATATTTTTTTACATGTAACAGCTTATAAATCATGCCACAAATAGAGAGATCACAGACTGATATATATATATATATATATATATATATATATATATAAATATATATATATATATAGAGAGAGAGAGAGAGTGTGTGTGTGTGTGTGTGTGTGTGTGTGTGTGTGTGTGTGTGTTTGTATGTGTGTATCATCAAGATAATTATTCGCGATTCATTCGGAATGGTGTTTTTTTCACATATAAATGTCTGAATCAGCTCGACTACGAGCGTTTGCGGTACATAAAAACGACTTTGTGTTTCCGTAGCTGCTCCGACAGAAGGAACAAACAAAAACGAACGCCGAACCAATATAAAACTAGCCATCTCCGTGTGACCTAACTAGCCAAGTTTTGTCGCAATTCCAATGTTTAAAATAAAATCCCGAAGAAGGAAAAAAAACCTGACACGCGACACATCACTCTCTCTCTCTGTGTGTGTGTGTGTGTGTGTGTGTGTGTTTCTCTCCCCCACCCCCTCTCTTTCCCTCGTTGTTATAGTCTGTATGCGATAGAAGAAAAATCAACGAAGTTTTAAAAGCTGTGATGGACCCTGCTAAAGCCTGGATGTGACGTAGTCAGGCTGCAGGCACAAGTACTACTTTTAACAAAATTAGTGGCTGTTATTGTTTCTTCCAATTAACAGAAGCGAAACGTGCTTTCAAACAACCACTAACTTGGGGCATCTCCGTGGTCTAACTCGTAGCACGTTCGACAACAGATCAATAACACCGAGTTTGAACCTCGGCGTGGGCAAAACTAAAGGGTGTTTCATCTTTAACTTCGCTTCATTACCTTTGAAGGTCGCTGGGCCCATTTAGCCTACCATGTGCACAAAAGTGGGTGTAAAACATTAATTACCACAACCACTAACTTGTGGTGAGTTTAGTTGTTTAGCTTCGGCACTGGTCATACCTGGGACGTATGAGTGAGGGGTGAATCTCTAGACAAACACATCCCACAAATGCAGGTATACGAGTCGGATTCTAACCCACAACATGACGGTTTGCTGCGCAGTCCTCTAGCCGAGCCCCCCCAAAAAAAAAACAAAAAAAAACAACAACAACCAGAAAGTATAATATATGTGTGTGTGTGTGTGTGTGTGTGTGTGTGTGTGTGTGTGTGTGTGTGTGTGTGTGTGTGTGTGTGTGTGTGTGTGTGTGTGTGTGTGTGACACCTAACTGTAAGAACGTCGATGCAATTCTAAACACACAGATCGAGCACGGCTAAAGAAACACCCCACCGCAAAACGCCAACCTGCAACCCCGGGGAGGCAACCATTTTCCTGAAAACTCCACCACACCACCACACACCTCAACCCATCCCCAAACCGACCCCACCACATCCGCTCTGGAACCACCCACACTTGTTGAAGACATCGGTTAAAAACGTAGCACACCAAAACCCCCAGTGAAACGAAGGTTATTGCATAACTATAGTGAACGTAGGGACACACCGAGTGAATTAATGGTAAAAGTATCTGATCAGAATATTATGGTATAAGTTCGGTGTAACAGGGGAGGGGGGTGAGGGGCCATTTATCTGTTATAGCTAATGTCGGTTTTCTTTTTCTTTACAGAGATCCACGTTAGATAATTATTCAGCCACCAGGAATCACACGCACCCGCACGCGCGCGCACACGCACGCGCGCACACACACACACAGAGTACGATATCTGGCAGCGAACTAGTGACCAACAATCCAGAAAGCCAAAACCTAAACAGATCATCATTATCATCATCATCATCATCATCAAAAGACATGTAACATTAGCGTGAGTGCGGCTAACAAGAGTCATCACAACCAGCCAGTCAATCGGCCAGACAACTGGCCGCTGTCGAAGAGATCCGTGCGTGTTCGTCTGAACAGAAGCGGAAACTGGAGCCAGTCGAGTGAAAACCCGATGACCAAATAGCATGCCCGCCGGATTACCGCCGGTCTCTACTCGCTACGTAGGCGATCCACCACCATTCTCTACCGGGAGAGAGACTGGGCGGGCTGTTGTTCCCGCTCTAAGACGTGTTGTTGTCTTCCCTCGGCAAAACCGCCGCCCGACTGTCATGGATGTGGATGGAAGACGAGCAGAGAAATGACTGCCGACGACTAGCCGCCGTCATGCCGATTAAAAAGAGGTCCGCGTGTTCTGGACGGCAGAACTTCGGGCGACACGGAGACGTAGTCCGATCATCGGCCGAACACTGAGTGTCGGATCAGCAACGCCATCACCATAAACATGAGAAACGACAGACAGACCACTGTGCCGCTGGAAATCTACCGGCAATAAGAGGAGTACAGTAAAACGTGAATTAGCCGTCACCCGGCAAAAGCGTCCACTCTTTTATTCCGGTCACCCAATGTCGTCGATGTGTTTCATTTGTAGGCGTCAATGAACGACGCCAGGTGGCAAGGAATATCCATTAGGATTGGGTTACTGGCCAAGCCCGAACATTAAATAGCAAGCCGGTACAGTGTGGTGGTCGGATAAGATTTACGCGGATCAAACGAAAACAAACCGCCGAATGACGAGGTTGGTCGGTGGCAGTGGCGATTCGTCGGCATACCCAACATCCACCTGATGTAGATAGTACCACCGCCATCAGCCGTCAGCATTCATCCACCCACGCATCCACCTAATCACCCACCCACCTACCTACACACCAACCTACCCGCCAGATGGCGTTCTTCTACGACGACACGGCCACCGTCCCGCTGCCGCTGGACCCGGAACTGGAGCGCTGGTTCTCGGCCAACATGTCACCGTCGTCGCCGTTCGACGGATCTCTGACGTCCAACATCTCCAAGTCGTCTGCCAACAAAACCGCTCAAGTGTCGGGCCCGCTGCTGACGGCCGACCAGGGCGGCGTCGGAGGCGTCATCGCCGGCGTCGACGTCAACCATCTGACCGTCGAACAACGACAGGCCTGGATGTACACCAGCCAGGGCATCCTGTACTACGCCTTCCCGATCGAGATCGTCTGCGGCATTGTGGGCGGCCTGCTGAGCCTGGCCACTCTTGGCCGCCAGAAGAAGAGTTCCAATGACAGCTATCTGATCGGGTTCACGATGGCCGCCGTGCTGCTGCTGGCCTGCGGCGGTACCCTCAAACTGCAGGACTACACGCCGCACAGCAACGACTACCAGCGCCTCTACGGCTACGTGAAGAGCGCCAACGACTGGCTCTGGTACAGCGCCCTCTGGATCCTGGTCGTCATGACGCTCGAGCGCGGCCTGACTCTGATCCAGAACCGGAACCGGACGTTCTGCTCGGCGGTGCAGGCGTCGGTCGTCGTCGCCATGGTCTTCTCGGTCTGCCTGATCAGTGCGCTGCCCGAGTTCTGGGAGTACGAGGCCATCGAGACGTTCGACTACGTCAGCAACCGGACGCTGGTCATGTCGCACGTCTCGCCGACGGCCGACTCGCCCGAGTACCGGATCCTCTACTTCTGGTACTCGATCACCATCACCGTCTTCCTGCCCTATCCGATCATGGTCGTCATGACGATCGTCCTGGGACAGGGCATGCGGCACTCGCGCCATTCCCTCAAGAGGCGACTCATCCAGCAGCAGCAGCAACAACACAAGCACTCGACGAACGCTAGCGGCGGCGGTGGTGCTCTGGGTGGTGCGCTCGGCGGTGGTGCCCCCGGCGGCGGTAGCGGTGGTGCCGAGAGCACGCTGAGCAGGAAGATCTCCGAGGAGCTGCACCTCACCCGGCTCTACATCGTCATGGTGCTGCTCTACCTGCTCCTATCGGCTCCTCTGACCTTCCTCATCATCACCAATGGCATCACGCCCTACTGGTCGTGGCCCGTCGACAATCTCTACAACGGACTCTATCTCATATTCGAGTTCGTCTTCTATTTCTACTTCTCGATCCAGTTGCCCCTCTATCTCAGCTACTACGACAAGTTCCGACATTCCTTCATCGAGCTATGTTGTTGTTGTTGTTGTTGTTGGCGGGGGCGTCGGCGTCGACGTCACCGTCGTAACAGTAAACACAAGGAACGGTCGAGTAGCTTACGTAAGCAAGTGAAAGATGACTTTCTCTACAAGAGATAATGATGTGTATCGTGTATTGTGTTGTAGGTATATTGTAATGTGTGTACGTGTGTGTTGTATGCATATATATATATATATATATATATATATATATGGAGAGCGAGAGTGAGAGTATTGTTTTGGGATATAATATATAATGGCACTGACTCAGAGTGTCAACATCTAAACATGACTGTGTGTGTGTGTGTGTGTGTGTGTGCCCTCATTGTTTGTCGTATAACAGGTCTAAAATCCCCAAATTATAACGTGTACGATAATAAAACATTCAAAGTCTCTTGCCTGCGTGCAGTTAAGACAAGATCAGCGATAATTTACCGGATGTCATTCCAGAATGGGCTGGTCAAGTCTGACTCTCAGCTGGGTTGCAACTCGGAATTCAACCGGCATCGCTAGCAACGACCTTCGTGTAGATCCGAAACGAATCTGACCCAATCACAGCCCAGCTAAAACGTTTCCTCATTATTATTCGGCCAATCGCGTTCTTCCTAGTACCGGTATATGGCATTGTAAACAACAGCACGTGGATAACTAACTGGTATGGGACTAATCACGTTACTCGTTCGACAAAATCTACACAATATAACACGTAGTCCGTTTGGGGCCGTCAATTTTCCACATAAAAATACTAAAAGAAGTAATTATTTAATAATTAACGTGTGGGCGGAATATAATAGCGCGTTCACTAATTTTCCCGGGTTTCATCTACTGCAAAAAGGCGCTAAAACCGAATGACGCGGTCTTGACTGCAACACTCCTATCAGATATAAACCAACCGATGAATGAAGGCTAAGTAGGTTTTTGTTGTTGGTACATCTGGATGAGATATAAAAATGAGGGTTTAATCTGAATCGTAAGAGCTTTATTATTATAGGATGATAATATGCATGAAACATCTCAATGGTACAGAAAACGATTGGATTCGACCCCACGAAGTGCAAATATGTGCAGAGTGTATCGCACGCACGTACACACACAGAGGGAAAGGTTTGTTTTTACTCGGTGCTGATCATACCTAGGATTCATCGCCGAAAGGTAACTCTTCAGGGGAAGATCCCACAAATGGAGTCGGGCACGCACGCACACGCACGCACGCACGCACGACGACGAGAGCACAGAGAAAGAGAGAGAGAGAGAGAGAGAGAGAGAGATCGTATTTTATAATCACGTAGTGAAAAAAGGTGATTTCACGAGAACTAATTAACGGAGACAACGTAATGCGATTCCTTGTTAAAGTCTCGTAAACATGTTCAGGTAAGATCTCATGACAACATCAAAGCACATCATCACTGATAATATTAGCTAAATTACGGGAAGAGGAAACGAACAAGCTAGTAATCCCTTGCCAATTCAATGAAATCAAGCCTATCAGAAGTCTATCGCAGAAGATAAACATCGCCCCGTCGTCTGTGGCGTTCATTTCAAGGTAGATACACTTACTACATCAAAGGTAATCCTATTGGGCAGGTGGGAATAACACGTGACCGATGATGACCAATTAGAAAAAGGATAATCTCGTCATAAACTAAATCTAACCCAGCTAATACCGTACATTGTTTCTATTAAAGAGATATGGTGACTCTTAAAAAGCAGAGGTGTCTTTAAAATGGAGAAATATGAGCACGACAACCTGACAAACACACACGCGCGCGCGCGCACGTGTAGATTTCTATTTCGTTGATATGTTTGGTTCTATATGGCATTTACAGCAACCCAAGCATTAATTTGTGTTCTCATACATCAGATTCGTCATCAAACAAAACAAAAATATATATCCGTCTCATTTTGATCCGTGTTTGTTTGCACCGCATTGAATATATCTCTGGTGTGTATGCAAATTAGGTTCAAGGGAAAACTCTAGCTTATTTCCTCACCGTCGTAAACTCCAATGTTAACGAGGCGAAATGAGAGAAAGGAACCGCTCCCCAGACACAGCTAGGCTAGGATTCGAACTCTGATGTCAGAACCCTGCGGACTTTCTAATACAGCTCGCTGGAAATGTGCAAGTCAAGGTACACATCTGACCCAAACCTGCGCCTGTGGCAAGTTTCCCCTTAACTACATGTGGTGTGATAAGTGCTCGCTGGATCACTGAATCAATTGTCTCACCTAGACATTTGCATAACGCGTTACGCATCATACCGCGTATATGGAATCTCGGCTTACGATTACTATTCACTCCCAAAGCGGTTTGACTGTAATAAAGATCTCCATCATATGCCCTCGTCGGAGACGATCACGACAGATGTATTATACAAGCACACGTCTCCATCTTCATGATGCCATAGATTGGTGAAATATATGTTGCCTTTTAGACCATATTGTTACGATCTACATGATGCCTCCTCGGCGACCACGCCAAATCTAAAGGGTGTTTCATCTTTGACTTTGCTTCATTACCTTTGGAGGTCGCTCGGCCCATTTAGCCTACCATGTGCACAAAAATGGACCGTAAAACTTCAATCATCATCGCTTAAACAGTGTGCTTGCTTCACCATCGACTCATCCGACGCCTCTGAAGTGATTCATCATCGCTAGAGACACGGGACAGTCAGAAAGAATCGCCAACTGCCACGTCCTGTTGCTCGTCCTCTTTAAAAGCCTCCTATCTCTCTGCCAGATCGGTAAACCAAAAACCAGATTAGGACTGGATCGCCACCAGCCGCCACAGCGGTGTTACAAAAAAACCCGGATCGGAGCCGCGGACCTCGGCGAACTGTCTCCGCTAAACGTTTCGTCTTCGCCGGTGGCGGATTGATGTTACGTAGGGAGGCCTACCCGGGTCTCTTGAGAACAATGGAAGGAGCGTTTATCATTGTTTGCCGAACGTCCCGTATGTACGTCGATGATAAAACGAAACACGGGAGACGTGAAGCAAAAGCTTGGCCAAGGAGTGTGTGATAAGACTACGGGTAGCGTTCGATGATAACGTGAGGGGATCGCAATAAGGACCCAGGCGGTGTGAAAGGAAATCCCACACGTGCGATATATTAAGGATATAGAGAATATGGGATGAGGATTCTATCTGTGGTACGAAAAAAGGTGTTGTGTGACGTGAACAGGAGAAATGAGTGAGTGGCATGAAGAAGGAATCCCATGCGTGATGAAGGCAACGGGAACTATGAGCTTGCAATATCAGCATTTAAATTGCAAGATATTCCAATCAGACTGGGTGGCATCGAATTACAGTTAAAATACACATAGTAAGAACGGAACATCAGCGTGAAAGACGGCTTTGGTCAGACTCGTCCCTAGATTAAGTTGTGGCCGAGTGGCACAAGTCCGAGGCGGTCAATTCCTATGGAAGCGTTTTACTGATGGATGGCACATCCAACAGGCACGAGAAACACGGGAATACCGTAGAAGATTACGGATAGTGGCGTCCTAACAACGACACAATGGGTATCTCTTGGAAGTGAGCGAGGTGTGGATAGAAGGAGGCGAATAGAATAGCAGCGATGACTGGAGAAAACCCAGGAACGTGCACGGATACACAAATGACAGTAGGACATACCGAGAAGCTACGGGATGGAGGGGGGGGGGTAAAGCAGGATGAGGGACGTCATTTTCCATGAATACTGACGTCTTCGGGAATTAGCGAAAACAGATTTAATTAAAAGCCCAAGGCTCGTGGGAGTCCACATTACGGCACAACAAACTGGAGTCAATCCGGGGGAAATCACCTTACTGGAAATAAAGATGTCGCGTCTGCGGAAGCCAATCACCGCACCACCACAACCCGGACTGATCCGACGGACTATTGTTTAGATCTACTAGCACTATTAGTGAGTTAAATGAGGGTGATGACCCTCGGAATGCGATAAGAAGCCAGCTACCAGGTCATTAGGAGGGCAATCACAGTCACGTGAAACTCCAGAACACATCATATGGATCAGTGGATTGGGAAGAAAGCCAAGTGTGGAAGGATTGGGGGGGGGGTGTAAGGGGAGGAAGACAGAGCTCTCACAGTCAAACACAACTTCCAGACGACCACATTACAAAGTGAAAGGCTCAAAGCGTTCGAAATGGGCGTGTCTCGTACTGTGGAAGCAGACGACGGGAAACGACTTCCTCCACCAATCCCCTCCCCCTCCTCCCATGTGATTTACCATCCCGAAGTGGAATCCCGACACAGGAGTGATTATACTAATTACCACCGGGACCGGGCTAAATGGATTCCATATGGGCCGAGAGTGGCCCGTGTCTCGCCATGAAAACCACACGAAATCGGTTCACCATGAGTAGGCCAACCTTACCGTGCCACGTGAACTGGGCGGCCATAAACAATAAATGTAATTACAACGACAACCGCTAGACGGCACTGTTAGGCAAAGAGCGTGTTACATGAGGAATAAAATGGACATTTTTCGCTGGTCTTTTAGTGGATGTTACAAGACACACCAACGTGGGATAAGCACAAAAAAACACAATGAATTGGGACATGAGCAATCTTTGTAAAAACTTAAGGCAATATCTACGCACAAAATTAACAACAATATAAACATAACACAAATTGGATCAAGAATACAAAGGTTAATTAACTACATCTTGAGGTAGCCATCCAAAACATGTCACTTTATGTGTATCTGTAATCTTATTCTGAAGTGTGACGGAATTTGAACGTGTGGGAGATTTTAAATACATTAGCGCTAACTGAATGCCAGACAATATTACTTATCATCATTATCTTTATCATCAACAAAATCATCATCATCATCATCACCACCATCATCATATTTATCTTATTTTAAACATGAAACATATTTCAGGATGATAAAACGATCGAATCCCCCGGCTACTTGATGTAATAGTTTAGTTGGTTAAAGAAGATCTATTAACGATCTGCATAGGAGGCAGATTAACAGAGTCATTACCGTGCCTGTCATCGAGAAGGTCATAGTAAACATCTGCCGAGATGTAGACGGCTGCAGAGGTTGGCAGATGCGTTAGTAGAGAAGGTCAAAACATCAACACGAGAGGAATAAAGTAACGACCAGATGTATTACTGGACACGGGTGTTAGCCATTTTGGTGTTACAGGAATGAGGGTAAGAGTAACAGCATCCATCACAAATGGCTAAACGTGCCATCCGTACATATGGACGCTTTACTCGATGTGGGTATAGGTGCACGCACGCACGCACGCACGCACGCACGCACGCACGCACGCACGCACGCGCACGCACACCTCCAAATATAGCCCAGCCTGCCCTATGATGGCATCAAGTATAATGCCCTCACAAGAAACTCGATCACTGGTAAAGGTCCACCGTACTGGGGCGGGGGGGGGGGGTGGAGGGGGACTGTCCACTAAGGCAGAAGAACCGGGTAAAAGCAGACCCTAATGCAAACATGATAAAGTCCTTAGAGCACTGAAGCTGTAGCCAGCAAATGGATTAGAAAATGCATTAGAGTAATCAGCTGACTAGTTAATAATACCAGCAGTAGTAGTAGTAGTAGTAGTAGTAGCAGCAGTAGCAGCAGTAGTAGCGGTAGCAGGAGTAGGAGCAGTAATAGCAGTAGTAAGTGTATATTTATAAAACATTAATAAAAAATACAATCTTAGAATGCTCAACAATAAAAGAACATTTTAAAGAAGACTCCGCATCACATCTCAACTCTAATCAGCTTATAGAGATGATGGTGGTGGTGGTGGTGGTGGTGCTGGTGGAGGGGGGGCGCTATGGTGGTTGGCGATTCACCGACTCATCACAAGTGTTTACGGCTGATACAATTATCTACCAAATACTGGCTGCGAATTCTCCAAAATGCATACACGACGTATACCGTTGAGGCCGGGTACTCCAATTAGTAAGCTTTTGCCAATCGTGTGTATCTTCCAGTATTTAACTGGTCTAATTGTCAGCTAGATGTTTTGTACGGGATTTCCTGTATCACGACGATTAGATGAAACAATGCCGAGATTACCATTGAGTGAGATGATTTTAGACGTTTGTACTATTGTCATTCACTCAAGTTTATATCTCTACTGTTTATATCCGATTATAAATAAAACTCTATTTCTACGGCATCCGCGGATTCAATGAAGGATTAACTAGATAACTAGGTGATGTCTCCCATCAGCTTCTCTCTCTCTCTCTCTCTCTCTCTGTTCGATAATAAATCTAACAGAGGAACCTATAATAATTCTTATATAATTTTTGACATACGCTCATAATTTACAATTCCGTGTTTGTTTTGGTTCACCCGCGGACACCTGTATGTATATACCTAGAACAACAGGCGGATCTGATGTCGTCTTGTAGGTAGCTGATGGCGACACCGATCTTATATTGGGATACTCTCTTTAATAGACAACGAACGGAGCTGATCAGGTAGAGATGAGACGTACTCTGATCTCCTCCGAAGTTTGACCCAGTTAAAGACAACAACGGCAAAGCTGTTATTTACGACATCTCCAATTACTAACATTAAAGTACACGCACCGCCTATGACATCAAAGACCGGGTGGGGGTAGCACGGGGGGGGGGAGGATGGGATAGGGCGCTATGGGGGATGGTGTCGGCACTTATACCTTCTCGGGGAGAGAACCCCCCCCCCTCCGGAGAGATCAGTCCAGGCTAACCAACCTCTGTGTAAACTGTGTGTATGTTACCAATAACGTCAACAGCCGGGCCATTTGATACCACGATAACAAGCGATATATAAACAATATGTTACCACCTGTTTTAAATCACAACACTTAGCACCTGACAGGTATCCATCTACCCATCCCATCCCAGCCAGCCAGCCAGCCAGCCGGTCATATATATATATATATATATATATATATATATCACCACTGGCTGGCATTTCTTCTTTGGTTAAGGGACCCGTACTGATAACATCGGCTGTTTGTCTATCATCACAGTAAAGTACCTAAATGACAACATTGTCGTGATTATTGAAAAAAAAACAATCGCCTTCTATCTAGCCGATGAAAATGGCTGAGTCGGTAGAGCGTTGGGTACAACGGTCTGGCATTTCGCGGCTAGACTGGCGAGTTTTCATCGGATCATCGTTCCCATGTGAATTCCGAGGCTTCCAATTGGCCCTCAGTGAACTCCTCTACCCTGCCAATGTGCCGTTAAGACACACACCGCACACACACACACACACACACATACATGTCACCAGGCCTTCAATTTACGTTTCTTTAAAAAGAATTCAGCCGCAGATAACTCGGCCCATCCTACGTGACTTTGGAATAAGGTAAGAAACAGACGAACAGGATCCATTATAAATACTACCTTATTATTATCATCATCATCATCATCATCATCGATATTATTAATAAATCATCTCTGATCGTACACTTTACCTGGTGGCACAAATCCAAAGATCGGTAACCGTTTATGATTTCTGTGGCTGATCATATAATCAGGACGTACGCAGGTAACGCATACTTGATCAGCAAACTTCAATAAGCACATTACTCACTGGGCTAACTTACTCAAATTATTATCATTGTCGCGTTTCTATTTCCAGTCATGTACTTTCACAGAGCCGCCAACATTTGAGAATTAGAAACGCGATCTACAGCTCAAATGACAGCATACATAATAAAAACATGTAATTTATCATATTTATCGATACCAAAACAATTTAACATCATTATAGGTACTCTTTTGGGAAAGCTTTAATTGTTTTTTTTCATTTAATCAGATTTTTCCCAAGTTCAATCACAAGTCTGCACTTCCAGTACACATTATACACTGTACTAGACTCATCAAAGGATCGTTGTATTATTTATCAGTTGATTCGGTTTAAAAGATGACTAAAAATCAAATCACTTTGTGTATAATGTTATTCCAGTTCTAACATTGCATACCTATGTACGGAGTGCCACTGTTCATGAAGTGTTTTTATGGGTAGCATCCTTTGTCTTAGCCAGGAAAGTATTGGAATGTATCTGTTTATAGCGCGTTGTGCCTTTGACATTGAGGGATACTTTGTGCACAATCAGGCTACCGAGAGCTTTAGTGGATGTGCTGTGGCCAGAAAGCCGTCTTGGTTTTGATGACAAGTGAGAATATGTTTTCCACAGTCTGCATTGCTGTGAACCAACAAGATCCAAATGTCCACCATCACAGTGACAGTGGTAAGGATATCAGACGGTGGCTGTCAGGTGCCATTCTGGTTCGTCTTTTTTCATCAATACAAGCCACATAAATTACCATAGCCTATTAAAATTTAACTAAAATTAAACTAGGCCATCATGAATTGATCACAACAAACATACATCTCCATGTATTATGAACGACGCTCACAGATTCTACTAGGAATTTTAGAAAGAAAAGAACGGCAGCAAGGGGTAGGTATCGCTTTGGCATTTTGGTTCAACTGCTGTAGTGAGCCGAGAAATTAATCCCTGGAAAAGTTTCGACCTTTTGCGGGGTTCGAACCTGCGACCGTTGGCACCAAGTGCCGGGTGCTTAACCACTAGGCCACCGGAGCTCACTACAAAATTCTGGCTCCTCCAGGAAAAATGCACCTTTCCGATTCGCTGGTCCAGCAAAGGCTTTCCGGCCATGCACCGCATCGAACTATTACGGGAAAGGGTAGATTTATCGTAGTTTTCGGGCGTAATGAAGAACGGTAAATCGTAATGATTCCGCAGAAATCGTAATGGTTGACAGCTCTGCCATGTAGCTCAATCGAAGGGACATTCTCGTCTGTGAAGCATATTCTACCCGAGATCATCCATTAATCAGATCTATATCAGATGGACAATGGGACAATGGCGTATCTCACATCGATCACTGTTATCACTTAAGTGACCTTTTCTGCCTACCTAAGTCACGCAATGGTGCGTTATTGGACTAATAGAATTATGGACTGAGGTGGACTGTATAGACTCAGAGAACAGCGTTTATAAATTGTTTTGTTTAACTGTATAGACACAAAGAACAAGATTTGTTACGATACTCATATAACACAGCCTTAACTAGATACAACCTGTTTGCCACCAATATGTAAGTATGGTGTTTTTTAATAGATTTTGTTGAAAAAGCAATTTCTATGAAATTGTCTACAGAACAGTTAGAAATCGTTGTTCCGTGTCAAAAGTTGAAACAGCCAACCATACCAATGGGTTCATCTGTCAAAATCATAATTCATAAACAACTAGTTTACACGACCCAGTTTCAGACATGGTATACGATTAATTTTGTATAATATTTTCAGTACTGCTCCAAACTGGTCCGTTCTGCAACTTGAATCATTCTAGCCGCTGAGACGTCGAACAATCGGTTGATCAGTCCACATTCTCAGTCTAGACTGACATCTCAGATGTCCCATCAACAAGTGAGACTCAGTTCCTAACCCAATTAGCCATACCAACTCTGCTGTGTATCTGGGCCTCATTGGCTATTACTTCAAGGCTGGGCAATGTTTGTTCTGCCTCAACTGACCTGTGTCAACACAATGGGAAGATATACGTATGGCAACGTTCCGCGCGCTAGATAAGCATATGGATCTATCCCAGGAACGAGTCCAGTACTTCGGTAATGTTCGGAACGAAAAGGACGAACTCGAAAAGCAACGCTTAGATATCACGTGAGTGTACACCGGAGACCAAATACAACAACGTAATACTTTCTTGTTGTATGGTCAACCAACACGATGTCTGTAAAACATTTCACGGGTTAGGCTCCTACAGGACAATTCACTTATTCCAGACACGTAGTGGGTAGTACATTTCGTTTGGTGTACATCTGTGATCTCTTCCAGTATATTTAAAACCTACTATCACCTACATTTAACAGCCTCCGCGTCTGAACTTAACTGTAATCCAAATGTTATAGCTATGTTGCCTGTTTTAAGACGGAGTGTAATAACATCGCAAATTAAACGGAACTATTTTCATCTGTGTGAGGTGCGGCGTCACGATGGGCCGCCCATTCCTGGTGGGTGATAAACCCGCAGTTAGCAGAAACGACTAGTAGTTTAGTTCTGAGGAGAGGGTTGGCGTTCAAGCCGGTTTTGTGGCAACGCTAAAGAAAATGGTTACTCCTTGCTTAAGGGGACAGTTCACACTCAGAAAATAGTTCTTAAATATGTAACGCTTAGGATAGTAACCGAAAATTCCACAATAATAATCACGAAATATACCTGATATCATAGGTATAGGGAAATAATCCAAATAATTGGAGGGCCGCCATTACGGCTGCACCGGAAGCCAGATTCGAAGGCGGGAAGGAGAAACTCAAATGCTCTGACGTCATATAAGCCCCCTCTAGACTGACGCGGATTATAGTTACTCTTGAACGTTAATATCTGAGCCATTATGAATCATCTTCCTCTTCTAAGATTTCTTCTGGCTTAAAATGATACGGCTGTATGTCATTCATGACGTAATTTTAACAAGATAATTGCGTTTTGTTCGGGAATAATTCTTTGCTCACATTTGTTTACATGCTTTTGTACAGGCTCTACTGCTGTGTTCAAATGACGTCAGCATTAAGGAGCTTCCGGTCTCTGTCTAGCTTCAAAATAGCGGCGATTAATCATCACTTTGAACTGGATTATTTAATGTTTGGGTGTTCGTATACACATTTTGACATCCTTTATGATATTTGTGAACATAGCTGAATAAGTCCTGAAAATTTGAAATGAAGGTGGACTCCCTTTAACTGTGAAGGCCTAATTCCTAGAGTATTTAAATAACCTGGCTAAAGCCCATTACTGAAGGATGAAACACCCAACATATATATATATATATATATATTACATACAAACTGCGCATGAAAGTGTTCATTACCATTTTCTCGTGAGACATGGATAAAATTAATTAACTGTTTTAATTACTGCTTCTGATAATGCACACTACTGTGCTTGTAAACGAATTTCAACACACACAAACACACACAATAGAATAATATATTTTTAGCAAAATGGAAATGTCTTTTGGTCTACGGAAACTTCATATCGATGTTTATTTGTAGAATCCCACAAACTTGTCGATGTGACCCGAGAACTATCTATACAAACGAAAACACACCGATATCTCACAGCTCTCAACTGGTAATGTAGCTATGGCAACAGATCTCCATGGGTACACAAACGCACGTAACATACTATACATGTTTCCGTTGTGTTTGGCAAATCTGGTAAAATGCCTATAAACAAAAGATATTATGAGTTATGATTCCCAGGGTAAATACCTGACATCTCGACTTTCAGGCTCGTCTCCGCATCGGAACAGTTTTGTTATAGAAGCAACTCTTCGGAGAAGAGATAACCCCAGGTGATGACGACTACACGGCACACTACCTGTTTAGAGAAATCTGACACACCCACACAAAATAACAGGCTGGTGTTAGAAATCATTTTTACCATCAACTCCCAATCTGCGGGATGAGTAGCAAGTAAACCGTAAACAAGTCACAGTTGGCTCAAATAGTCTATCATAATTTGTTTTTAAATACTACACCGATATAAATATATGACTAGTAATTATGTGCTGAAAGTGCGTTTAGCAATGTCATCAAAACGTCAGTAGATATGGCTTACGTTTATTTATTTATTATTATTATTATTATTATTTTTATATAGAGATGACATAAATATTGAAACACAGTAAAACTTACACCAATAACCAATATTCACAGCACAGAAAATAAACCTGAAAACGTGAGCGCGCGCGCACGCACGCACGCACGCGCGCGCGCACACACACACATATCACAGAAACATATCACATAATAATAAACTAAGATACAGGCTGGCTTGTATAGGGTGTTGTATACAACATAAACCAAGTATAACAAGCCCACTATCCAATAAGAATAAAACTCGTCAAGTAACAGTATACTACTATAAAAAAAGGTATAATAACAAAGACGTGTTAATGGTTTACTACTTCCCCAGAAAGTGCTGAATCAAGGCCAGACGTCAGTTATACATATTAAGTCAATCTTTCCCCATAGCCCCATGACGTGTTATCAATAAACGGAGCCAATAAATAGCCTAAAGACCAAAGAAAATCACTCTTAAAGCGACGTATGATAACATTTAGAGTCAACAGAATACATCTGATTATTGTACGCTTTCAAAACGTTCCTTATTTTAGACGGAGTGGGGGGGGGGGGATATACATCGTTAGAAATCACCCATCACCGATCCTTATGGATACAGGTGTGATCCATAGACACGAAGGCATGTTTACTTTGCAGGTATACACACACACATCTGAGGTCTGACAACAAAAACGTTTGGCTAAACCACGAACAGGACATAAGATGGTGGTATAGGTTCGGCTGTATATTGTACGGAAATGTATTACATTCCGAGATAACTGAACAACATCTCTATTAAGGTCAGCACTGGGGTTAGTTATTTTTGGCCTTAATCTGCCTTAAACGGCTTCAATAAAGTCAACCTTAATTACCGAATATATTCGTGTCTGTGACGCGGAATTGTGCCTAGAATCTATTACACGTCAGGATATTCCCGTCTTATAAAACGATCCGGATTACGTGTTATTGAATTACGTTTGGGATTGTACTATAATGGCCTCATATCAGTACAACAACTGGCCATCTTAAGACACGAATCCCTACAGGTGTGTCTACGTCACGGCGTATCCGCAGAAACGAGATATCAGATTTAACTGCCATCGGCAATTTTCTTCACTGACGAGCCGATGAGATTAGTGCCGGTCCGGAAAGTGGCCATCATGGATTCAGCACCCTGATTAATCAACCAGACGGGTATAACCACGGTCTCTGATTTTCCGTGTCGGTGAAGTTTCGTGGTAAACTGCTGAAACACACACAGACCCACAAACGTGCGCGCGCACACACACACACGCGCGCGCGCACACACACGTCTTTGTTAAAGAGTCCTTTGAACAGATTGCAATATAGTTATCTACCCATCATAACCGTTTATAACAATTACCCTGTCTGAAGGGGCTTCCCAGAGCTTTGTAAATCAGTCACCTCCGGGTCTCCAACAGCGGATTGCTTTCAAATCTCTCTCCCAGTCGCAACATAATCGACCATTTGGTACACAAACCGGCAACGCGAAATCATAAAAAAAGTGTTCAGAACCAGCTGCGGACCTTTCTGTCCGAACTGTTGTACACTGGCGGTGTTATTTGCTCTAAGAATCCGCTTAAAAACGGGAAAACAGACGAAACCGAAATGAATTATCTGCCATCTTCACATATTGAAACCCATACCGGTGATAGATCTATCTAGCTACAGGTATGAACGTTCGACTAGACCGCTCCTATCTTAACCTTAGCTGTCAATGATTGCAGATGATTAATTCGGAATACCTACACATCGTTATTGGTGTGTACGTCTGTGTCTGCTGGGGGTTTCTATAAGTGTGTGTGTGTGTGTGTGTGTGTAATACAGCAATAAGTCAGATCCAGATATTAATAACTTACTTGGAAGAGGAGTGACTGGATTATCAAAGAAGTATGTCCTTGTACAGCTCAGTGGACCACGAGGCGATACCGACTGACATATCTGTAAAACACCAAACCCATAATTATATATCAACTATATATATATATATATATATATATACTTATCTTTTTACACACACACACAGAGAGAGAGAGAGAGAGAGAGAGAGAGAGATAGAGAGAAAACCTACAATGTAATTATCTACATTCCTATCTTTCACACAATGCCTTAGAGGGTAAATTGTTTTTATTTTATTTTAGCAATAAAATTATGATAACAGAAATAGTAGATACACCGTCACAATTACTCCCGAAGATCATCATGTATATGTGGTAATTTTCCTGAGTTAAACAAGTAATTAATTTTATATTAACGTCAAAGCTAGTTGTACCATGTTGCTATAAGCCAGTGTAGAAATCAGACGCAAATCATAATTTCAAAACTTTAAAATACAACTGGGACCATAATTGTATTATTATAAATAATGTTTTTTTAAATAATGAGTTCAGTAGTTCATCAATTGTTTCTTTCATGCTTATCTAAATATTGTTCATAATTTTATAATTGTGTTTTGTTACGATAAACTGTATGACAAAACATCTCGAACGTTTTCCAGAAGAAAACAAGGTGCTGCTAATAATGTTAAATATATCCTCCAATCAAACTGGAACATCCATCCCGAGTACAGATCTAAAATATTGGCCATATCAAAAATATTGATCCTGATATGGCCAATATCTTTCACTCAAACACCGTAGAGTATATCAGTATTACGGAAAAACGTCGGACACGTCGGACTTGACCGACGTGTGACGTCATCAGTCCGACAATTGTCACTATAACGTCGGTCTAAATGTCTCAGGACCATTCAACAATCATTGATCCCTATTGAACTTCTACATTTGTCTTGCGTTTCTCCATTATATCCCATTTTAACAACATTAACATGGGACATAATGTCAGACAGTTTGAAAAGGTATATATATATATATATATATATATATATATATATATATATAAGTGAATGTGTGTATTTGTTAAAATAAATTAATTTCCTTCACAATATTTTCCTTACTTATTTAGTCGCAACATAGCCTATAATTTAAGAGACAATCAATACGGTTGGTGCAAGTTATCATCACAAGTTGTCAACAACTTGTGTATCTTTGGTGAATTGATGGTAAACAAACATATTTTAATATGGCCTGGTATTGAAATAAGTTTTGTAAGAATGCTAACATTTGGTGTACATGTATACAAGCTCGCTGATATTCAAGACTCGTCATAATTTTGCCAACCTATTTTTGAAGGCCCACTTAGTCAGTCATACAATGGTTTCAGTTGAAGCCAACTGTTTTCTAAGATTCGTCACAATTAAAATTTTAATTACATTAGAGACACCAACTTTGAGAATCAGCTTTTGCCGAAGTTGGACAAGGGCGTTGTCCGGTGAACTCTGAAGGTGATAGCACATCTCCACGTCTGTGGACACAATGAAGTTAAGCTGGCAGCACATGTCTGTGGACGCAGTGAATTTTGTTCACTCCTGTGCACTGTGTACTTGATTCTCATAGTTTGTGTTACAATACAATACATTTCATCTTCTATTTTTACTTCTACCGTTACTTTTAGAAAGTAGTTTTACTTTTAAGTAGATTTTTACGAGTTTATTTTTATTCCTACTCAAGTAGTTTTGAAGATGCTTACTTTTACTTCTACTCAAGTATAAAATAAAATTAGTTCAGTCCCTCCTGACCATGATGTTTACTCATTAAAGTTTTTTTTAATTAGTAGTATAAACCCTTAGTTATATGGGCACAAGGCCTAAGTAGCCATTTGAAGGAGGAAGCTTGTAAATATATATATATATATATATATATATGTGTGTGTGTGTGTGTGTGTGTGTGTGTGTGTGTGTGTGTGTGTGTGTGTGTGTGTGTGCAGATAGAAAGGTCTACCATCATATATATATTAGTAGTATAAACCCTTAGTTATATGGGCACAAGGGCTAAGTAGCCATTTGAAGGAGGAAGCTTGTAAATATATATATATGTGTGTGTGTGTGTGTGTGTGTGTGTGTGTGTGTGTGTGTGTGTGTGTGTGTGTGTGTGTGTGTTGTTGCAGATAGAAAGGTCTACCATCATATATATATTAGTAGTATAAACCCTTAGTTATATGGGCAGAAGGCCTAAGTAGCCATTTGAAGGAGGAAGCTTGTAAATATATATATATGTTGTGTGTGTGTGTGTGTGTGTGTGTGTGTGTGTGTGTGTGTGTGTGTGTGTGTCAGATAGAAAGGTCTACCATCATATATATATTAGTAGTATAAACCCTTAGTTATATGGGCAGAAGGCCTAAGTAGCCATTGGAAGGAGGAAGCTTGTAAATATATATATATGTGTGTGTGTGTGTGTGTGTGTGTGTGTGTGTGTGTGTGTGTGTGTGTGCAGATAGAAAGGTCTACCATCAGCAATAATAAATGTATAGTTATGAAGGAACAAAACATGCTAGCCATTGGGCTATACTAATTCTTATGGTAAAATAGTGGAATAGCCATGGCAGCTGAAAATAGTTAAAGATACTGTACAGAATGCTCACACATAAAAACACTGATCCATTCTGTAAAACTCTTAAACTTTAAATGGATGATATATTGCTTTATCGGCAATATTTGGTGTGTTTCAATAAGCAAAATGTGCATAAAAAGTTCCAGCTCTATTTGCACCTTTCCATTATGACCATAATTAATATTCATAACGTTTCACACCTTTACTATTCCAACAGTGATCAAACTAATGCTGAAACATAGACGTCTTAGTAGAATACTATCTGGTGTAATGACGGCTAATGCAGATGAAATTCCAGTAAAATTATATTTATTTATATATACAATCAACATACTTTATGGCAGTAATATATATTTTCTTAGCATCATACAATTATACATGTACCATTCTTTAGATTTACACTTGCAACATTAAAAAGTCGAAAAGCGAAATACTTTAAGCACCAATGTTTGTATATTACAATGAAATGGTTTGATCCTAGTTTCGTCTTTCGTACTAGACACATTAGAATCATTGTTAATTGATACCAGTCACAAGGAATAATGTGCAACTAACACAATCAACAACCTGTTGCGTAGACGACTCAGGTAATTGGATGACGTTTTATTTATTGCAATTATTGGTGATGATTTCCGTATAAAAACAGCTAATTTAAGCAAACTTCTAGTAATATTTTAAATGCCACTCCTTGATGTATGCATCACAACAGCTCAAAAGGTTAGCATGGTATTTCTAATATGTTATGTGTATATATATATATATATATATATATATATATATATGCTTACTTGTGACCACTTGAGTGTGTGAATCTCTGTAAGGGAATTGAAATATGCAACAAATGAGGGTTTTTCTTTTTCTAAGACTATGGTAGAGGGTAGCGAGAATGACAACATTCAACAATAATCTTAAATACCAGCCTGTGGGTACAGTGAACTGGGAGACAACTAGCCACGTACACTGTATTAATGATGGCCTCTCGTAAGGATGGCCCTGTTTTTCCGTATCAGTTCGTATTGCAAAAGTATCAAATCGGACGGAAAACATTATGCAGTAATGCTAATTAGGAGAAAGCAAATAATTTCGTTTAAAATGCTCTAATAATATTCTTAAGTCTAACTGATTCCGACATCCGAAAGCACACTCATTAATATGTTCTTCGGGTTAATGTGATGTACCTCTTACTAGTCTTAGTCTATACAAATCCATCCAGTTGTGGACTTTGCTGATTGTTCTCTAAGGGATCCACCAAGGCCAGATTTTTTGTTTTTAATTCAGCTGCTCCTGGGCAAGTAGATTGGAAATGCACTTGCCCAACAAATCAAATCTTCACCTGATCCAAAATTATCATTTATTTTAAAATCTGCTATATTTCACCTGCCTACATATAAACGTGTATTTGCAATACAAATCACTGAAGCCCATTGCTGCTTTGCTGAGTTGCCTGTAGCCATTTTCACTCGCACTATATAAATACAATTTCAAATTTCAAAGAACGCGTAGCCAATAAACTGCAATGAATACAGCTTTTAATCAGTGACACCATTTAACTACCGTTTGGTGGTGCAGTGTCTTAAACCGAAAACATGGAAAAATGGAAAACAAGTTAAGATACGAGCATGATTCCATATGTGCGACTGCAATTTCCAAATGGAACAAAATGAGTGTCCAACCGGGCTTTATGTAAGAAGGTGAGAGGGGTGTCCGAAACACACATGA
Source organism: Paralvinella palmiformis (assembly GCA_025642065.1). Classification (NCBI taxonomy): domain Eukaryota; kingdom Metazoa; phylum Annelida; class Polychaeta; order Terebellida; family Alvinellidae; genus Paralvinella; species Paralvinella palmiformis. The sequence continues at coordinate 473,342 of JAODUP010000075.1, read as the reverse complement.
ATACACATTCGGATTTGCATGTCACGTATATGAAAAAGGCACTTGCCCAAATGGGCAAATGATCCACGATCAGCACTAGCCTGGCATGAAAATATGCTTGCCGCAGGCGTCAGGCAACTGATTTTTCAGGCCCTGGATCCACACTGTATTTTGTTATGACACATCGTATTTCCTTTGGTTACAGTTAGTTGCCATGTCCCACCGTATTCATGATGGCCCCCTAGATGTGGCCTCGTTTTTCCATGCGAGTTTATATTGCAAGGAGTGCAAAAAGTCTTTTAAAATGGTCAAATAATATTCTTAAGCAAACTTATTCAAAAGCAAACTGACAATTTTTTTTTCAGTAACATGTTCTTCAGGACTAATTAGCTCTTAACAGGATGTTATAAGAATACAACTTATTAATATCATTACTGTTGTTGTTGTTATTTAACCTGAACAATAACCATCTCTGCTCACCATATGATGTGCAGGTTCATCGTGTAATCCCGTACTGTCAGGGTCAGAGTTGAAGGAGATACCGGCTCGGTGAGCATCTTCGAGATGATGACGGCTCGTGTGGGTACCAAACAACACAAAGGGATGTCGGATGGGTAAACTGCAAAACAAAAATATTACAAAAAGAGGTAAATTAAGCAGCTTTGTGCATGATCATCTCTCGCAATACACAGACATATTGTATACAAAACCAATTTCAGTTCGTTTTTAGTATATATAAATAAAATAACAAATGGCAAATGTTCTATTAAAACAATCGCGCGTTACTTTTCTTCTGCATATTATTAATGTCCAGCCACTTTTTTTAATTTATAATGATGTTAATTTAGTATTGGAAATATTTG
>JAODUP010000075.1:360000-467500 GCA_025642065.1 Paralvinella palmiformis | reverse complement strand
ACCACCTTCAATTAGGCTGACAGTGACATGTCTATTGTTTACTTTTCGCTGATGATTCACGATCAAAAAGAAATTATAGTCTCAAAACTATTTGAGAGTGTGAAATCCTTACTAAAGGAAGTATATGTTACAGAAAACATTGTCGTGGGCCAAACGATTGTCAAGGAAGACACGCAGGTGGATATCATTGTCAAACTGAATTTGAATATCAATTTAAAAATAAAATATAAAACCAGAGTAATCCAGAGTATGTGTCATGGCGAATGGTTTGGTACCGAGTCTTGCAAATCTTACAGAAACTAGAACTTTGTGTCAATTTCTTCGTCCGACCCAATGCTCTCAGTGATTTATTTTAATTTTGTCCTGACTGACCGACTGTAAAACAAGTATTAAAAAAACAATGGCATAAGTAAAACAAAAATTAGTTGCCCATTAATCACTGAGATATGATGTTCTGCCTTGTTTAGACAATGTATTACAGGGTCAAAACTAGCCAATAAAATGACAATGGCCGAATGACCACCTGCTCCAAAAAGTGACTAATGGAGAAGGTTATTGACCAAGTGAGGCTTGCATCATGAACCCAGATTCTGAGCTGGGGGGTTGTGCTGTAAGCCCCAGTACCTGGGAAAATGTTTGAGATTGGAACCCCCAGGAATGTCTCTAAGCTAAATTTTAGAAAGCAACAAAGTTAAAAGGCTTGTTTTAATTCACTTCATGGTTTACTTCTGCGTGCAGATAATAGAATAGGCTATTCTTTGGGGTTCTGTTTTCTTTTAATGATATCTTTAGCCATGAGTTGGAAGAACTTTGATGCAATTTTTTGTACTTTTGTACTAATTTTAAACATAATCATTACTTCATAAAAGCATTCCCCTTGGCTACACTAGGTTCTATAGCCGAAACCTCAACAAAAGCAGAACCTAACGATCACGTATCATTTCTTCTCATTTTTAAACATAGGTTACCGTCAGACCATGACTGTTGGAATTTACTTTTCCTGGTTGTGTGGAGACTCAGTTATGATCAGATAATGGCTCCTTAGACTCTTCATTTAATGTTAGTTTTTCTACGTTAGGGAGATATTAGGAGATATTAGGGAGACACGAGGCTGACACAGACCCAGTTAAAAAGCATAAGAAATGAGAAAGAAATTTGCCAACATTTCCCTGAACTACATCAAGAAAACGAGCAGACGAGAAAATTATCATCAAGATGAATCACTAAAAATGCACATTTTCTGGCTAAACAATCCTGCTGATGTTTAAAAACATCACATAACTCGGGCTCAGCTTACCACTATAACACGTTCTGGTTAGCAATGATATGTCTACAGTTTTCTATTCTGAATCAGACATATTTCTAAATGGTTTTATCAACACCACTTTATACTACATTCAGAGCGCAACCGAGGGATTCTAGTATGACAGCTATACATAAGTTTGTGAAAATGTATAGTTTTACATCATTTCCAACAAAACAACAAAAAGTTACACCATTGCTATATACCCAGCATCTGTAAAATGATACAACTCTTATTGTAGTCAGTGTATACATGTCTAGTTAAACATTAGATTCCTTTGTATCTGGTCCTCATAGTTCCATACTTATCAATGGCACATGATCAGACTTGCAAATACACTAACAACATTTATTTATTTATAATTAAATATGGATCAATTGGAAACATTGGTCCCGCATTTTCTTTTTATATATTTTAATATTGTAAAATTACAATATGTGCATATTACGAGATTGGAAAAAGAAATATTTACAACAATTCATTTTATGGCTATTTTGGCTTTTTACGAAGGGGTTGGCCACAAGGAGCATGGTGTCGATGGCAACTACTTATAGGGATATAACCTACAGTCTTCCCGTTGATCCAACCAGGTGCTAATTCATAATTGAGCAAACCAGTAAACACATAAAAGAGAAAACCTTTACTGAATTTGAGCTGAAGTCCCTAATACTGTCACGCAGCCTACTTTTGGCCAGAAAGAAAATTATGGGCCTATAGACTGATGATGGTCTGCTGCCTCAATGGAATATTTGGGTATCTTGGAAAGCATCCGTGGCTAATATCTGTTTATACAACTAAACTGCATTGGTGACATAACATTAAGTATATATCTATTCACAACCAAATGTATTTTTGGTCATTTGAAAAGACAAATGGCTCTCTTTTTCGAAATGCAAGTAAGCCAGCATAAGTATATATATATATATATATATATATATATATATATATATATAATACTTATCAAGACAATATGCTTACCTTGTACTTCATAGTGAAAAATGTACCTCTGGAAATATAGAATAAAAAAATAATCAGTTAATAACAAAATCACTGCATTAACTAACAAATTCACCATAAAATCTAACATTAGTAAACAGCCACCCAATGACACTTATTGCTTTCTTACCCTCCAACACCTTCAATGGCATAAGCCTGTATTATTGGCCATTTCTCAATAGACATCTTGTCAAATTCCATCTTCTGACCTGGTGAAAAAATAAAATTGAACACGGACGTTAGTAAAATTCTTCGGACAACGATTGATGTAGACACATATTTTTTAATAGACTAAACCTTCGATCAATCAGCATCAGAAAAGTGTAGATTTATATCACAGGATGTGCTACTGGTGTGTTACGACCTTCGGATTCAGTAACATTTACAAATATTCATGTGCCTAATGTACTTATGAACACCCAAATTTATCAAAATATATTTAAACAAATAAACATAGAAAAAACAACAACACGAGAGTCCATTATTATAAGATAATATAAAAATACAACAATACCAGATGTTCCAGCATGTCATAGGAACTAATCTGTTCTACTTTATCCAATAAGCAACATTTTCCATATAAGAACGTTTTCCAAAAATGCTAACATCTCTGATGCTGATTGTAATCTGATTAAATGTTTTTCCCAACGTCTAAAATTAGCTAGAGATAAACAGTCTAACAGGTGTAGTTCTACTAGCTATAACATTAATCATAACATACCACTGCTGCAGTATGGGACACCGATCATTCTAGAGCCTTCAACCATTGATATGAAGCTTTTGATCTTAAATTCCTCTGCAAATTCTTCATCTTCATACTGAAAATTAAAAAAAAAGACATTAAACTAACTTTGCAAATGCAGTGATGTGATGATGATGATGACTGATGTTTTACGGCCACCTTTGTGCACATGATAGGCTAAATGGGCCGAGTGACCTCCAAAGGTAATGAAGCGAAGTATGAAATTCGAACATGGGTGGTAGTAATCTGTAGTCCAACACGCTACTGCTATACCACAGAGGCAGTGATGCACACATCTATATAGTATTACAGTACTGATTCTGTATAAGTCAAGTAATATTTGGGGATACATCTCTGTCATCTTATTAATTTAAATTCCAATTATTCCAGAGATGGGTTAATCATTAATTATATTACTCTTATTTTTGAAACTTTAAATTAACAGATTAAAAACAGATGACTGAATATTGTTCATTAACAATCACTTACCTGTTGATCATCTACACAATGTATGTGTAGGGTTCTCCAGTGTGCCACATACGGCAACAGGTAATAATAGTTAACAGGATTACAATAAATGTCAACGCTCTGTTTACGTATGAAGAATATCATATCTGAAATATTATGTAACATGTACATATATCTTTGTACCTCTCTCTCTTTCTCTCTCTCTCATACACACAACACACACACACACTGATGAGCTACTAATTATAAAGGTATGGATTCATTTATATGTGAGTCTATAAATCTGCATCTAGGTTTATCTATACTTCGGTTTACATATGTCTACATTGATGTATGCATGGATTTCTGGAGCTTTTATGGACGTTTGGGTTGTAATATTCTGGGTAATATTATCATATATATATATATATATATATATATATATATATATATATATTCTTCAAAATCAAACACATATTTACATATAAGATCATTTATTATTGTTTGTAGTGGAGATTTCCATTTATAAGTTGCTGGTCAATGTGCATGTTCTACCTCATTAAAACCTTTACTAGGTTATATTGATCAAACCTAATATTGAAGAATTTACTCACCATCAATCACCTCCTCAGCAAACCCATTGATCTTGACAAACCTTAACAAAACATTAATTAATAAAATATTCACAGCTAACAAAATTATCATTTTAGGAATTAAATAAACATAATAATATTTCAATGTTTTATATATATATATATATATATATATATATATATATATATATATATATATATTATATATACACACACACACACATTTAGTCTCTACATTTCACCAAAACTGTTTCTTCTACATGACTTACTGAATAATAAAAATATTAACGTTTTAATGCTGTAACTATCATTAACTATTGTTGTATGTGAATTAATATTTCTCACCTCTCCAATTCGATCTTTCTGACATCAAAGAAACTGAACAGTAAATAATTAACAAGTTCTCTGGTGCCATCATTGTATCTTCCATCAATACCTAAACCAGATCGAGAATGGCGGCTAATTACTGCATAATTAAACCTGAAAAGCCAGTCATGAACAAGCACACCAACCTTACACTGAACTGGTATCAAACTTTAAAGTGACTGTATTTAGAATAGGTGAAAGGGAACTGGGATTTTTGTTCTTTAAATTAGTTTTGAGTTACCAACTTAAAATTACCATTCCAAGATTCAACTTTTGCTTGAATATACCATATTGGTGTTAGTTCTGAAGTACAGTTCACCAGGATTTGACGGCCTGTTTTATATGATAGTCAGAGACTTGTATCCAAATAGACTGACAACTGAACAGAAATTTGGGAAATTGGAGCGTTAATAATTGATTTATAATTGATCCAGTGTAAGAAGCTTTTGTGCACTTTATTTTGATACACAGAATTAATTAATTGTCTTCTATGTCTTGGAACATGACGTAAACATCAACAATTTGTTTCTAAATGTTTTTGAATACAGCACATTACCGGTCCGAGTGAAGTTTCCCTCTCCATTAGAAATTACCACCAAATACGATATGAATGACAATTTCTTTCATTATATTAATTAGTGTTTGTGATAAATGCACAGTCAACCACGTCCAAGGAATGGCATCAACAGCAATAGTACATATCAATAACGATTAGTCTATTGTTATAATTGAATGACGAACCTCTGAACACTAATTCACTGAATGGTGGTGCAATGCAATTTGGCTATTCATACCAAGCTTATCATTTGTTAGTATCGATCTCCTGATAACCATTTTATAACATTTTAAAATTATTCTTTCTCCAAAGAAATGGAGATATCAAAACCTGGCCAAGAAACATGTAGTTGATGAAACTAAACCATTTAATGCCCAGGCATCAGACCAGAAAAAAAATTTGTCCTCGAACTATAGTAAATATGGTAATGATTGTGTAGGTTTCATAAATGGTCAAACAAGTCACTCCTGCTGTCAAATAATTATATCTATTTCCACTTCTCAATGATAATTAAAATCTCTATGGATTAAAAAACTCTAAATCAAGATATATAAAAATTGAAATAAGTGAACGCAAATATCCTGATCAAGTACTAGACCACCAGTACTGTAGTATTTGTAGAATTTTAATGTGAAGTATTTATCCGCGTATCTGTTACTTTTTTAATCAGGTCACCATGATATTCTTTATTATTACAAGAGCATGGATTATATATCAGTAAGTTATTGGTTCTCAATATAACTTGAAAGAAACACCAAATTAAAAACAAAACTCGATATCGCAGAATGAAACTAATCTTTATCGTACGACAGCGTCTAGAGTAAACTGACCTCCATGGTGGTGCACAATTGCCGTTACTACTGGTACTCACCCAGGACACAAAGAATGGAGTCAGGCTTTGTTTGCTTCCCTTCACCATCATCGGGAAGGTCTAGTTGCGCCTGAATGTTTCTAAGGCGGGTCAAACTGTAATGGAGACAAAATGACATGTAATGGTAATTAATAGGAACAGTTATGATAACACTCAGCATCGCTATAATGCATTAAGGGGTGGGCCATGATTATTTTTCTATCATACAATCCATACGCTGGGGGAAGGGGATATGGCAGGAACAAATGCTTATAATATTAGAGAAATTATGAAAACAACTTGACGCCCATTAATCGCTTATTCACTCACCCATCCTCACACTACTGGACAGATAATGACTTCCAAAATGACAACTGGCACCATCTGTGAAATACTATTATTAATCAGCAGATAGTACCAGTTATAGTCATTGTTTTTAACAAAACAACAACTTCGAAACATTTAATCATCATTGTCAACATTTACTTCTGTGTGTATTTTGTACAGTTGTGAAAATTATTATAATTACGAATGGCTCCTACACAAACATACTTTAAAAAGACTTTATTCAGTGATATCTTTGATAATATATACTACATACATGCATACAAACATACAACATGTACCTACTCCAAGTAGTTTATATTCCAATTAGGATTGTCAGGGAAGAAATATTTCTGAATTAAAAAATTAAATGATAAACTAATTTGTGGATTAAACTTTTTGTAGCAAACTTCAATTTTTTTTAAAAAAAGCAGCAACTATAATTCCAATTCTGGAATTGAACTGACCCAATGTCTGGGCCAGTAAGATGATGTTTACTGGGAATTGTTCTGAACCTCTCCCAGTTACTCCATATAATAGTATACCAGCCTAGTGCATATATTGAATCTGTGATAAAACAGTCATGCAAGTATAGGCAGAATAATATATTATAAGACAGATACTGATGTTGTTCTGCCGTATCAAATTTCTTGAAAATTGCTTTTAATTATTAAATTAAGAAATAATTCTGGACTAGATATTTCAATTACCGTAGGTCCCGGCCATTAAGCCGAGGATGGTTTTTAGGCCTAAAATATCATGATTTATGGTGTTACCGTCCAATAAGCCGACCTAAAAATCTTAACTTTTCCCTGTAGTATTTCCAGCCCAGGTGACGTTTTGAACACAGAAAATAATTTTGTTTTCATAATTCGTTATTCATACCAATGTGTTTTGTATACTGTCTATAGATCAAGGCAAATTATAACCATCGTTTACGCAAACTGTTAGTGCATACGTAGGACCTCAAACTTAAATTAATGGCGTGATTAAACATTCAATGAACCGTATATGAAGTCAATGACTTAGAAGTAATTAAACATATTGTCAATTACTACTGAGCCTTTGATGGTACATTTTGGTCACTAACGCAGCAATAACTAAGACAATGTAATTGTAAATTACCAGTATATGAGGTCAGTTAGTAACTATAACTCTCTATTGAAAATAAATATTAATTACTCAGTAATTATCCCATTATTAATATAAATATGCCCATATAAAATATGTATATGGGGGCACCCTAATGTCTATGCCGCCAAACGAATGATACGATGCTCTTGGGTACAATTTGTCTTGTTACCGGTGCTGCCTTTGTGAAATGTGCTACTGAGTCAAACAACGTTTATCCATAATTACAAAAATCAGATAATTCTACATATAACTATTGATTTTCATTATAAAGCCATGTATAATTATCATCAACTTGTTTCACTTCTATTTTCACTCCATGACTGCATGAGTTTTAAATCAAAATGATGACTGATGTCCATTTGCATCTAGATCTAGACTAGGACACTAATGTCTAGACGGCACTAACACACTGAAGATTCTCTCGATGACTGGATTTCTTGATACTGAAATAGCACCGGCCATTAAGCCGACCCCCCCCCCCAAATAAGGGTCAAAATGTTGACACAAAGCCTAGGCTTAATGGCCCGGGAACTACGGTATTTCCTATTGAAGCTGTTTTTATAATTTATTCAATACATGGTACATAAGTATAACTTAATATTGGATTGGTAGTACTGGCCTGTTATCTGATAATAGTAACAGCCAATAGGTAGACACTTTGTTGAAAAATTAACTCAGCTAGTTTAATAAATAAAATGTTATTCAAAGACAAAGAGCTACGTTCTATAACCATGTACAGTTTAAATTATGTCAATAGGTAACATGTAAAGAAAGCTATACACCATTTAATAACCTGAATATCAATGAATTAATATGTCACCAATTACCATTTATTAGCACTGTCATAATTGAAACCATCATAATAGCAAATTAGGGGAGACTATTTCAAAATATAGCATTGATAATGGTTTCTTTTTGTAAAAAGCTTCTTAATCTCGTTACGAGGAGTTTATTACAAAAAATATCAACACATTTTGAAGCCTGCAGGTGAATTAGTGCACATAACTGGAAGAGACTAAAAAGTTGTCCTTTGCCAAGAAGTAAAACTGAAAATTATGTTAGTGACATTATTTTTGTTGTCAGATGATTATCTATGGGAGTAAGGGGGGGCATCTCAAAATATGGCGAACTGGCATTTCAAAGTTAAATCACAAAATATTTGCCATATTTCATCCAATATATAATGTTTATAAAAATGGTGGTATGTCATTATGTCAAAGAAACCAAAAAGACGCAGAAAAAAATCCGAGAAAGGGGGCATCACTCTTGGAGAGCAGCCGTCACAGTCCCCATGTTTTTTTTCATGGTTCCCACAGCCAAGGAAATATTATTTTCCAGGACATTTCCAGGTCAAAATTACTATTTTCCAGGACAAAATTTTCATGGTATAGCCTTCATCTCACTCCTTCTAGCTGTTTGATCCATCCACTTTTATTTCTGGCTTTTTTGTTCTAATCTAAAGTGGATTTTTTTCACAAGCAATATTATTTTCCAGGGCATTTCCTGATTTTGTCAAATTCAAGGACATTTCCAGCACTTGGAAAATGAATTTGTTATTTTCCAGATTTTCCAGGGCTTTCGGGAACCGTGTTTTTTCATTGATGTATCATCGTATGATGGTATGGTCATGATGTTTATGAAAGTGTCTAAAATATGGTATATATACCCCTGAATAGAGATAAACAAAGGTGTTATATCTAAAGTTTGCCTCGTATAGGCTGGTAATGGCCTGGTATTGTGCATACACTGATTCACTGATACAGGCAGAATATTATAATATAAGCCAGGTACTGAAATAGTTCTGTCATATTTTATTATTTAATGATATTAAATTTTTATTACGATTTCCAATAATTATAATATATTCATTATATTTATTTTAAAATAATGATTTTTTTTTAATTCACCAGACACGTCAGACTTGACTGATTCCTATTTTGAAGACGAAATGAAATAAAATTGATAAACTGTTAACGAATATGTGGTCAGACGATCTAGTTGACAACTGTTAAATACCACCATCGACGAGTCGGGTGACGGTTTCTACAGACGCCAAATACGACGCCTTCAACAGTTGGTCAAACATTAAGCCCTGTTTTAATGTAACATAATAAATATGCATTACCTAACGGATGGAGAAAATGTCTCCTGAGTAATGCTTCTACGTGCTGATGACGGGCGTTTTGCTTTAAATGTCGACATAACTATTAAATATAACAGGCACTAGATCGATGACTTATCGTGCGGCCATCGGCTGACGTTGTCTAAATACCGACATGTGAGCAGCGCGCGTATTTAAAGAAGTTCGAATACCCGATAATTGTAATAAATCTCCTACTTTCCCGTATCGTATACTCATTTCGGTATCGTAAAGGGCCATCTCATAATCCAATTTTATGTCTATATAAAGTATACTTTAGTGCAATATAATTATATATTGAAAAGTATGTAGAATTTCAGAAGCATATAATGGCTATATTAAAGTCATTTCTCTGATAAGCAGTACACGCATGGATATACAAGCCACCGAACAGTATATATTTAGGTATACTTGTATGTTGTCATGTTCTAGATGAATATTCAATTCATTTTGTATTTTGAACAAGTCTTATTGCAGCTGTTTTTAATTATCATGGGTGTGTCATATTGTGCAGCTGATTTAACCATAACGAAATTTCATCCAAAATTCTTTGTGTCGGATCTAATTGATGCATATATATATATATATATATATTGTATTGTTGTGTGTGTGTGTGTGTGTGTGTGTGTGTGTGTGTGTGTGTGTGTGTGTGTGTGTGTGTGTGTGTGTGTGTGTGTGTGTGTGTGTGTGTGTGTGTGTGTGTGTGATTGATGTTTTACGGCCACTTTTGTGCACATGATAGGCTAAATGGGATAATAATAAATATATATATATATATATATATATATATATATATATGTGTGTGTGTGTGTGTGTGTGTGTGTGTGTGTGCGCGCGCGCGTGTATGTGATGAAATCCCTTACGTTCCAATCAACCATGATAGTATGGTAACAATATCAATTCTATTTGTTGTATATATATTACTGTGTTTCTTGTGTGAATGTGTGTATAAATGAGAGAGATATTGCATAAGCATTTTGCTTGTTGTCAATTGAATAAATATGTTTACATCAATTACCATACTGAAAACTACTGTTATCCAATGATGCAAATATTATGTTGATCCAATTTTCAAATCCAACCAATTTCATAACATTGGTCCAACTGAAATCCTAATTTTTTTCCAATGTTGCAAATATTATGTTGATCCAATTTTCAAATCCAACCAATTTCATAACATTGGTCCAACATTGAAATCCTAACGTTGATCCAATGTTGTAATTACATTGATCCAACATTGAAATCCTAACGTTGATCCAGTGTTGCAAATATTACGTTGATCCAATTTTCAAATCCAACCATTTTCATAACATTGATCCAGCGTCAAAGGACAACGTTGATCCAATGTTGATCCAACGTGATTGTTTTTGTTTGTGTATATGTTGGCTTATAATATTATAATACTACAATAAAATTTAACTTTATTTTATTATAATTAGTTCATTTTAATAACTTAATATAATAAGTTTATGTAATAAATGGATACTAACCTAACCCTTCACTGAACTATTTTACCATACAAGATGAACAGCTTATGGTATTTTCACAATCGAAGCTATATTGCATGGTTGATGTATTTCACTTACAGAGAACAATACGTGATTTAGTGTTGGTATACATATAGCCCATTAACCGACTCCCAGCTAACAATATTTACGTAATAATTACGTTATTAAAACGTAATGATCAGGTTATCCTTGCGTATGTAATTAAAAATACGTAATTATGACATAAAAGTGTGTAGTTTTAGTTACGTCACCACAACGTATTTTAATAACGTTACATTTACGTAATAACTACGTAATATCAGTAACATAATAACAACGTAATAATAACGCAATATCAATAACGTAATAACAACGTTATATTAATGTCATTATCACATAAAGAATACAATTTATCAGTCAAACCATTTATTTCACAACAATAGTATTTCAGTATTAATTTATATCATAATAACAGCCTAAATATCCTGATGATAGGTGGAAGCTGCATGTACGTAAACAATACTGGTTATTCTATATCTGAAAAGAAACAAAATGACCTTTTTTTATTTATACGTTTAATTTAAAGCCGAAAATGAGCATTTTAAAGGTAAATCATGACCTCAGACAGCTTAATTATACCTATTGGCGACATGTTTTCTTCACATCTAAATCCAACATAAATTTACAGGAATCTATTTGAAACCTGAGTGACTGTACAAACCAAATTACGACAAAATTGAATTAAATTATGAATATTTTCCTTACTCATCTGTGAAAAACGATACCCACACCCAAGAATACAGTTATACCATTAACAGTTATTTATGTTCCAGTTGAAAATATATTCATGATTTATCAATACTGACAGGTGGAATATCACTATATTTATTTATATTAATTTATATTAATCACTACTACACAATAATACAGACACTAACCAAATATATTTGTGTTTTATATTATGCCTTGTATAATAATTACATGGATTAGACTCCGACATTAAATCCAGAACCATCCTTTCCATTGGTCTTTTTACAGACGTTTGCTGGAGAGAACAATATATGGATATGATAGCAGCCTGGTAATGATTGATTGCCATCAAAAAGTCTATTAATATGAAAATCTGAAATCAGTAATTATTTAAAGTATTATTTTCAGCGTGAAAATATTTAAAGCATCCCCCTACAAACTTGACGCAGAAATGGAATTGTAAAAAAGTTGGCATATTCATATTATTATGAATATTCATACTCCTGACACCTTTCACACATTTCTTACTTCTCCCGTTCCCAAGGAATATTTTTGTATTTAACACCACCCTTTGTGTACCTTCACCATCGTGCATGCCTCTATGAATAAAATAGAAAATGTTTCCATCAAAAATGTTTGTTACTGGAGCTAAGCATAGCACCATAACATAAATGTACATATAACATATATATTTTTTATACTAATAGTCTGTACACAGCAAAATACCGATGTCAAAACTTTTCCAAAATTGTAAAAGCCATTTACCAATTTACGTATTCTATTTTTTGTTTATTATTAAAAAGATTCCTATTTATTTATGCCCCAGCGGGGCAAAAGACCTGAACCCGGTTAAATTACTCATGATTTATGAAGTGGGTCTTCATAAATCATGAGTCTTTTCCCATTCATCTTTCTGATCAAGGGATCATCATTATTGCTAATGTTGATGACAGACAAAGAATAACGAGAATAGTTACCTAAAAAATGAAAAAAAGACCCCAAAGACCGGACCCCAGTTTAACCAGTCCACATATATACAAGGCATACACTTATTAAAACTTATTAAAGCAGATTTTCCATCGTGAATCTCCGCCTTCAGCCTCGGAGATTGTATGCTCCCCATAGATGAATAGCGCCTACTTTCCAGACCAATCCACGAATACGATCTCCTGGTGTAGCACTCCCAAGCATATGCATGTGGAACATTTTTACTGATATAGCCTTTGGTCTTTAAGGATAGAATTTATATGATCCTATCCATGTACTTGTTGGGGAAGGGGGAAAAATGGTTAATGTTAACGCTGCACCAACACTTGAAAGTGCAAGCATTAGATCCCTGTAGATTTGGAGCATATCGTATCTAGATTATTAAGCTATTGTTTGCGTGAAGCTATCCAAACAAATACCAATGACCTCGCACCTAGGTGTATGCTTTTTTTTCTTCAAAATCATGGGGAAATGTTTGCATACTACAGTTAAATGTTTCAAAATCAAATGTAATATGACATATCACACGTTGTAACAAGCAGATGAAGAAACATGTGAGATTTTACTACGATTCAGAAGGTGAGAATCAATTAATATTTGAAAGTTATAACTTTTATGAACTCTGACAGGTTTTGTCTCGCGTCTGTAAAGGGCGAGGGGCGGTAGAACATTGGAGGTTGATGACCTACTATTAACCCAGCCCAACAAGCAACCCCCGAACGAACTGCAATCATCATCAACATAATGTTCTCCCAATTCCCAGTCTTACGACTACCTGCTTTACTCCGTCATCATCATCAAGTAGTATCCGGACATTTAGCCAACGGACATTTCGCCAACGGACATTTAGCCAACGGACACTTAGCCAACGGACATTTAGCCATTATTTGCAGGGGGGACATTTCGCCAACATACACAAATTTATATCTTACATGTAAATGTGTATTGTATAATTATATTAATGCATACTGTTTTCTCCAGTATTATACATAAATATAAATAAAGATATGCAACATGCAATACGTGCATGGGTTTATGGCATAAAAGGGCGACCAAATGCAATTAGATCTGGCTTAGTTTACAGTGCTTCTGTTTGATGTACCTTCAAGTTGACCAGATCACATGATCTAGATCATCCCCAATGATACTTAATTTCTTTCAACCTCGAATGAATGGCTTCTATGGGCTAGCGTTCTACGAGATGGCCTAGAAGGAGCAGCCATTGTTCGTATGAGGAGAGTTCCACCTCGGTACCCACCTGCCCTGTGGAATGTTCATCAGGCCACCATGGACGACGAATCAAGAACAAATAACCAGTGCGAGGGCTGAAGCAATCGTTTTACGAATTTGGTTGGCTACCTGTATCCATCCGTGTGGACCATGATAGATGCTTTGAAGAAAGAAGATGCAGTGGCTTGCATTCACATCGCCAAAGATTTAAACGATCAACCTCACAAGAAAAGGATTAGGCGTAAATGCAAGGACATGGAGGACTGTCTGCGTAAACTTTGTGGAGATCCTGCAGCAGGCAGGAAGACGTACCGTCCCCGAACTACTACGTAGAGTGGGTCATAATACACGCTGGGAGCCTATGAACCGCGAGAATGATGATTAATTATATACAGCTATGGATTATAAATGATATTTTAACGATATAGTTGTATGAGATTGTTATGCCTGGCTACGGTTGGTTTGTTTATTCTGCTCTTAAATGACTCAATATTTTTATTTTTATTTCAAATATATTTATACTTGGCGCCCTTAAAAATATAAAACATGAAAACAATATTGATAATACAAGCAAATATATTAGAATTATAAGATATAGATTTAATAAAAGGAATATTGACTATGTACACTTATGTCCCAAAAATATATATGTATGCAATGTTTGTGTCAGAAAATTTTAGAGTATGATACATATTACTTTGTGATCATTATATCCGTAAAATGAATTGAATAAAATGCAATTACATACACTATGACGATTGAATATAACAGCTGTGGACTATAGGTAACATATTCGTGTTTGCACGTTTTAGAATATGAGACATCACTTTGTGTTTGTTACATTCGTACAATTAATTACAAAAATACAATTACATACACTTGTTTTGTATTTATTGAAACAATTATATTTATGGTGAAAGCTCACATAAATATAATCAAAATTTTTGTATGTTGGCGAAATGTCCCCCCCCCCCAGGTAATAGCTAAATGTCCGTTGGCTAAGTGTCCGTTGGCTACATGTCCATTGGCTAAGTGTCCATTTTGGCTAAATGTCCCGGATTCGAACAGACATTATAGGCAAAGGCCCTGCAAATCCTTGCAAAGCATTGACAATTATTTGTGCTTTTCATAACATGACTGTAAATAGTTCTTATCAACATTAATATTTTAATTTTCAATTGTAAAACAAGCTAGGATAAGTTTTTAGTCAATATTTGTATTCATAATAATTTATAAACAATTAAGATCCTCAGTTTCTTTCAATTTATTTAGCGTACCAGCACTGATCAAGTTGTTACTTCAGCATCCATAAAATCTGCCCTTTTGCTTCAAAACGACAGTTTTGGGTCTATATATTGTTAAATAAATTACAAAAAACGAAGATGTCACTTTTAAAATTAATTGAATAGATTACATATATTGATTCATATATTATAAGTAACCCTAAATTGATTTGCAAGCATATTTCATTTATATTCAATTTTTTTTTTTAAATATTCAGCATTTCTTCTTGAATATTCAAGATTGTAAAAAGAGGCTGTGTAGTCCTAATGGGCTCCACTCCTTTAATCCAGTACGTTTGACAATACAAGATTAAGATGGGCAGGAAATCATCGAGTGAATTTAAGTCTATAAAGACCTCCGAAACAAATGAACATTCCAAATATTGACACAAACATTCCCACAATTTAATATACATATGTATTCCATATGATAAAACACACATGCACCTATACTTCAACTGTTCAAGTTATTACCATGTCAACAATCTAGTAGGTCATTAATTAGACCTAATTCACCAATTTTACCAATATCGCAGTCAAACCACAGATGAATTAGTTGGTCTAAAAAATTCAATTAAATTTGACCACCAAGTACGTTTTTATAACGTTGTACTTATTTGCCAAGTTGGGCACGGATATATGTTTCGTATAATGTATTTATTGAGCTTGCCAAACACATTTATGCATTTGTATTCACCCACCTAGCTGCATTCACTACTGATAAGCATATAATCTGATTCTCATAACCAGAAAACAACCGTTATCGTTACGTTATGTGTTAGCTGGGCTGTGTATTGCTGATGATTATGATAATGGATGTTTTACGGCCACTTGTGTGCATAAGGTAGGCTAAATGGGCCGAGCGACCTCCAAAGGTAATGAGACGAAGTGAAAGACGAAACAACCTTCAGATATGCCCACGCCGAGATTCGAACACGGGTGGTAGTGATATGTGGTCCAACACGCTACCGCTAGACCACGGAGGCGCCTGGCTGTGTATTGCTGATTTGCTGTTGTAAATATACTGTTGCAAATTATTTTATGATATATATTGTTATCATTTGCACAAACTATTTCATTTAATTAAATTAGTCATAATTAATTATGTAAACATTTCAGTAAAACGATCGTTTCCCGAGAAAATAGTTTTTATGGTCATGACATCGATTTGATGAATACATCTTTTTTCGAAATATATTAATTTGTCAATGTATGTGTGCCTAGATTTTATTATTTCGACGTGACACACATTTTTAAAGACACTTTATTATTTTTAGTTGTATTTCTTTTTGCCGTAAGCATCAAACAATTTAATAGCTTCGCGCAGCTACTTAAATCATTGACAGCACTAAATTAATGTTGATATTTAGTTTACCCGCGCACATGTTTATCACGTGATAGAACAAAATTAATGACGTAGCATTCTTTGTGTTTACAGTTGGCTGTGTTCTTAGAGCGTTATTTTCATTTTTGTGAGGAGGTTTGTAATCTCCGAATATCATCATGAGTAAGGCGCATCCACCAGAGTTGAAGAAGTGAGTTAATTGAATGCTTAATTGAAAATTTGATTGCATGAGTTGTTTTGCTCGTTCATAATCGTAGTATGCTATTCTCGTGGAATTTTAAATGTGTGGGGTTTAGTTTTTTGTTGTACTGAGGGTCACTCCATTGGAATCAAATTGGAGAGTCAATAAAAATTTTGGGATCAATTTTAGGGCCTCTTTTGTATCTACTGTATGTGAATAACATTGCTGTGTACCGAAAGCCATATAATATATATATATATTATCATTTGCAGATGACACCACATTGTAATTTCTTATCTGATTCTGAGCCCAGATTATTGTTAGAAAAGGCAAATATTGAAGTCAACAAATTATTTAACTGGTTTTGCACAAACAGACTCACTTAATCCCCAAAATACCAAATTCATAATAATTTAATTAAGCCATCAAAGTCTAAATTTGAGTTTAATGGTCTAAATCTTTTACGAAGTTGTTACGTATCCGAGCATTGGAACCCTGTACCTCAGTGTTATAGTTCCGAGCACTCGATGCGCATGCGCCAATTATTCCTCGTTGGCTATTACTTCCGCTCAAATATGGGTTGAAAGTAGAAGATGCTTTTGATAGTTTTGAAGGGGTACTAACGAAAATCAAAGAAATAGAAGATAGAACAACCGCTTTACAAATAATCGGGGTTCCCACGTGTTGTAGAAAACCTAGAAAATAAAATTCATTTTCCAGGTCCTGGAAATGTACTTGAATTTTACAAAATCTCCTGGAAATAGTATACCTGTAATATTTGCTTTGCTGTGGGAACCATGAAATGCTGCATCTCTTATAAATGTCAGACTTTCTTTTTAATCTGATTATGATGGCTATTGATTGTAAATAGAATTAATCTAATATTTTTATTAAACGCTAGTAGTAGTAGCAGTAATTACAACTAAGCTCCTGACACTCAGACTGATGCGAGCAGATAAAAAACGATCATGAAATGGATCAGATTTATAATAACATTGATGAACATGGTTCCGATGCTGAATGCTCAGACCTTTATCATCAGCGGACACGATTCCGTGGCTCGGCTTGCGTCAGAGCACCGGAGAATCCAAACTTGGCGCACACGCATAGAGTGCTCAGACCCTTATCAGCAGCAAACATGATTCCGGTGCTTGGATATGTAACAACAGCCAATCTTTTAATACATCTTAAATGGAATACGATTGGAGAGAATTGGTAAAGTATACAAGGAGGAAAACACAGTTTCTTGGTGTAATATTTGATGAATCACTTACATGAAAACATCATATAAATCACATTAATAAAAAAATCTCAAAATTACTTTTTACAATTAAGCAAGTAAGAAATATTTTGATAAGCCAAGGATGGTTTTTAGGCCTAAATATCATGATTTATAGTGTTGCCGACCTAAAAATCTTAACCTTTCCCTATAGTATTTCCGGCCCAGGTGACGTTTTGAACACAGAAAATAATTTAGTTTTCATTATTCAAACCAATGTGTTTTGTATACTGTCAATAGATCAAGGCAAATTATAACCATCATTTACGCAAACTGTTGGCGCATACATAAGACCCCAAATTTAAATTAACGGCGTGATTAAACATTCAATGAGCCATATATGAAATCAATGGCTTAGAAGTAATTAAACATATTGTCAATTACTACTGAGCCGTTGATCGTACATTTTGGTCACTAACGCAGCAATAACCAAGACAATGTAATCGTAAATTACCAGTATATGAGGTCAGTTAGTAACTATAACTCTCTATTGCAAATAAATATTAATTAATCAGTAATTATCCCATTATTAATATAAATATGCCCATACAAAATATGTATATGGGGGCACCCTAATGTCTATGCCGCCAAACGAATGATACGATGCTCTTGGGTACAATTTGTCATGTTATCGGCGCTGCCTTTGTGAAATGTGCTACTGAGTTAAACAACGTTTATCCATAATTACAAAAATCAGATAATTCTACATATAAGTATTGATTTTCATTATAAAGCCATGTATAATTATCATCAACTTGTTTCACTTCTATTTTCACTCCATGACTGCATGAGTTTAAATCAAAATAACTGATTGATGTCTATTTGCATCTAGATTAGGTCACTAGTGTCTAGATGGCTGCTATCACACTGGAAAATTTTGTCTCGTGACTTGATTTCTAGACACTGAAATAGCACCAGCCATGAAGCTGACCCCCCAAAATAGGGGTCAAAATGTTGACACAGTCTCAGCTTAATGGCCGTGACCTACAGTAGTCTCAAAACATTATATTTTGCCCTTATTCAGCCATATATTAACTATGGCATATTGGCATGGAGAAATGCAAATCAATCTATTCTTAAGTGTACTGTTGTATTGCAAAAATTAGCAATTAAAACCATATGTAAAGTACAGTATACCAGCCATACTGAACCACTATTTAAAAAACTTGAGATTTTGAAAATTAAGGATCAATTTGAATATGAAATAACACTTTTTATGAATAAGTATAAGCAGAACAAATTACCATCATCTTTTGATAAGAATTTTAGTTATAATCATGAGATCCAGAATAGACTCACAACTAGTCTATCATATCAGTTGTATATTCAAAGGTATATTGTACTCATAATTATACTTTCAATAAAGCTGTATTAGTCCTGAAAATTTGAAATAAAGGTGGCCTATCCCTTTAATCAAATGTTTCCAAATAATTTGTGGGTGAGCTGTTATAATTTGAGTATTATATAATATATATAAATTATACTGATTCTGCTGTATATTCTATAATACACAATGTTCAAACATGTATTATTCGCAGGTCATTTGATTGTTTAATATTGTTTTATATATGTGCTATAGGAATAGCCTTTTACTGAAAAAAACAACTATTATATTTATAAAATGGTGCATTGGTTAGAGGACTGGAAACCCCCATGTTGTGGTTTGTATCTGGCTTATACCAGTGTTTGTGGGATTTGTCACCTTCAGCTTTGTGTTCCAGTTGTGACCAGCACCTAGACTGTACATTTTTACTCAACTATGTTTTAAATCATGTCAAGGGAATACAAAA
This sequence comes from Paralvinella palmiformis, assembly GCA_025642065.1. Lineage (NCBI taxonomy): Eukaryota > Metazoa > Annelida > Polychaeta > Terebellida > Alvinellidae > Paralvinella > Paralvinella palmiformis. The sequence continues at coordinate 447,717 of JAODUP010000075.1, read as the reverse complement.
CAGGCTGTTGCTATTGGTCCGGATGTACATCCAAGTAACTATAGCTCTGCAATTTCAACCGCACATGCACACCTTCCCAAATATGTGGTAGAATATAACACATTGTCGGCTACCGGACACCTTACAAATTAACTAACGCTCCGGCACTCACTGTCTAAGCTTAAACTGAAGTATTTGTGCAATTTTGTCAAGGTAACATGTAAGCCACACAGTAACTTCTCCACTGAATTAATTGAAAAAGAGGGACTAAGACCCCTTGACGACATAATACACTCTTCGGGGTATTTTGGCTCCATCTTTCCTTATGGCTCCCTGCAAGTGGTTGTGGGGGGGGGGTGAGATATGAACAAATTATGTAACATTTTTTAATTAAAATATCACTTGTTCTTATCTGACATTTCCTGGCAGCAAACACATTATACTGTTGTATACGGAAATGTGCCGGACCAATAGCTATAAAATTGTGCTTACAGGTCCGGGCTGATGTCTATACATATACCCATGCATATTAAACTTTGTTGTGCAGTAGTTAGAAATCTTGTAAACAGTATTCATCATATAAAAAGTTAAATGTTGTTTCATCTGAATGAGATATATTTACTTTTAGCAGTACAACTTGCAAGCATCATCTCTTTACAGAAATGAATGCTGACTTTTCTCCTGCCAGACATTATTCCTTCAGTTTCATTTTACTTATCTGTATTATTATTTTTTATTTTCAGGTATATGGACAAGAAGCTGCAGCGTAAGTATTTACACGTGGAAAATTTTTGCGTGAATCTTTAAAACTCTGTTTATAAGTGTGGTCTTAATTAATGTATTATTTACAGTTCGTCTGAATGGTAGCCGAATAGTAGCTGGTGTCCTGCGCGGGTTTGACCCATTCATGAACATCGTAATAGACGAAGCTATTGAGGAAACGAAGACGGGACAGAAAAATAGCATAGGCATGGTGGTAAGTGACTTGTTTGGATATGATTGTCGAGTGTAGTAGAGATGGCCATAAAAAATGTCAAGTACAAATCCTATTGGATGATGTTAATTAATGTGAATAACATTATGCACTTACGGTGAAAAAATCTTTATTGTTGTCAGAGATGTGAATGCTTTTAATTAGAAATGTTACGCCAAATATTGTCAAAAAGTACAGAAATAAGGTGTGATCATTGGCAACAAATGGATGAAAATCTAAAACCATCTGTCAAAAGGCAGTAAAATTGTTTCAGTGCGAATTATCCTGTAGACAAAACGAAGGATCGTCACACATTCTGAGCTTATACGTGGTTTTGGCAAGATATGAACACGTCGAGGTGGACTGAAATTTTCTGTCCTTGTTTATATTGGTCTCGTTTGGTGAGGACATCTTACCGTGGCAGAGCTATCAAATGGCATTAAATTTATTGTTGAAAAAGTCTCATAATATTAATAGTATTTTATTTAGCACCTTATTCAACTGAAATTACTCTTAAGGCGCTGAACATTTAAAACATATTCTGAGCTCGTACAGCTCAAACACATTTCATACGTAATAAGCTGGTTTAAAATGATAAATATGCCAATTTAAATAAAGGGTTTTAAAAACCTTACAAAATGTCTTTACTTGATGTTTTTAAAAACAAAATGTTCCCTGGCATGTTTATGAATGCATTTTTAATTTAAATTAGATTGTCCACAGATGGGTTGTTCAAAGTATACCACGATATTGTAATATGTTAATCACTGATATGTCACTTGTATACCATAATAAATCTGTTTTAGTTGTATATTAATCTGTACTGTATTTGTTTTTTAGGTTATCCGAGGCAACAGCATTGTGTTACTGGAGGCCCTGGAGAGGATAGCCTAGGCCGTTGTTGTTATGTTGTATCATCAGTAATGTCTTGTCGTGACAGCGTTAGTGTAATCATCGTAGCATTTTTCATCTGTCCTTTTGTATAACGTGTTGTGTAAGAAAATAAATAATTATTAATATTCAAATAATTGACTTCAGTAGTTATTTCCTGAACATTGTTCTGTGTGTGTGATAATTGTGTGTTGACACAAATTGCACTTGTATGTGTAACATAATCTGCATATAGAAATAGTTTGTGGTGCCGTGTACCTTTCGAAAATACAATTGTAATGATGTTGTTAACCTTTATTTAGTAAAAGGCGATAAATTAATGTTCAGAATTATCATAGAATATATCTTTTTTCCTCAATCAACATTTTAAACACGTTTTGATTCAGTAAACCATCACCCGAATATAGAATACAGTATATCACCTTTAAATAATCACAAGATAACTATGTGCATATGGCACAATATATACAAATGTTGACACTACTATGATTTTACAAGATGTCCCTACAAACCCCTAAAGTGATTTTCATTATTTGATATTGAAAGCGATGTTAGCCAGTTGAGTTTTCAGATAAGATTTAAACTTTTCAAGAGATGACGCATTTCTGATATCTACCAGCAACCTGTTCTATAGAGTGTAGGCTACAACGCATAATCGCCATATGACTTAAGCTGAGATACTGCTAATGGATAAATAGTATGTTACTGTATTAACTCAGTTTTTGGGATGAGATATTATTGGAGTCGGGACACGGGTTCACGCAGGTGTTCCGGTGCTATGCCTTACCATTATAAGTTGTTAGTGAATATGCTGTCCAACAGGTAGCCAATGTAGTCTTAGAAGAATTGGGGAATAATATGATCACATTTTTTAATCAGACTCCAAATAACAGGGAATTACATTAGTCTATACGAGATGGCCATGGTCACAAGCTAGCGATTCATATACCTGCTTATTTAACGTTAGACAAAAGTGTGAAACAGTACAACACAGTCTCCAAATAATAACACAAAAAACTGTACAATCCTATCCGGTAACGAACAAAACATAATTATCTCCTTTGAAGAATCCTCCAGTACTGGTGTTGGCTTCTTTGAGTATTATTCTTCTGTTCTACTTCAGGTAATAACTATTTTTGTTAATTAAGGTTGTGTTATACAGAAAACGGTATTTTATTCACGATGGTACCTGTACATTAAATACACCTAATAGTAGTTCCCAGGCCAAAATTTATAATATTAAAAAATAAGTGAAGACAGTATCTTCACATCGATTTGTTTTTACTGAATATTACTATTACTCTAACCTAGTGGCTAAGAGCATGGGACTTTTTTTTACTCCAGGTCATGCTGTGTGGGAGGTCGGATGTTTGAATCCCGGGCATGGCAGGAGGAGTTTTTCATCCAATCAGACAACTGGCAAGATTTTCTCCGACGATTATGTCATTTATTTTAAATTCTAAATTTATTTAGAATTAGTCCCTCGTGTTGAAGCATTAAATTACAAACCATATGTGTCTCCCTCATTTTTTTTCACCAACCCTGATATTTTTTTCACAAACCCTATATGATCATTTCTCACATACCGAAACATGTTTACCCCGTGACAGATATAAATTATATAGATCTAATGAAAATTCTGATTCACAGTCATTGACCTAAATATAAATATTTAGGTCAATGTTCACAGTCTAATCGGGCTGATGAAATAAGAACAGCACTGACCAGAGATCATTATTACCTTACTTCAAGTAGACGGGACCGGGTTAGTTTTGCACACTGCATCTGTTAATCTTGACAATGGGGTTTTGTTATTATATTAAATAGCTTAATATCGGATCAGTGGGACAGGCCCCATATTGGCTAAAAGGGCTATGCATAACAATTCGGCCAGAATGGCTCAGTATTTAATATTGCTGTGGGGTATAGTAACCAGATCAAGACATCATGTTTCGGTACCGGTTGGCTATCATAATGTTTACTGGGATACTCCATGTAAGATTTATGAAATTTTCTTTCACAACTCCGTCTTAGTTACGGTTTGACTAACAAGTACTACTTGGAATGTTTGTAGTCCTCAATAAGCATTAAAACTTTCGAAGGAACTCTTATATAACTGAAAATAACTGTCTTTGTAAACATCATACCTTCAAATTATATTTTATTATCAGATTGTTTTCATCAGAAGAAGAAACTGCACGATTATGTATAAACATATTTCTGATATAATTAACCTGTATATGTGTGTGTGTATATATATATATATATATATATATATAATTAGTTCTAAGTAACTGATTAGTATGCATTATTAATTTCATTATTAAGCATAGATAGTAGTATTCATTTACTTTACAATTAATATATTTATATGATTATAAATTAAAACTTTACAACGATGGCATAAATGGAATGTTCACATATATACATAATTATTATTAAAAAACGGGCTATAATTAAAACAATCTAATACATATTGTCTATGTTATTATCATAGCTATAAATATTATATTATGTAAGCACATAATTATATTATTAAGGGATAAAGATGAATAGTATAAGAAAATAACACAAATTACGAAGAACAAACTGGTCTAAACAACATTTCATGCAGTACAGCTTATTAGTGTCCTATGGTGTTCTGAATGAAATGTTCTCTTTAGATTTATTTGTTGTTCATCATTTTCTCATTCTTTTTAATGGTATATCTGAATACCATTTTTATGAAGAATTAACTCGATTGTTTATCATATAGACACAAATAGCATAACGTATCTCCCTAGCTAAGCAACTTCTCGGAGAACTTCCTTACGCCGACGTTGGGCTCACGTTGCACAGTTCAGCCAACGTTGCCTGAACTGGTCAAATGCAACCATTTCCCAACGCCGTGCCAACCATTTACCGACGGTTTGCCAACTACTTGCCAACAAGATTTATATAAAATAACGCATGTTTTGTATTGATATTTTAATTTATTTAACACTGGACACTATTATTGTGATTTGGAATCATCCGAATTTTCATTGAAACTCATTAATAACGAAATGGACACAATTACATACAAACTCATAACAATATACACAATTAAGGAAAGATCATGTTTACATATCATTAAGGTTGACCAGACGCGCCTCTGCGGTCTAGCGGTAGCGTGTTGGATCACTACCATCCGAGTTCGAATCTCGGCGTGGGCATATCTGAAGGGTGTTTCATCTCTGACTTCACTTAATTACTTTTGGAAGTCGCTCGGCCCATTTAGCCTACCATGTGCACAAAAGCGGCCGTGAAACATCAATCATCATCGTCATCATTTGTAGATGCGTTCACTGGTCAAAGTAGATCAGCAAACATTGGGTTTAGGGCATTTTTAAATATCATTGTTTCTACAGTTTCTCTAATCATCGTATGGCGTGCATTCCACAGACTGGGTGCTGTATAAGTAAAACATCTGTTTCCATACAGCTTAATCCAGATCATGGTAGAGGCGCCCCAGAACGTCACCTGCTTTCTTTCGGGGGTAAATACCGTTGCATCGGGAACATGATGTTTCTTGGCAGAGCAGAGCCTCCTATCCAGTCCAGTTCTTGACATGTAAATAAAATTTGTTGTCAGCAACGCATGATCCCTTGTGCAGACCAGTAGTTGGTGCGTAGTGACGACACGTTTTGCGTGCGAACGTTTCATTTCCGTTTTGAATGTAAATAAAATTTTGTTGACAGGATGCAGTGATAAATGTGTGCAAAACACCGCTACACGGTTGGCCGGCCATTATGGGATCAGCTGATTTTTGTCGTTTTCAATGTTGCTCCACTGTGAAGATCACTGTTAGTGGAGACATGTCGTGGTGGTTCGGTGCAAATTCTGGATGATCATGATTGACGTTTTATGGCCACTTTTGTGCACATGATAGGCCAAATGAGTCGAGCGACCTCCAAAGATAATGAAGCGAAGTCAAAGATGAAACACCCTTCAGATATGCCCACGCCGAGATTCGAACTCAGGTGTTGGTCAGTGATCTCTGGTCCGACGCGATATCAACTAGACCACGGAGGCGCCCCCTGCCATTTCTGGAATGTCATCGAAGTTTTCATACGTGAACGTAGTTGCAAAGTACCTGTTTAGCAGAAGTGCTTCAGCTCCTGAATTATTTATTAGATTTTCTAACAGCAACATAAGATTACACAATTTGTTTTCAGTTTAAAAAATAGTTTTGACTTGTAGTATCGTCAGGTGTGTTGCCAGGTTGTGTTCAAATTCTCTACATAGGGTTCTCATGCACCGAACAGCGTGAACTCAATTTTCTCGTTTGTTACTGGGATGCTATCTAATCTATTTCCTGATTGTTTGTTGTACTTCTTCCATGCTAACTGTTTCTGTCTACAGTTGGCTGTTTCCGGGTTTTTGTGCGTGTACATATTTCCGACGGCTTAGGGAATCCAGCTAGTCATCCGTTCATTCATTCGATTTGCAAAAAAACACTCGTGCGTCTCCAGGATAGATATTCCATAGTTCTAACAGCCAATCAATTTCTGTTACGTCCCTATTCATTAATGCGCAATCACATTGGTGGTAGTTGAAATGGTATTTTAATATCCATTAAATGCGTGTGCAGCGTGCTCCACATTTAGGTTGCAGCTCATAAATGTCGGTTTATCTAAGCATAGTTCAGCGATCAATATTCAAAAATCCCGATGGTGTTCTCGTCACTGGTTCAGTGCTTAACAAGGTAGCTAATACAGATATATGTAGCACATTTACATCTTTGCATATCGGAAGAGATACAAACTTCCAATATTATAACACAAAAGCATTTCGGAATTGATGTTTGTTTGTTTGTTTGTATAACGTTGCATACAAAAGAAGTGATTTTAACCATCTGTACATGTCATGTTGCAGATCACACTAATCCAGTAACAAGCATCTCATTTAAGACTTTCAGAAATTGCCTCCCCTTGTTGTATGCAGACCTCGCTGATAATTTGTTTCAGAATACTCGGAGTACAAAACTTGAGCAAAATTTGTAACACAAAATCTCCAATTTGTCAATGATGATTTTGTCCCATACATTAGAAAGCTAGTGACTGCTCAGATTATTGATAGGCTAAGGATTGGCCTCTTTTTGGACGTACGTGCTAGTGGAATAACTCCCTGTGGAAATAAGATGATCAAGTTGACGTCTTATATTGATGGATGAAACATCCTACATGCTCAACATTCAATCTCATGTCACAGTTAATCAATCCAAAGACACAGGCTGTTGCACAGTGCACATCGAACTTTGCGCAAGTTTATAAAAGAGGTTAGTGAATGACTGACGAGATCCAACTGTAAAATGAGGGATGACGTATCTTGGCAAAGAGCAGACTCAGTGCCTTTGCATAAAACCTTTTTTTTAAATATTATGATGGTCAGCATTCTTAATAGATAATATTCTAGTTTTGGGGCAACAAAGACACTCTATCTGACTTGATGTTCATTTATTACAGACCAAGAGCACTTGTCATACATATTCAAAATTGGTTCAACAATAGTAAAAAATATACGAGTAATTCAGATTGAAGGGAAAGAACACAAATACATAATAAAGAGCATCCCCTGTAATTAAATGTTGAACTGATAACTGCGTGTGTGTGCTGGTGGAGATCTTTGACGCATTACCCACGAGTTGTACAGACGATGGATGTTTGCAACAAAAATCATCATCACACATTTCTAGTGATACAGCCCACAAAAATGACGTACATTATCAGTGATATGCTACACCTCCATAAAGAAGCCAACCAACAGACATTTAGGCCGGAACGCCAAGCTTACAGAGTTTCTCTTCGCCTAGCTCTTGTACAATGGTTACTATCATTGTTCCTGCTTCGAAATGAGTTTGAGAGCAGAAGTGAAAGTGCTGCATGTGTACAAGTGAACAAAACATATTTCTTGATCCAATTAAGCTAGTAATGTCCTAGCAATGGTCTGACTAAAAAGCAGCATGCAGCAACCATACATAACTCACAAATTTCATACCTGTCTCTGGTAACTCACAAGGCTGCGTACGCGTACCACAGCCACATGCGGTGGGATGCCGGTCACTCTGCGTGTACACAGCAACAACAGCATAGTCATCAAGCTGACCGCGTCAAGAGGCATCTGAACATAATTTGCTCGGTCCAGCATGATATTATTATGTGCAAGTGTGGTGCTTATAACATCCACACCAAGAGTAATACTGATACATATAGTATGTGTGTGTGTGACGACGGGAACTTAGCATTCCATACCTAATGATTCGCAATATCTTAAACCTTAATATAACCCAAATCTTCAGATGGGCCCCATGTCTAATGGGCGAAGAGCTTAGATCACAAACGCAGAACGTTATGATGTGAAAACGAACTCCTCTCATCACGTCGGCTTCCAGCGGTGTCCATGCTCATAAACAGCGCAGAATGCTACTTTCTGCCAGTAATACACTCATTGGTTGACGCAATTTATTTCCGTGAATTCACATTTACATAATCAGTAAAGGCATTGGTGGTGGCGGCGGTGCATCTGGCAAGATGCCAGACGATTGATTATACGGTCAGTCTTGCAAAATGACAATAATGATAAACATGAATAATTAAGCACGATAAACATCGTAAATAGTTATTTCCTATAATTTGAAGTGAATTCATAAATACAAACTGATCTGTGTGTGTGTGTGTGCGTGCGTATGTGTATATGCTGCATACCTTTAGAAAATTTACTCAAGCCCCCACCAGCTTCACATACTGTGCAGGTAACAATAGCTATGTCTATGGACATCAGGTATCTGGCTTAAAGCACACTGCGGTAGAATATAAGTGGAGATAAAAGCAAATTTCTCCAAGTACCTATTAAAGTACAGTAGAATAATAAAAATAATAATGCCATGAACCCAATATACAAAACATTACCTTATAATATTAATCACACCCGATCAAGATTATTTGCAAGATCAGCTAGAAGTAAACATTATCAACAAGTTACCGGTAGCACCAAATTAAATACACCTGTGTGTGTGTGTGTGTTGTGATTTGTATTAATATAAAGAATTTGCCCGTATTTAAACCCATGAACATTAGCAACTCGCACAGTTCTGCTCTTTAACCTATCTTAACGAAAACCTACTAACAAATATTACTCATTCAAACGCCACAACAATCACTAGTGCAAGTCATCTGCTGATGTGGTTCAGATGAAGCAAGCACACGTCCACATTCACACACACACACACACATCTGCCAGTTGGGCGGCCTAAAATAATTGGATAGTCGTCAATATACCGTTTTCATTATATTGTCTCGGCTCTGAATTACTTAGTGGAAATAACATACTATTGAAATTACAACAAGATGCACATCAAAACCTTGAACAATAACAATATTACCTATATGACAGATACATACCAAATGAGGGAACACAGAATTGTTGCTAGAATACTGCTTACTGTATGTGCGTCTCTGTGATTGTGTGCATGTGTGTGTTGGGCTTTTAAACTGAAATAATATTTTGGTCATCCAACTTAAAACTAATTTGGAAAAAGGGAGTTTTTTTTAGATAGCATCTGAGCTCATTTTGCTTGAACAGATGAAATGAACCGACTTGCTCATCCTTCATAACTTTCCACTGCATCCAATAATTTGGAATAGTTGATGAATTTTGCATTGTACCTGGACTACGAGGCTGCTCAACACCGTACTAGGTGCGTCACTGAGCTGGATGATATTGGCGCAATAGAAGTTTGTAATTATTATTGTATTTCAAATAAAATATCAGCCATTCACATGAATTATTAACTCGTTCAAATCTGTTTTTTTATCTATTATGATGCTTAACCATATCTCAGGATAAAAGCGTAATAGATATGTGTGTGTGTGTGATCAAGCAGTTAGTCAGCTAGGAAACCGACCAATCAGTAACTGTTTATCATTACGCTATATAGCAATGGGCCAGTGACATAACGAACCAGAAGCGGTCAACTGGTTTGGGAATCAGAACAGACATCGGCTAAAGGTATCCAGAGAATACTGGCATGATGGATAAAACAAACCCCAACAATCAAAAGGCGAAGGATTGCTGACCAAAGGCAAGATATTGCACGACGGCCTAGATGCCATCATGGTCAACTTCTCGTTTTTTGCCACGAACGAATGAACGAACGAATGAATGAATGCATGCATGAACTGCTAGACCATTCGAAATGCACTCTGCAAAACTGTAAAACAACAGTCATCCTACGGCAGATCAAAATCGTTGATACTGCATTAACACATGAACATCAGCAACAATTAACACTGTATAAACATCTCGGCATGCCACTCAGTAACATAATGTACAATGTCTGATAACAATGTAACAAATAAGTTTAAAAACATTGCTATCACCAACTCGCAACTTTACGGTAGACATCCATTACGAAGTGAGAAACGTATATGTTTAAAATAATTCGGGCAAACACCTGCCCAGACGAGCACTTCCCAGCCACTCAGGTAGATGCGAATATACGACCAGTTGATGCACAGCTGTCTCAAGATCTGTATATGCGGATAATATCACGGATTTCCTGTCTGCATATTGGACACAGGTTGTGTTTGTTTTTAATATCCTGCGCACATTCATAGCACAGACACATATGGCCGCACGTATAAAGGACACAGTCCACTGCATTATTCATGCACACTTTACACTCGTTTGATTCATTGTCACACGACTCATCATAGTCGTAGTGGTCATTGATGGGGGTGGCCGGTGGCACCTCCTGCTGAACGACCTTCTTCACCATTGGTGACATGGGCGGCGCAGGTTTCGGCAGCCGAACAGGTGGCTGCTGCAGTCTTGGGCTGGGCTTTGTGCCGTGTCGTTCGGGTGGAGTGGGTGGTGGTCGGAGCGGTGTCGGCACCAACGGAGGTGGAAGCGGTGATCCAGCCACGCGAGGCGACTGCATCAGCTCCGCGGGATGCAGTGGCTGGGATTGCAGCGTTGGCTTGAAGTGTTTTGGAGGCAGCGATGGCGGTATCGTCTGGGTGGCCATCATCTCCAACTTGAGGCGAGTCGATGGCGACGCCCCGTGGCCTATGCTGCCTGAGGGCGAGGCCCTCGGTGGTGGCGGTCTCGGGGGTGGAGTGACGGCACCTGAAGATGTGGTGACTGGCAGTGAGCAGACCGAAGCGTTTCTCGGAGGTGGCAGAGCCACAGTTAACCCTGAGCCTTGGCTACATCTTACACCTGGACTGATGACACCTGGCAAGAATAAGTACAGAAAGAACAGTTACAACACATGAAAGTGAAACACACCAAATATTTACCCATAAAGCTATATTCAAGGCATTTACTGATTTAGCACTCGGTCAATCACCCAGAAAATTGTCAATGGATACACCATGACAATCTATTATTCGATTGTGCATTGGATTGGAAGTGAGGTACCTGATTTTATGTTTCTAAGGAATATGACACCTGACATGTAAAATTAAATGATTATATTATTATTATTATTATTTACTACAAATTCTCCATTTTTTTTGGTATTTTATCTGACATATGATATGTGTCATATTTAGATTATGATTTACTGAGGCAAGTTTCATCGCTGTTAACTTGTTATGAAAAATCTGGTCTTTATATTAACCGATGGGGAGGGGTATGGTACATTAGGGAAATATTTATTCAATGAATGATCCCAAAAGAAATTTGACCCAAGAAACTCAAATGTGCAGATTAAAAACAGAAAATAATCACTTTATGTAATAAAACATAAGTCTACAGGAAATGTTTATATTTACACTAATAATTTATATTACCTGTTTACAGTAAATGTTTACATTTACACTAATCATTATGTTACTTGTTTACAGTAAATGTTTACATTTACACTAATCATTTATATTACTTGCTGTTTAGTTAGAAAAAAATAATTACGCCCATATCATAATTAACACTGGTAGCATTTCAGGAAGAGTTTGCTTTCATTCCCCGACCCCCCCCCAAAAAAAAATGATTGTAGTATTAATCTGTAATAATTTGTTTTGGTTCAGGTTGTCATGGCCACGGTAAATAATGTGTGGTCACTAGTAGTGGCATGATGAAGAAAATGATAATGATTTATATCTTACGGCCACTTTTGTGCAGAGGGTAGGCTAAATGGGCCGAGCGATCTCAAGTGAAGTCAAAGATGAAACACCCTTCAGATATGCCCAGCCCGAGATTCTAACACTGGTGGTAGTGACCTGTGATCTAACGCGCTACCAGCTAGACCACGGAGGCGCCCTTAAAAGTGAAATTCAGTTATTGAGTGGCCACAAGTTTTGGCCGACTGGATGGGTCGTGTGGTAAACAGAATAAAAAGGAAAAATCTTCAAAGTGCACCATGTGGTAAACACACTGAACACTTTATTATTATTATTAAAAATTAATTATTGTCGTTTTAGTTGGTGTTAATTGACAACAGTTAAGTAATTTAGTCCCATAATTCACATAAATGCATTTCATATTGTTCCATTCACTGCCGCAGACCATTGGAGTGTAACATCCATTTGAGTATGATAGATCCCTATGAGTGTGGTACATGTCTTCAGTGTCTAGTACATACCCTTGAATGGGGCAAGTGAGTAAACCCCGCAAATACTCATCTACTTCTACCAGCTACTCTGCAATTTCTAGCCCATGACACACACACACACAGAGAGAGAGAGAAGGGGGGATTTAGCCAATAAATCCTACTTAACAAAGAGACAATTCAGTTCTGGTTAACAAAACAGTGAAGGTAGTGCACTCAAAGCAGGGAGCCAAAACCAGATGCTCTCCCGGACTACAATAAATAGGAATAAAATATGAATTGATCCAGATCACCAGGATCTAGATCACGACATCTGGATATTACAAAAAATACTGTACACCAGATGAACCACAACCTGTGCTTAGCAAATCATTTAACACACTTGATCTACCAAATACAAGCCCCAAACAGCTGAATATGTAACTGGCCAGCCATTATAGGTCATTACAACACAATTCACGTTATATCAGTGTAACCGACTCCGTGGAAGCTGTTCTGTTACATTTGTTAAAGTTTTAGGTTTTGGCTGTAAGTCACTGATATCATGGCTATATATAGACCACATTGCCAGAGGGGGGGGATGTGTGTGTGTGTGTGGGGGGGGGAGGAGCTCTTTTAAAGGCGGACTATACCCACAAGTAACTGCAGACACCAACAGCTGCCTGCACCTGTCTTTAGACAACAAGCTTTTTTAGCCAACCCAGTAACTAATTTAGGACTCCTCTGCATTTCACCAGTCTGGGATGTACTACCAGGAACTGGTACTGCTGGTGTAAGGTAAACGCTGAAGGGAAATGCTGGCATTTTGAAATCATAATATTGTTAAAATGCATTATACATTGAAAGGTACGCTTCGCTAGGTGTTTGGTTTCAATTTGACGATGACGTGTAAGAAGCACAGAGTTAAAATGAAACCAGATACGGAATGCTACAAGCGCCACAGACAGTCAGAGGAACAGATATGGCGGCAGGTGAAACAGGAAGCCAGGACCACCATGCTCATGCGTTACCTAGGCAGTGTATCTTTTGCGTGTTGCCATAGACATCGAAGAACGCCCACATAGGTAGTGTCTTATCGATGTACATCAGAGTGGTGATGTAATGACCATTCTTCCCATAACGAACTTCTCCTGAAATAAATGGAATTCTATTAAACAAACTGAACAGGAAAACATGTTATTGGTTAATTATTAAACTCTCTCTCTCTGTGTGAGCATCTGTGTGTGTGTGTGTGCGCGCGTGCATGTGTGTGTGAGAGATTGCTATAAAAATTATAATATAGTCACTCATCAACACTGTCAATATATTCAATCAACATTCCACCACATAACAATTCATCATAGTAACCGAGCTGACGAGACAGTTCTACCCAGAGATCACACGGGGGGGGGGGCTACCACACACAATTAGGTCAGAGCTGAAACGTATCATATCAGTCCATAAATGTAACAGTTTCGGAACCGTTCACGTGACTGGTACTGCTAGGTATTGGCAGACAATATGACGCTTCTTTTGACTAACTAAAAAGATACTTATTAGAGCGACTAAGTCAGCTGTTTATTTAGTTTAGTTAGCACTAGTCGCACCTGACATATATTATGACTGTTGGATGATGCCTCAGGGAACATCACACAAACACAGGTAATCCACATTTTATTTTAACCCTGATCTGGAGAATTCAATTGCAGCGCATAGTCCATTAGCAGGGCCCTGGTAAAGTAGGGCACACACACACACACACACACACACATACACACATATATATATATATATATACAATAAACACACACATGCACAAAAATAGACAAAATAAATAATTATATATAAAAATTATACACACATGCACACACACACACACACATATATATATAGAGAGAGAGAGATGAACAAATGTGAATGTTTAAAAAAAGGCTGGCTATTTTTATCTTTATAACCAGAATAAGTAACAGTTCAAGTAACCCCATTGAGATTAGTCTTAGGTACTAGTAGCTGTACAAAATATATCATCTGGTAGCTTTCTGACCCTGAAAAGTGATGATTCGTATTTTCAATATCAATTGTTCTTCTGATTTTCCATTCAGGCCCAAGCCACTTTTCTCCAATGAGTTTTATGGTCATTGTTATAAAATAACTTATCTTACTGGCCAGCTACTAGACCATCTTCACTCATCACCACTAAAGAAGATAAATGGAACAGAACAATTTATTGGCACTAAAAGTCCTAGAAATAGAAACCTTAATCAAAATTGGAATGCACAATATTAATAATAATAATATTATTATTAACTGCAATCTGCCAGTACAAAGAAACACCAGTAAGACCAGCAAATATGAACTTCAAAAAGCTTCCCCCCCCCCCAAAAAGCATTTATGACAAAATATGAACCCGAAATTCAGTCTTCCTAAAACACTTGTGAGCAAGCAATCAATTGATATCTTACAATCATACTGAACGTCATGAGGTGGCCGAAATGATGAATATCAGAAAATTAGCCCACATTTACAATTGCGATTCGATGTTGTTATGCTACGGGTCAATAACAGGTGTGACACTGCATTGCCAGTGGGTGATAATGGGTGACATTTTCCTATTTTGTGTGGGGGAGGAGGCACAGTGAAAGCTTTTAGCATAGACTTGGGTCATGAGAGCCAATATCAAATATGACTGTTATTATCATATCGTGTGGCCTTGGGCTGTGGGAGTCTGTGTCACCACACACACACACACACACACACACTATAACAATGATGTGTCTCCCCACTGGCTATATCCAACCATCTGTTACTGCTAATGCACACTATGATGGTTCTTATCAAGACCAACAACAAACCAATCAATGACCGGGGTCAACTTAGGAAAACAGCCAGATAACTGAAAACACTGTCAGCGTGTGTGTGTTTGTGTGAGAGTGTGTGCATGCATGCGAGTGATGAATGAGCTGGTATAACATGTGGATGTGTGTGTGTGAATATGATTTAAAATCTGCTTTGAAGATCTTTCTAGTCAAATATTCAAGAGAAATTCATAGATTATCGCTCAAAATTTGTCAACATAAAAAATGTACAACTTTTCTGACCACAACAGCATTAAAAACCGTCCTGTAGTTTGCATGGTGGGCATCACTGAATGATGATCACATGACACCTTTCTTATTATTCTTCACTACATACAACCATTTACTTGTGGCCTAGATACTCCTCTGTGTGAGAAACATTTCTACGAGATGTGTATTACCTTCCGTGGTAAGGTGAAAACTCAGCTCGTCTCCCACTTCGGGCGTCGTACAGACGTCCTTGTTGACGACCCAATACTCCGGTCTGTCCAGTAGTAAGTCCGAGTCGTCGGGAAGCTCGTCGGGGCTAATCGTAATCGGATCACAGGAAGTCATGCCAAAGGCCAAGCCACCCGTGTACTCGTTCTGGAGCGAGAGTATCTGGATGACGAGCTTCTCGCCGCACAGCAGCGGCCTGTTTGTAAACACGTAGCCATTGCAGTACTCCTCGACAAGGCGAACGGCCGTATTCCGATCCGACGACAGGCAAACGTTGTGTCCCATGGTGTGGTGAAATGGCAGCTGCGCAAACACGGCGTCCAGGTGGTAGGTCACCGGTGGGATGGACAGCGAGCCGATGCTGGCTGGATTCTGGTGCGTGACCATCGAGATGGGCAGCATTGGCAGGCTCGACGTCTGATGGCCGAGCACCGGCTGAGGAGTGGTCGGTTGTATAATGGACAGCGAATGCTGGAAGGCTTGCTCCAAGTCCTGAATCACTGAGCCACCTGAACTAAGCGCAGAATTCGTACCAAGATTGTTCAACTGCCAACCATCTGGAAATAAGCCATGATGACACGTTACTAGAACTGGTCAGTAGTGTCATTAACAATATAATAATGGCAGCAGTCATAACACTTAAATATTTTTATGCACACACACACACACAACACACACCAAGACATTATCTCTGTCACACACACACACACACTACTGTGCATGAATATGTGTGTGTGTGTGAGGTTGGCAGATCCTGTTTTCTACTAATATTTACTAACTCTATAACATTATTCGTTCATCCAGTTTAAAGCCACAATATGATGTCTTCACCCATCCCACCTACACTTTGTGCAGCCAGTTAAAAACAAAACCTCAGCCAATTGGGCCTCACATAGCCTGATGTTTAATGCTAATGTTCAACACTTCCATACCAGTGATTTTGTTTGATGACCTTCAGCAGGGTTTCATTCCCTGCTCAGCTTCAGCAACCTACCGCTGATACGATCTCTTCGGCCATTTCAATCCCCCATGATGATGATGATAATCATGTCTTCAGCTACTCAAATGCATCACCCCTGCCCCCATTCATTATGTGTACATGTTCTCACCCACAACAAACCTTATCACTATTTGTCCCACACAACACATATGATAATAATATGTCTTCTTCACCAAGACTCACGGGATAAAATCATGTTCTGCCTCATCCAACATCCAACAGCGCGTGCGCACGCACACATCACAATAGCTAATAAACAGACACAATACAAATACAACATCGTACTAGCATTTGCATGTTGGTCAGTAATTAGGACTTTTGAGACAAAAATCTGATCTCCGAACCCGGTTCTCTGATGGATTACTCACAGGTTGTATAACACACACACACACACACACACACACACACACACACACACAACACCACGATGACTTACCTACAAACTCCATACACGTAGTATTACCGTAAATGTCAATCAGTGCCCAGAGGTTACAGTTCGTGGCCACGCTGCTGAAGAAGATTCCCTTCTCCTCGCCATTGATCCCGAACATAACGTCACCGGATCGCGTCAAGTAGTAGAACAGCGTCGTGCCCTGCTCGGCGTACCGCTCGGGCAGCGCCTTCGCCCAGTATCCCGGCTTGTAGGTCAGATCCGGACAGGCGTACCGGGGCAGCTCAGCCGGATTGATGGTCACCGGATCGTGCGACGTGAAGCCGACGCGGACCACGCCGCTCCAGCTCGTGGACACCTCGGCGAACTTGAGGTGGACCCGCTCGTTGACGCTGATCGACCTGTCGCTGAAACAGATCCCCTTGCAGAAGCTCTCGATCCGCTTCGCCCGGTGCTGATCCAGAGAGAGTTGGATGTTCTCGCTGTGGACGCGATGGAAGAGGATCGGCCGGCCCTTCATCGTCGACGAGCCGTACTCCGGCGTACCTGGCGAGCAGACAAAAGGCCAAAGGCTAGTCAGAGAGATCGGATGGGTTTATGGATTTTGTTTGTTTTGTGACCTCTGATCTCGGTCGCCCTTTACTGAGTGACTGAAACGATATCACACACACACACACACACACACATACGGGCACAGTACACAATCCAGAAGATAGGATGAGGGTGGTCACTACCAAAATATTTTACGCCCTCTGATTGTTTTTCATGTTCTTAAAAATATATTTAACCATTTAATGTGTTCATCCATCCACGAAATTGTGAGCTGAGAAATTAATCCGCAGAAAAGCGTCGATTAGCAACCGGAACATGGATATGTGTGTGTGTGTGTGTGTGACGGTAATTCACCGGATGCATCCATCAGAGTCGTCATTACTGAGACAGACTACTAGATGTCACTTGTGTGACAGTTAGTGATTGTTTGACGAAATCTAGTTGATTAAATGTAAATATTTAGAATTAAAAAAACAAATCTGGCAAGGTTAGACACCATTAACAACTTCTCACACAGTTGTAGGACACACACACACACACAGCTCGTACTACCTGTGCTTCCAGTGTTAAAGAAACTTCACTAATTAAGTTCTGATGACAGACCAACACTGAACACGACCATCGTCCACCGTCTAACATCTTATCTTATCACATCACATCTTATCACATCACATCTTATCACATCACCGTCACTATTTAATAAGTGTCTCGGTACTCGGCCTTCAGATCCTAGACGCAAACCGAATCACACGAAATCCAGAACCCCCGACATGTCACTGGATCACAAGGCAGCGAGATGGCGGCCGGGACGACATCATGTGGAGCCGGTATAATCTTTCTCCCTAACCAATCCATCCAATCTTGGAGCAGACACATAGAAAGACAGACAGACGAGAACATCTCAACAGAAAGCCATCTTAGTACCAACGAGCTAAGTGACACTCGTACGACATGGACATCCCATCAAACACACACATATGTACAGACAGACACCAGACGATCTCCTCAAACAAACGGCAGCTTTCAAGATCTCTCGCTTCGCCCACGACGGCCAACTTCAGAACTCGTCAATCGGACAATCCCTCTGTAATCCAGAACCCGCCTCTCCCGAGGAGCTATATCGGCCGTTTTACGAGACCCTTGACCGGGAACTGAAAGATCTCTTCAAACCGGACACACGATATTTCTCTCCGTCAAACATTATACAGACACATCGATGCTTGGCCAACTATATATGGTGGGTTACTGAACTTCTCAGACCATCAACTAACATGTTTATGGTACTCTACCGACACTCGAGGTCCTTGATGGTGGTGGTGGTATGTGTGTGCGTGTGTGTGTGAGGGGATATTTCTATTTTGTTCCTATTTTTCATTCCGAGGCTGTGCGGCAAGCCGCCGAAATTCTGAGAAATCTCGCCACCGTGTAAATAGCTAGATATATTTGGTGCATTGGTGATTCTAGGAACCCGCCGTGCTTATACCGCCACTCGCATATATATATATATATATATATATATATAGACCGACGGACGGACGAGTGTATCCTGATCTAGGTCATGGTGATAACGGTTGCTGGCGGTGACAGTTCTGTGAAGTTTCAAATAATATACTCAACATATACTCCGGTCATTGCAACAATAATAATACGAACACAATGGTGTCGGGAAGCTATTGTTCTAATACGTCTGCGTGGGTATGACTGAATGTGTGTATATATACACACATATGCGTGCTTACAAGCATTTATGTAAAGACACAATCGCTGCAATGACCTGCTTTGAGGCAAATTCCACGGATGTTGACCTATATACATCCCGAACGATGTAAAAACGTATCTACTCCTAACAAGGCACCTATCAAAGTATAACCTATCACGTGCGACTGACAGCAGCAGTAACCAGTTATAATATGTATTTTATTTTATGATGTCGATGTACATATCCGACAGAAGACAGCTTTGTCAACAACGCTGTCTTTAGCCATATATTAGCAGAGAGAGAGAGAGAGAGAGAGTGTGTGTGTGTGTGTGTGTGTGTCATACGGCAGTTTACAACGGAGCCATAGACCATTTTATGACAAATAAATCAGCGCAAATCTCCGAGTACTCCCCAAACACCAAGACGAGTCAACCCACCAGCAAAGAGGGGATCAAATCTAATCAGCCATGCTCACACACACACACACACACAACACAACACACCTTTGTTGTTGTGTAGGATATACCGACCGAGAAACATCTGAAGTCAACGATGCAAATCGAAAGATGAAACACCCGTCAATCATAAAACGAACTGGATTTAAAGGTTTGAACTAGGATCCCGCAGTTATCTGGCCAACCGCAGTACCAATTCAGCCACGAAACCTCCCCACTCTTACCAGGGAACTAGCGGAGAAATTGCGCCAGAGTTTAACGCCAGATTTACGGTAACTGGAACACGAGCGGACATTATTTACCAAGAAACACACGCGTCCCAATAATCAATACTAGTTAAATAATTGTAGTAAATAAATCGGGCCATGGTACGTAATTTTGACACGAACAGTCGTGATCAAAAATGATTCATCAGGTGTAGTCTATATAGTGTAGATTGAATCTGATGAATATGTAGACTCTACACAACGAAGGTGTGGAAGAAAAACAGATTTAATAGCCTAAAACGAGACGTAAAATATGTACTAAGACAAATAAACAATGTGTGTGTGTGTGTGTGTGTGCGCGCGCGCGCGTATGTGTTTTACAAAATAATTTATTTGTGAGGCTGCTAGAACATCACTCTACACGGGGACTGTTACGGAGCAACCGCCCAACTCCCATCGAAGGGACAGGGGGGGGGGAGGCGTGAGATGAGGAGCCGACGGGTGTGGGTGGTTACGCTGTACTGAGCAGGAAGAATGGAGATGTATACGTTGTTGGACAGGAAATATCGTGTTTTTGCCAAACTGCATTCCACACATAACAGGCCATATCTACAGTACAGCCCACTGATGAGTTCTTATCCCATAGTCAGAAGAAGCTTGTTTATCGGCTCACGATATAACCATCCCGTATAATCATGTAAATGATTTAAAAAATTATCGTCTGCTATTGCTAAAGCTAAGTATACAAAATGATGTGTACTATTTGCACATCCATGTAGTATATATACGCACATATTTAGCCTGAACTCTGAACGGGGAGAAATGGTCCCGGGGCTGGCCCGGGAAAATGATATGCCCAGGTGGAACGTTTTCGTTTCCCGGAGAGAAACAATATCGCAACACGCCCAATGTGAAGGATTAATAAAATACCTGATGGTTACATAAAGAGGAGAGGTTAACATAGATTAGATAACATGTCTAACTCTATTGTGATGTATAACTTAGACACACAAAACATTTCTTATCATTACTATTGTTATATAATCTGATATCACACTTATTCACTAATGAACGCCAGATGATACACAACATTTTCTCTCTCTCTCTCTCTCTCTCTCTCTCTGTGTGTGTGTGTGTGTGCGTGCGCGCGTTACATAAAATAAAGGCGTGGGCTCAGGTTTTCATGATGTTCATACATCTTCTAGAATTGTGACCAAATGACCACTACCTGAACAGAGAACAAAGCATATATATATATATATATATATATATATATATATATACACACACTGTGTTTTGTATTGTTTTCTCCGACCAAAGCAGCAATAGAAGATATTTCACACAACCCAAATAACACGACGTGTGTTGTTTTAGTGGCTAAATCGAACGATGTCAACATACAATATAATATAATAGCAAAACCTATTTCAATGATGACCTGTCTTGTGATGTTAAACACACACACACACACACACACACACACACACCACCACCACCACCACCAAAGCACACACACATCACCTTGAGATTTCAAACACTCAAGCACACACACACAGAGAGACAACCACAAAGGAAACCGCTTTTTAACTAGCATCTGACTTTTTACTGGAACGGCATTCTTCAACGTAACAATCTACTACAGATGATGATGATGATGATGATGATTGATGTTTTATCACGGAGGCGCCCCGGCAATCTACTACAGGCTATCAATCGAACAATAAAGATTTATTGGGAGATTCTAGGTAAGATATGGGATGAGTGTGCCCCCCCCCCCCCCCCCAACAATACCCCAGGTAATTGTTTTACTAACTTTTATCCCGTGTGTTAGTTTGCAATATAGAAAGATTTCGCAATGGATTTTAGCGACTTGTAAACAGCCTAACACACACACACACACACATATATAATACGATGACACATTATTACACCTCAGCATTATATTTGTGTCCAAATAATGAGAACCTCGTTTTCACAATGGAAGGCTAGTGTCAGGCGCACAATGACGTCTCATGTAAATTACCTATGTGTGTTGGTGTGTGTGTGTGTGTATGTATGTTTATGTGTGTGTGTTCGCACGCGATCTATAACACAGATAACCATTTGAATTCACGTATTGACATAGATAAATAAACATCATGCTCATCTGCATACTGCCCACAAAACATTCACGTCACGACAGGACAAGCACGTGTAGTTCACCGAATCATACCAAATGTAAACAGATCTACACTGTATATCGAAAGCCCTCCGGGGAGGAGGGGGGGAGGTGATCTGCCTTTGGTGACGAAAGGAAAAAATAGATAATACTACTACTCCAAATTATGGGAATGAAAAGGCCGTGTTCACTCCCGAGCTAACACCAAGTTACCGTGTCTCCTTACCCGGAACCAACCGAAGTTTACCAGGCCCACACATGCGTTAATTATACGACAAACATACTAATGGCACATTTCCTCGCTCGAAATTGGTACAGCAATTTGGCGACGACGAGCTTCACATGTCTGTGCTCGTCCCAAGCTGACCCGATCCCGGGTCAGATCTGGTGAACAGCGACATCGGGCAGACAGATGGCATCATCACCTGACATCAAAGGGGTCGCCGAGACCGTTATCCTGTACATCGTTAATTAGTGAATAAATTCATTGTTACTAGACAATGGCAGCGTCGAGCTCGGGTCATTAGCGATTGTCATCGACATCATCACCGTGACACAACTCGATGAATCACGATGGTAACGCTTTCGCATCTCCTAAGGCCCCAAATGATGGTGGTCTGATGGCGTAGTGGTTAAAACCTCCAGGGTGTGGGTTCGAAACAGACTCACGTCTGTGTTCGCCCCTCGGGCATATGTCACAGGTGTGACCCAAGGCTAAAAAAACAAACACTCACTGAACATAAACTCAAGACCGTCCTCATTCCCCGACTGGTTGTCCCCATTAGTTGTACCATTCCCTAAGAGGTTGTCCCATCCCGTGACTGGTTGTCCCATTCCCTGACTGGTTTACCTATTCCATGACTGGTTGGTTGTTCCATTCCCTCATTGGTTGTCCCATTCCCTAACTGGTTGTTCCATTCCCTAACTGGTTGTCCAAATCCCTGATTGGTTGTTCCATTCCCGCATTGGTTGTCCCATTACCTGACTGGTTGTCCCTTTCCCTAACTGGTTGTCCCATTCCCTAACTGGTTGTTCCATTCCCTCATTCCCTCGCTGGCTGTTATTTACTAATAGTAGTTCCATTTTAAAGCTTATTAATATTACACTAACAACAGACCGTGGTATCGCGGTTTCGTCGTTTAAAATGGCACCCTCAAGTATCGGAATCACAGGTTTTTTTTCGCATTAACATTTTGGCAGAAGAGAAAACCTGCATTTGGTAACTGAAGTCACAGGTTGTCCGTACTTCGATGGATAACGGATAGCCCGCAATCTAACGCAACTGGATCCAGAACTGTACCGACTGACCTATTTGTTAATAATAGAATCATACTACTACTACTACTACCACCACCGCTATCGCTCCCACTACTAATCTTACTCGTTTCGCCATACACTGTACTGTGTAGACCTCAACGTTGGCGCGATCCAAATTCATTCAATTATCGCTCATTGTCTCTGTGTGAGATGTTAGCTTCCTCCGACAAATTGTTTCAGATTAATCGTCTCACTTCCCTCGAGAGTAGACGCTCGGTCCGGGGTTAAACAAAACAAAACAAACAAACAGGGCTTACTACTACTACTACTACTACTACTACTATTACTAGAGTTTATGTATTTAGCACAAATACACTAACAATATGAAGAACGTGCCACGTGTTCGCATTGGCGCCTCCGTGCTCCAACTGATAGCGCGTTGGATCACAGATTACTACAACAAAGTTCGAATTTCGGCGTGGGCCTATCTGAGGGGTGTTTCATCTTCCACTTCGCTTCATTATCTTTGGAAGTCGCTCGGCCCATTTAGCCTACCATGTGCACAAAAGTGCCCGCAAAACATCAATCATCATCATCATCATCATCATCATATCGCTTGTGAGAGACCGAAGCGTTGCAGGCTTTAGATTGTGTGAAATATAAACGCGAATGTTTATCTCTTGTTGAGAAACGCTTTTAAAAACCGGTCACAGTTCCGGCAGTGAGGACATCGTCTACTGCGTCTAATATACGAGACAAGCTTTTGTTTATGTACCATGGTCGTATTTCCTATTTGTTATGCTAATTGTTTTTGGTTATCGGCTATATTAAAGTAGATCTAGGTCCGTGCCGGTATGTATATATATGTAATTCTAAGTACGTAATCAGATAATACTGTCCGGATTCCAGGAATAGTTTCTCGTCACGCTCGCCGATAACCTTTGTTGTTGTTGTAACATACCATGTGGCACGGTCAAGCATGCGCAGTGACCGTGTTATGGGGCACTAAAGCTTAACGGCACATCGTCGGAAAAAGGTCTTTTGGTATCGCCCCATATTACGACGTACAGCGGGATAATGAGTGGGTACAATTATACATCCAGAACGGACCCGGATAGCTCACGGGGAGAAAAATAATGTCAACTTACAATAGTGATGATTGATGTTTACGGCCACTTTTGTGCACATGGTAGGCTAAATGGGGCGAGCAACCTACGAAGGTAATGAAGCGAAGTCAAAGATGAAACACTCTTCAGATATGACCACGCAGAGATTTGAACTCAGGTGGCAGCGATCTGTGACCCAATGCGCTACCAGTTAGCCCAAGGAGGCGCCCTAACTGGCAATTGGGACACACTCTTAACAGGACCAGAATCTTAAAAACCACAGTGCGAAAAATATACCGGATACGGTATTAATATTACGATAGGGGGCGCTGGTGCTAGGGAGTAGTACAATGTTGTTGCCGGGTTGGCTACCTCTGTCGTGTTCACCACCACTCCATAAAAACTACTGACTGGTAGCTCCCGATTTATTTTCCAGTCTCGTGAATGGTACAATAAGTACAATGTGTATTCTATACTGTGTACAGCCCGCTGTGTGTACACTAGTTGGTTGAATAATTATAATATCCCGGGAGAGAGGTGTCGCGGTAAAGAGAACATACGTAGAATATCTACAAAGAGTATGTCTTCAAATTTGTAATGGTTCTATTTAATATACAGAACCGTAGGTACTGAAAGCAGTGCTTTTGCACGCCAAATTCGCCACCGAACCATCGAAATAAGTGAACGTTTTGTCTCATCTCGCCCATAAACACTACAACAAGATATTTCTTGTATGTGATGTTGTCATCTTCGGAAACCAGGTAAGTAGAAGTTAAAAACAAATTATTTATATGTAAATAAAAGCAGAAAGACACGATAAGGGGACTTTCTCTTAAATGGCGTCATCTCTGGCAAGGGTCATCAGGCGCTCCTGGCTGCTCATGAATATGCAAGACGATCTAGATTCTAGACGCTTATCAAAACAAAATCAATGATCGACAGAATACACCCATTTAGAATCTATACTTTAACCACCAAATGTTTAAAATAAATGTGTGTATTTTGTCGATCACTGATTTAGTTTTGATAAGCTTATTAAATCATACACCATAATGTTTACACGGGTAAGTCGCACGATTCTGTATATGTCTCCATTAATTTGAAGAAAAAAAAGGCATTCTGAAACCTAGAAAGAATGGCCGAGAGCAAGAGATGTTACTGGCGGCTACTGGAAACTGGAGGCGTTCAAAATATGAAGAAAAAAATATAAACAAAATAATACTGATTCTTTTTACAACACTGATATCAGATAATAACAATTGTATCTGAATTACGCATCAGTTATATACAATAGATATCTATAGCGTTTGCATATTAAGCTAACAATAACAAATATAATCTGTTTCTCAGCCACCACATCATGCTCTAAACACGATAATAATTATACAAATGTCATCTATCTGTCTTTGTTAGTAAATGCTGATGTCTTACGGCCAAAGGTAATGAGGCGAAGCGAAATATGAAACACCCTTGTGGCATAGTCCGGCCGGGGTTTGAACCGAGGTGCTATAGATATGTGGCAAACTGCGCTGCCAGTTAGGCCATGGAGCCGCCCGTCTTTGTTAGTCGATATATAGGTGCTTTATCAATATTCATTTACCCTGTCTTCAATACTGGTTATCACATACCTACAGTACTCTCTTGATAAGTGTGAGTCAGTACGAGTGTCAATGCGCTTGAACAACCAATACCTATAAACACCTGTCATATACCCCCCTCCCGCCAGTTATATGACAGGCAAAAGGAAAAAGGGGTAATAATAAACTATGTGAGCCGTGAAGAAGTTTTGAGGGTGATTTTTTTTATATCATACTCTAAAATATATATTTCCTGATTAAAACTTTCATTCTATTAAAAGCTAAAATACAACATTTTAATTGAGCATATGGAGACATTAGACATCGGACAGCAATCGGACGCCATATATGGCCTCTTGATTAATTTTCGGTTCTGTACGTTTTCACTCGGCTAGTTCCGTGGACCGAGTTGTGTACTGACTGACGTCATCAACGTGTACATATCTTGGCCTAGTTTTCGTCCGGTATGTGTAATGTCCGAACTATCAACGTGCCAATACTAGAACTATTGCATTTTATATTCAGATTTACCTACTAGCATTTAATAGTAAGTGATTCTCAAATTGTTGCCAAAAGGTCCGACTTGTGATGTATTTGTACGATCATTGGAGAGAGATTTAGTAAAACAAGAATTTTATTGCTACTGGCATGATTTAAAACAAACAAACAAACATTGGGCACTTCATTAACCTGGATAACAAACAAAGTAGTGACTAAATAATTATTTTGTATTTCAAGTGAGTGAGTGAGTGACTCAGGACTGGCGACATCTGGAAGACATGGATGAAGGCCACCACCTTTAGAGAACCATCCCACAAGTAAAGGTTTCTTGGTTCAATGCCAAATCTGATCTCAAGGTTAGCAGTACACTGCTCTAAGCCATTTCGTTCAGGGGTGGTCTAGTGTTGTGAATTAAACTGAGTTGAAAGAATAGATTCTTGAAGTGAAGAAACACTCGCCATGGACAGGATCAAAATATCAATGGTTGTAATAGAAATTAGAATATTTTTGTTTATATTAACAACAACAATGCTGACCTTGACCGCATGTTAATTAGGTGCAACGGACAAATAGAATACTTTTTCTATTTACTACAATAATCGTTTATATTACCTGTAGTAATTAATTGCCACCATGCCATTAATACCACTGAGAGGATTTCAGGAACATTGTTAGCTTCATCCCTTGCCAGCCAGACGTAGAATACAGAATTAACACACCTACGTGCGCATAGCTTGCCATGGTAATGTGTGTGATATGTCAGAAGAGGTTAACTCGGCAAATGAGCAGTCACGATCTCAGACGAGTGGAGGCCAAAAGTGTTTAGATGAATAACAGCTTTAACAACTTACACAATCTTCTGGGCGACCAATGTGCACGTAAATACACTGAATGCATCATCATCATCATCATCATCAATATGATGTCATTTTCTTCTCGCTGCTAACAGATGTAATGATAATACGAGACCCGTAACACCCATCATGGTTCTGTAAACACCACATTCTGTACAAACCACCCCCCCTCTGACATCTATCTAAATAAAAGCGAATGTGTTTGTCCGTGTCTTCGCCAAACATATTCCGACAAAAGATTCTTAAACGGCGGTGAATAGGACAATGGTCTGGACTATTCAGATGCTGGCGCATTAAAATTCTATCCTAAAGCCCTAGTTATATGGGCCGAATGCCAAAGTAGCTGGCCGGAGAAGCAAACTTTAAAAGTCTGCGCCGAGCGCGGCTTTTAAGCTTGCCACTAATAATAAAAGACCATTAATATAACATAACATACGCCTAAACAGTGAGTGTTTGGCTGGTTTTTAAGGCCTAGAGTTCGTCTCACCTGGAATGTATGGCCGAGGAGGAGCTGAACCATTGGGCAGCGGCGCGATCAGGCCAACGCGCGTTCACCAAAACGATGAAACATCTCACAGATACGGGCAATAGCGGGAATCGAACCCACAGCTTAGAAGTCCGCAATGCGGTCCATTACCAACTGCAGAGCTCAATCGAGCACTTTCAGCTATACGAGGTAATGGTATTTCGTACAAAATACCCCTGTGGACACCGAGAAGTTGGTCATGCGATCGGGCATTGGCCATGCCTCCGGAGTGTTGATCGCACGAGAAAGTTCACTGAACGTTAATTAATAAGCGGAACTATTGAACGTCAGCTCTGTCTATGGCGGCTGTCCATCAAATTATTGAACATTACACAATTCTGTATAAAAACGCCAAACATAAAAAAAACACATCTCATGATTTGGGCATCTAAAGTAACACACACACACACACACACACACACACACACCGTATAACATAGTAAGGGGTCACGTGGTTTGTTTTAGCCAGGCACACAATACACGTGTAGAAAACAAACACAAACCAGAAGAAATAATTAGAATTAGTGTGTTTTTAACTTTAAAAAAAAACAATTAATGGAAACACACACACAGAGACGCCCGCACTCACACTAAATTACCACAAAGAAATGACAGACCCAGCTTATATTTTTTTTTGTAACCCAAGTGTTTATCATCAGAGTTGTGACTCATACCTTTTCATGCGATTTTTAAATTATCATTTAAACAAGCCAAATAGCAAGCCGAGGAATGCATCTGACAGCCAACACGCACGCACGCAGACGCACACACACATACGGGTGCGCATAAACCGAGCAGGACAGGAATGAGACGAAATCAATTATCAGCTCTATTGGGAAGATCCGCAATTGACCCGAAACCAACAGGTGCAGTCCCGTCTGGAAGAAAGTGCTCCACGAAAACGAGTCCTTAATCGGCCTCAGTCCGGAAAGAAGAAACGTAGCGAAATGGACCCGAGCATCGTCCCCCCCCCCACACACCCCCATTTATTAATATTAGTATAAATGAAACTCGCTAATCAAACATTTAATTTAGTCAAACGATAATGATCACAATAAACGAGGTCGGTCTCGGTGATAACTCGGCCGCCTTCATCATTTCGTAATTAATCGGCGCATCATTAATTGTAAATGTAACCGAATTTCTGCTCATCTATCTTGTAATTATCAATCGGAATTACAACCACATATTACGACGATAAGAGTTCGTGACACAATTAAAATGCTACACATCACACCCTTGATGAAGACGGGAAATGGCTCATTATATATTGGCAGCTTCCGAATTATTTGGCCTTAATAGAAATTCTGGGACATAATAAACTAGAACCGTTAGCTTATTATAGGTGCCACACCTCTCTCCCCCCACGGGGCATGTTATTGTTCACAATGGAAAATACCGAGTCATCAGATGATGATTGATGTTTTACGGCCACTTTTGTGCACATGGTAGGCTAAATGGGCCGAACAGAGTCCTCAGATTATATAAGGATAATGTGTACATAATATATATATATATATATATATACTGTTTTATATATATATATATATATATATATACACCCCTATAATGGACACTTGCTATTATTGGTCAAAGCTTTCCCCTACTGGGCTCCATATTGATGGCTAAACAGTAAGCGAATCAATATTATAACTGACCGCAATGTGCAGTGCAATTACAATTTCTAACCTGAAAATTGCTTAGTCAAATAATGGATTAAAATCACCTTAAAATGTCACGTCATTGATGATCCTGATGATTGGGTGTCATCGTTATATGATAATGATGACAAAACTGCAAGCATACTGGCAAGAACATAAACATGGTTGGCATTGTTTTATCTGCTGCAGTAGGCATGGTTTTATCTGCTGCAGTAGGCATGGTTTTATCTGCTGCAGTAGGCATGGTTTTATCTGGCATTGTTTTATCTGCTGCAGTAGGCATTGTTTTATCTGCTGCAGTAGGCATGGTTTTATCTGCTGCAGTAGGCATTGTTTTATCTGCTGCAGTAGGCATTGTTTTATCTGCTGCAGTAGGCATTGTTTTATCTGCTGCAGTAGGCATTGTTTTATCTGCTGCAGTAGGCATTGTTTTATCTGCTGCAGTAGGCATTGTTTTATCTGCTGCAGTAGGCATTGTTTTATCTGCTGCAGTAGGCATTGTTTTATCTGCTGCAGTAGGCATTGTTTTATCTGCTGCAGTAGGCATGGTTTTATCTGCTGCAGTAGGCATTGTTTTATCTGCTGCAGTAGGCATTGTTTTATCTGCTGCAGTAGGCATTGTTTTATCTGCTGCAGTAGGCATGTTTTATCTGCTGCAGTAGGCATTGTTTTATTTCACAGTCTAATCGAGCCAAGTGCCCATTACAGCTGTGTATCTGACAGCTCGACGACCGTGACCTTTATGGCGATGTTGTTGTGACGTCATAGACTCCAGAGCACGTGGCCACTTGTTGGGCAGACCCTAGCCAGCCAACCATCTGCGCAATCGGACAATTGAACGGGCTCAACTCACACGGCAAGGAGTGGTCATTTAAATAAACAGGCCTCAATCGTGCTGCGTCGTGGCAGATATAAAATCAAAGATTATTTATATTTAGTTGAGGCGGGAAAACTCTCCAATCAAGACACGCGGTTTTTGTTATTATGTCGACGGTGATTCCATCTGGCGGTAAACGCAGTCAAGTGACTTGAGCGCTTCGATATAAAATAACTGTTGAATAAATAGACATCACCTGGGCATTTGAAGATAATGATTGGTGTTTTACGGTCACTTTTGTGCACGTGGTAGGCCACAGAGGCGCGCCCCACACGTGCATCTGAGTAAGAACTACACCAATAAATTGCATATTGTTTTGAACTAACGCATGTCAAAAAAAGTATCCCAGAACGAGCTTATCACGAAAAATCAACAATTAGTTCGGACAGCAGATGAGCGATAATAGATTAAACATTCACTCAAGTCTGGACCCAGTCAGTTTTTTAAAACTTGTCAATTCAAATTACGCCCACAAGTACATAATACATTATATACTGTTATTATATCTAAATTTGGCAGATGGAAATAGATGGAGGTTGTTATCCGGTATAACTGGATTGTTCTATTAATATGAAAAATACCAGCTGAATGTTAAAAGTGTAATCTGATGGCCTCATTATTATTATATTAAATCTTGGATGTCTAAAGTGTCTTACATTAGTTATAACTATTTTACTGGTCGTAAATGTTGTAATGTATTCACTACGGATATGTAGTAGATAGAGATCAATAACTGATCAAATATAATTAAGGTTGGTAATATTCAAAGCATATTATAAAATACATTTCTCCGTCCTTGTAAGGAATAGCGATCTACACAAATATAGTTATTAATTATTACCGCAGTAAATATTTTCAATAATTCTTTGTAATAAAAAGGATTCAATCATTATTGCATTTCTTTTATTTATGATTCCACATCAATATATATATATATATATATATATATATATATATATATAGTCTGAAGAATGACATGCAGATCAACAACTGTTGCAGTTTAGAACCCTCCAATACTTCCCAGTTTTAGAACGTCATATTAATTACATTTCCACGTGGGCCACGTATACCGCTAGATGTCGCGTCGGAGAAATGATTACGCTGGATCTGTGCGGGGTTTCCCATCTTAACTAATACTGATGTGTGATAAAATGACAAGGCTGTCTTGCATCCAATAAGACATCAGATGTAAATCCAATGACATCTGTTTGACACACACACACACACACACACACACACACACTATATATATATATATATATATTCCAATCAATAAAAGAAACGAACAACGCACAAATAGATTCTGAGAACGCTTTTTTTTCCATTCCCTGACTTGTTTATATCAAAAACAGATGAGGACACACGCACACGCGCGCACACACACCGCATGACATTCTGATAGCCCATAATGAACAATCGCATCCAGGTGACCTGTCTAAAATCGACCGAATGCTGTTAATGGAATGGACGCCAACTTCGAACGTGACCCATTAACAGTGCCCTATCCGGTGACCGTACCGAATGACGATTGAGCGCATTTCCAGAACCAACTTCATAAAACAACTTGCCATGTGCCCCATCAACGAATGGTACATTCCCTTCTGGCAATGTCAACAACGGCCACGGTTCACTGAACAGCACCGGAAATATAACACATTATATAAATTTGGGTTAACTTCGTTCAATCAGAATAAATAACCCCAGTACCTAAATTATCCATAGTTTGCTAGCTAGTGTCTTTTTTTCCCCCGTCTTGGTATCAATATCATCTGATATTCGTTAATAAATTGAATTTGTTTGATAGTGGAGGTTCAACGATGATCATACTGACGTAAAAACGTTAAACCAGCCCGTAGAATGACGTAAACAAGATTGTTGTTTTTTATTAGATGGAAAACAAACAACAACAGCTACGTGTTTATCACGATCGGTTGAGTGCACCCGCTTTTGCGTTCATTTGACTTATTCAGCCCGGGACAACACATCCCACAAACTCGGCTATGGGCCGGATTCAATCCCGGAACGGTGGTCCCTGCGGCCCCGGTTCAGAATAGCTGTATTATCACTGCGTACCGCTTTGAATGTGGCTCCTCGGGTCCAGTTCTTCTGCCAGACTGACGTGTAAAGAACGAGACATTTATTAATCGCCAATCGGAAGAAGGATCTCTGGTTTCTAAACAGAAAACCAGCCCAGATCAGCTGACGTTCTCTATTACCGATTAGGCACGTGTTGTCAGAGATCTGAAGTACACCGGGATTTCACATCATGTTTCACCCAACACTATTTTAGTATCACCGGATGTTCACGGCGACAATTCGACAAAAAGAAACCCCACGAAATATCTTAAACAAATCTCTTCCACTCTCTCTCTCTCTCTTTCTCTCTGATACAACCCTCCGTAGTTTATCATCACACTGACTAAAGCGACCTAACGCGAGCAATACAAATATAAACAACGTCAGGGAAATATTATTTTCAGGACATTTCCCGGACAACATTACCATTTTTAAAGGTAACAAATCAAAATATGCGCGAAAGGGCATATCAAATTTATCCAGTGTATGATTGATTATTGATATTTTTATCGTACAGCCTCCTCCTCACCCCTTCTAGCTGTTTGATCCACCCACTTTTATTTAAATTTTAACTAACATGGGATATCAAGACTATGTACTGGTACACTTTTTCTTCTACAATCGAAGTTTTCTTCAAACATTTTTCACAGGCAATATTTTTTCCAGGACATTTCCTGATTTTGAAAAATTCAAGGACATTTCCAGGATCTGGAAAATGAATTTGTTATTTTCCAGAACTTCCAGGTTTTCCAGGACGCGTGGAAACCTTGAACGTACTATAGGCCTAAATATCGTGCAGATTATTGGTACTAGGAGTGGTACAACAAGCTCTTAACGCTAAATCACCAGCACATGGCTACAAAGACAACGAAAATAAAAGTTTCCACTCCCGACTTATCCAGGGACGGTAAGACGACAAAAACTGGGAAGATAATTTGGTCCCGAATTTTCCTATAGTAGATTTATATTGCTCTATTTACCAATTTCCAGTAATTCACGTAATATTCCTTATATAGACATATAATATTGATTGAATGATTTCGTACGAAATTGATAGCCGAAGCTGTGTGCATCTCGGCCCGATGGCAAATTAGTAGTGACAAAAATATGTACACAGAAATGGTTGAAGGCAAAAATTAAAACATATATTACAGTTTATGTTTCGCCGGATTGGGGCTCCCAATTTGACCGATGATGGAATACCACCCTAGAATAGATTAGACCAAACTTGGGTCGGGGGTAAAAGATTTCTATAGTACAAGACCCGCAACGACGTAGATATTAAATATGCTGATTTAAATAAACACAATGAAGGCTTGAGCGTTTTACGGTGGAAGCATATGAGAACAGAAACATCTTCAACTTAAATTTGGTTTGCGATGTGGAGTAATGTGGCTTCGATGAGCCATTTTTTAAAGTTTCTAATCCAATTATTCAATAACTTGGGGTAGGACACTGAATGGCCTAAATTGTGCCGATGTGTGGTTAAACAACATTCATCCATCCATCCATAACTTGGGAAGTTGTATAGCAAGTTGCCGAATACCGGTCCCAACCTTAATGGGGACGTCTAACTGGATTCTTCCCATGCAGACATCCGGATATTTGTACTAATTGTAGTCCGTCATTTTTGCCGACGTACATTGACTGGGGACACACGCGGGCGAGCGCGCGGTCGCAACAAGCCGCTTAAAACGGAAAAGTTAACACTGTCCGCCATCACTCCCCCCCCACATAAAATACCAACAGATTTTTATGGATTTATTAAAATAATTATACGGAAAGCTTTATCATCCGACCATCGGTTTACTTAAAAGTAATTATAAGCCGCACACAAAAAGACTGAAATATGATCCGGATTCCGGTGATAACATGCCTGAAGCGTCGGGATGTTAACCCGAAAAATTTAATTTCTCTGGCTACCTGTAGAGTATTGTGTCATAAATCGCCGAACAAAAGGTCAAAGTAATATATCGCTTATTTCGTCCCCCCCATTAAATATATTATATTTGGTAAGTGGGTGCTTTGATTTATCTCACCAGGAACACGTGACCCACGAACGACTCCCAAGGATAAGCGTATTATCGGGCCAAACCGTTTTACTGATGAATGAAATCACCCCCCCCCCCCTACAAGTGAACA
This sequence comes from Paralvinella palmiformis, assembly GCA_025642065.1. NCBI lineage: Eukaryota > Metazoa > Annelida > Polychaeta > Terebellida > Alvinellidae > Paralvinella > Paralvinella palmiformis. The sequence goes on along the minus strand of JAODUP010000075.1, from coordinate 412,994 downwards.
CTACCGCGATTCAACCCGATGACCCGTAGCTCTGTCGTACAGTACACCACAAACTGGGCCTGGGGAAGGAAGGCTCATAAATACTACCAGGTGCTCATCAAGACCAAAAACCCCAAAACAAACTAGCATCACTGTAAACTTACTCGACGTGGCGCTGACATGCGTCAGTAAGGCAGGCCCGTCGTTCTTGCTCTTCCCTTTCGTAGTTTGTCCATCTGCAGAGCCGTCGGCTCGTTTCTTATCCTTGTGCTGTACGAGCCGGAGAACCTTCTTCTTAAATTTCTTAACCATGGCGAGTGTTAGTTAGAACACACACAACACAACATAACACAATACCGTGAGAGTCGCCTAACTCTCTATATCCTTTAGAGACGATCAACCTATATCCGGTCTGATGGTGACGCCATGTCATAGGCCCTGCCGACCGTTACCGAGTTATATAAGTCGTAATTAGGAGCGGCACTAGAAAGCCAACACTTCCTCTCTCTCTCTCTCTCTCTCTCTATCCGCGTGTGTGTGTTTTTCTACTTCCAGACGAGGAACTAACTACCAATGGTACAAGTCTAGTACCGTGTGTAGTTCACCGGAGTACAGAGACGGCGTTGGAGATAATCGTGGCACACGCACGCAGACAGACAACCCTGTATCGGCAGACGCCTATCGGGAAGGGGTCTGGATTGATCAGACAATCAACGAGTACAATACAGATCGGCCGATGTCGGTAATCCGCGGTAAACGAGAATGGATAACCACCGAAGTCGTGATCGTGTAGCACGAACTTCAAACACGACGGACGGGGCGATGTAGGCGTCCACAAACTAAGAAGCTTCGTCGTCGTATCTGCGCGCCGACAAGTGAACCGTATCCAAATGCATCCAACGGCCATACAACACCGAAAATACAACACCCCAAAAAGGCCGCTCCGGTACTAAAATGACTACCAACCTATGACGTTCAAACATCGAGCATGTCACGTTTTAGAAACTTGCCAATTCAGCTTCCTGAAATGTGTGTTCTATAATAATAAAAAAAACACAACGCGCTACGTCAGAACTTATCGACCAACCCAAAACAGCACGTGATCATTAAGTCTTGATGTTGAGAGGTGCATAAATTGGGTCATATTTGACGACATCAACTCTCTGTATACAAAACATTGTTGACATACCAATGCTTCTCCACCTTTTATGTGTATAAATGTATGTATGTAAACGAACAAAGGAAACATAGCTTAATCAAGATCTGGCAGTGATCTGACATCATTAGTACACCAAATGGGTTTCAGGATATAGAAGTGCAATACATTCTTGCAGAATATATACAGAGAAATAGGACTATATTTAAAAAGTATAGTCACGTATAAATGTAAATATTATGCTTTGTATGCGCCGACCCAAGAGAAATGTTGCTGCATATATCGATACAATAAGTAGTACAGTATAGACCAACGTGAGTTTCAGACTGTCGATTGTAGCCAATTTTATGCTCAGTATATGAATGTTTTCGGTTTCTCAACACATCATTCACGGCGCAAAAATGCAAATTTAACATTTCTCCAATCTAGACACGTACTATCATAACGCAAACCTATACGACAACTTGAACAACAGACAGAGCCAAACATTATGATATAACGTGCTAAAACAGTACAAGTCGTACAGTAAAACGAATATGAACCACCTTGTGTTTAGCCTCTGGGGCTGATCACACACAGGACATGGTAAAGGATTAAATCTCTTGATCGAAGCATTTTGCTGATGGATGAAACATCGCACAATCGTGGAAACACAGATTCGACCGACACCTCCTAAGAATCAAAATGTTATGCACTACTATTAATTGTCGCTGTTCCTGTTTTGTGGCGACTTTTATGCAAACGTCATCATATGGTAATTGGGAGAGATACGGTCAGCAGTACGTCACTGACGAGTCTACAACTGTCAGCTAGTAATACTTTTACACTGTCCGTCGAGCTGTTAATGTCACCACACTACATGGGTTCATACCCGAGATAGGCCCCTAGCCCATGCCAAACTAACCATACAAAAAACACAAGACTATATTAATAAAGATTCAAAATTTCTAAAATATATAAAGCAACAATGCTGGATTTGGAGTGCGGGGTGTGTTTTTTGGTACTCCAAACCCATCATCATTGTTTTGGGGATAGTGTACTAAGGTGTTAACCAAATGGTGATATTATTCAGAACTAACTGGATCTGCTGATCTTGTTTCTGGATTTTATCCTTAGACTTCATCATTGCAGACCAGTCAGTAATGGTAATGGGAGCCCGAATGCATTAAAATAACTATCAATTATCAACAAAAACACTCTTTCACTGGAATTAGCTTGGTTTCAAATTTGGAACCATCATGGTTGAGTGGTCTCTTTAAGAAGGTAGCACTAGTACAGTAGTAATACTTTTATTTGTAAATATATGCATTAACATTTTATAATTGGTACACTGTGTATATACATATGATCAGGATAACTAACAAGCAATAAACTGTAGTCTCCAGAATGAAACAAATAAAATACTGATCAATTACAACAGATTGTTTATGATTAAACCAAGTTCTATCAAAGGTTTGTACAATAAGTGAATAACTGTGTATGTCTATAATTCAATTCATCTTTGCAGCTAAGGTGACTCATTGTAATTGTCTTGTAATTAGAACTCTGTCGTTTTGGAACGGGAGGGGTCTACCCCAAACCAAAATGGATTTCTTTCAAACGAAGATTATTAAACGTGTCTCTTTTTAGATTCCAAGTACCATGACCTTGTTTTAAACAACAACCACCATCATTTATGTGATAAATACTGTACCTGTAAACTACAGGGACATTTATTATCTAATAATCAAATTATGTTATATACATGTCAATTTGTTTTAACAAAGACTGAAAGAGGCAATTTTTGCGGACAGACTTTTAATCATAATGTGCATACATTTCATTTAGCTCATATTATCGCCCAGTAAACACGCGTGAAAACTCAAAATGTCTTTATTAACTTAATTAATTTAGAAATAGGATACACGTGAAAACAACGTTAGATATGAATTAGTTCGAATGGGTTTAATGGGGCAGACATAAATCGGACTTTCGATTAAAGTATTTTGTACCTTTCCCGTCCATTTGCCGGCCACCATGACACGAAGAGCTGATACCAGTGTCGTTTCTTTCAGATGACCCGATTGGCTGAGGGAGGGCTGTTGCGCAGCCCGTTCGTCCAATCACGGTGATCGTATCAAAAATAGTGGGAGAAATGTTTGTTGATATCAGTGGGCTAGATCACGTGGGTAGAATTCGCAGCAAACAAAACACGAATCACACACACACACACACACACACACTATTGCCATATATAGGTTACACCTTGATTTACAAGAATCATAAGAACATTATTTGGCGGCGAAAAACCCGAAAATCAAAAACATCCCCTGTTATATATTATTTACGTATCATTTGTTTATATGTTAGAATGTCGAAATCAAATATTATTAGACCTACTATTGGTATTACCAAATCATGAGACAGAAGATAAATTTACCCCCCCCCAACAACAACAACAACACAACAATAATGCAATTACACAACTTTCATACGAAGGTCACCAGTTCATTAAACAAATATTCAAAGGTTTTGCTAATTTCTATTGTCACCATATTGCTCTATCAATGGCTCAGCTGTTCATCTGATTCTACACGAATGTTTGATAGGAAATCAGTGTTAGAGCAGATGACACAGACGTACGGGGGCTCAGACAGCCGACATAAATGGGTTATAACTCATATAGACACACTCATCAGCCACAAATTACGATCACTGTCTATTTGTCCACCAGTGCGGTTCTCCGGCTGACGTAAATTACCCAAACATGGATACTGTAATGTAAACCTGGAACCATCCAGCCCACTTAGCAATGACGACCTCGGGCCAGAAATTAAATTGTGGCTGTCCGACTGACACATTTATGAAGCAAAACTACCAACTCCAGTGATTCAGTATTCCCTTCACAGGCTAAAGAGAGGGGAAATGTTTGAAAATCGGAAGCATTTTAAATGGCGTTTGATGGAATTCCGAGCCGACATCCGTTCGTGCGACTGAAAAATAGCTAATATCTACAAAGTTGTCTTGGAGCAAACACATCCATTATTCATGCTCAGTAATTTTTTTAACTAACCCAAATCTAACTAACCCATTTGGACATTGGCCAATAATGCACGGCCTAAAAGCCTGGATACTGTTCCGCATCAACACGAAGTTTCAAGAAGATGCTTCGTGCAGTCAACACTAGTAACACAGACAAGTCACTGAGTTTGAAAGCGAGAAGCTTTAAGTTTTATTTTTATTGAAACCTGACAACAAAACTGGCAACACTAAGATCTGTGGTATTCGTTTGCTGGTCACTGAAACGATGATGATCCTTGGCTAAATAAGTAAATGGCATCGGGAAATCAGTGCAAATCTCTTATGTGGAACCATGAACTAACTTATGTAAGTGTATGACCATATATCATGCATACCACAGTGTCTACACGAGTTACATCGTTCAGTATTGTTGTCAGATCGACATTAGCAAAATATGGACAAACTAGGTGAAGCTGGAAGAATATACGGATAAGTCAGTGTACACTGTAATCAGTGTCCAAGTATAGATGCAGCAGATGTTGACGCCATCTGCCGACAGGATACTAAACTAGCATTCCAGCTGTGGCAGCACCATGTGCTTGCAGTGTATAAACACGTGTACACACATGCGCCCACACAGACACCCATAAGATGGGCCTCTGATAAAAGTCACAACCAGTTTTCTGTTGGATGGAAAGACCATTCTCTACTCTTCAGTAGAGAGAGAGAGAGAGAGAGTCATCTTTATGTCAAGAAAAACTGCAGTTTTATTTCAAGTGTGTAATTGCTAATTAATAGATAACCTAGAAATTTGAGAACAACAAGGTGAGAGGGGCACCGACGTACTAATATTTTATTATTTTTAAATTACCACAGGAAATGGAATATAGCATACAAGTGCCGCATACAGGTCACGGGGCTTGAGAGGGCGGTTGGTATTAAACAATGGGCTTATTCCTATCGTACGACAATGCTAGAAATGATTACATTGGGGACATTTTGCTAAATGTTACGACCATGTTTAAAAATGCAAGAGTCGTTACCAGTGGTGTTTGCTATAAACTAGTAGTGACAATCTTGTGGGATTAATCATATAAGTGATGCTAGTGGATTTAAAAAGATTTTAGTGGTCACTTCAATCCATTTTTGCTGTGATACGCTGAACCCGCAATTTGTTGAAGTAAGTTAAATATTTAGTCATTTTAGAAGCACGCAAAGAAGAGAGCCATTGTAAGTATGACAGTCCCAAGGACAAACTTTTGAAACTGTCTGACATTATGATTTATGTCCTATGTTAATGTTGTTAACATAGAGGATGGGCATAATGGAGAACAAATGTAGAGAAGCTACTGAGGCAGACGATCACAGCGCGTGTATGGTGGTATGTGTATGTATGTGTGTGTGTGTGTAGGGGGGAGGGGCACTGTAATGTGCGTCTCCCCCGAGTTTCTTTAAATTTCGGAGGTCTTCAGAGTGATTCCGGGCTGCTTAAGAAATAGCGTGATCTCAGCTTAAAAGTACCATCAATTCCGGTGTACGTTCGGTTCAGTACAGACGGGTATGTGCCAAAATACAGAACAACGAGGATCGATGATTGGTGCTCGTACATTTAGACCAATGTTATAGTGACAATTATCATGATGATGGTGGTGGTGGTGGTGGTTTTAATAATAATAGGGCAACATCACACGTCCCTCAAGTTAGATGATGATGTTGTACGGCCACTTTTGTGCACAAGGTAGACCAAATGGGCTTAGTGACTTCCAAAGATAATGAAGTGAAGTGAAAGATGAAACATCCTTCAGATATGCCCACGTCGAGATTCGAACACGAGTGGTAGTGATCTGTGATCAAACACCCTGCCGCTAGACGACGGAGGTGCCCCAGGTCAAGTCGGACGTTTTTCCGTAACACTGATATGATGGTACACATTACACCAGAATTGAACCAGCCTCATGTACAATGTAGAGTATTATAACAGTAATAACAGTATTTTATATACCCCCTTATTCAACTTTAATTGCTCTAAGGCGCTGTACATTTAAAACATAATTAAAATATGTTATGAGCTCATATAGCTCAAATACATTTCATACGTAATAAACTGGTTTAAAATGATAAATATCCAAATTTAAATAAATGGCTTTTAAGAACCTGCGAGTTGAATGTGGTTTGGCAATTTCTTTCCATACATTGCTGTATGGCTCTTTTTGGTACCCTCAAAAGTGAAGAGTACTCAGATCAGAGAATTGTAATGTATGAGTGACAAATAAATATAGCAAGCCACCAAGAAATACTAGTGTAGTAGTTATCTACTGTCGATATTACAGTTAGATCTAAATCTATGAGAAAACGATGCAGTAGTCACAACATTCAAACATCACATAGTTAACCAAACCCCTTGGCATAATAGAGCCATTACCATTTTGTAATATTACATCGTAATACAAACGAAACCTTCAGCTTTTTAAAGACCTTTCTTATTACCCAGCAGCTGTCAATAATGCATTGACGGTGTTGTCATAACAAATGGGTAAAATACTACCATAAATGCTGTAAATGTTCAGCGTTTCTGTTCTTATCTTGGAGCTCAATTCATGGATTTACATGTTAAACAACTGATAAGAAGGCACAAGCATTGGAAATTCTAATTTCGAAGCCGACACCATACACTGCTTCCAATTAACATCGTCAGCTGTTCTGAGCTGGTGTTTTCATGCCATCGTTGCATTTGTAATGAGCATCTGCAATTCCTGATCTCCGATTGGATACCAGCAATGGGGCATCTGAATCAATAGAATCATGCACACAACTTGAAGGTTGTCAAATGTTTCCAGGAACAGATGATACATGAAAACATTTGTTTTAGCCTGGTAAAGCGTAGACTAATATGGACTGGACCAAACATGACAATTTGTGGATGATGCATTTGTTTTTCTTGGAAATTTCAGCTACTAGCTGATACCATTCAGCGGTGTGGTAGCAACATTTTCAGACACACCAGCATTTGCTTATAATGCTGCCACTAATTTAGAGCCCTGAATGATCGATCACACCACGTTCTTATTTATGTTTTTTACTAGCTGAAACCTATACTTCACATATGAATGTTTGTTTCGATATTATTATTTAATAGCAACCCACACTGTATCATTTTACCACAAACTCAGAGTACGTGAAAAGCGTCGGACAAATAACTGCGCGGTCCGATTTTTATTTCAAATGATCTGACCTACAGTCGGGCAGATGCTGAGGTCCATAACGGGTAGTTGTTACCTTTGTCCATAACTATTCATTCACCATTGCTGACTGAGTGAGTGTGTGTGCATGCATGTGCACGCACGCGCAATGTCTGACAAAAACCTACACTGTCTAGGACCTGGTGTCTGACAGAACACTGGTGGCTCCTGCAGAAAATCCCAGTCTGCAGGACCTATGTCTGACAGGTCCTGATCTGATTTCACATACTCTGCAAACTGCTTGTCAAATCACAATAAGAGGCCTAAAAGATAAACCATTTCGCTGCAAAGTTCATTACAGTAACTGTGCATGGCAAATACATTTAACTATTACTGTTGCAGTCAGTGACAAATGTGCTCGGGGAATTTAGTCTCGTCTGGCGAATGGGCCGGGAGGCGAAAATGTTTCTGTAGTGAATGCCCACCGAGCCTAACCAGTACTGCCTCAATAGTGTTTCCATTATGAAAAGTTCAAAACGCGTCTGCAACCATGGAACATTTCGTGGCAATATTTAACACATCAATGTGTGCCTGGTCGTCGATTGGTCAAAGCTGCTTAACAAAGCCAAAATTTGCAGCATTGGATAAGTACAAACATGGCAGTCGGCATTGAAGATCGACAGAGATCCTCTGAGCAGAAGGATGGGAAACACTTAAAAGGGCCATGTGTATTATATAAGAGACAGGGTTTTGCCGACTCAACTAGTGTCTAGAAATAATCTGGTGTGTGAATAGACTATGTGTCTGAAAAGTAAGTAGTTCTCTCTATGAACAGATGTCATGACATTTATACAATGAGCATCAGTCAGGAATAATTCTCTTTAATCAATAATAATAAATCCTAATAATTAATAAAACTATTTAAGCCAGGACAGATTATTAAAGGAGCATTAAAAACTGTGTTAATACTAATGATAAATTATACAGACGAGTAGTTATGTTTATGTCGACAAATATTCATAAGGCTAATAGATATTTCACACACACTAATGGGAATAAAAAGCAAAACCCAACATAAACAAAAATAATAAATTTCCGCTTTCCTCATCAATTAACCATTCCTATATATATGAGACAGATCTTCTTTTAATAATGTGTACAACGTGTATACTTTCTACAGCTATTAAGTACAAAATGATCAGTACGTTTTAGGTTTCTTCTTATCACACACACTATCCGGATCGGGGACAGTTTTTGGAGAAACAATTTCAATATGACCTTGAAAACAAATGGTAAAGGGCATCCATCCCCTGGCGGATATTGGAAAGGAATATCATGTGCCGAAAATGGACCAATCACCCTGTTTGTTATCTTTTCACATTTCAGTCATTTCGTCGTGTAAACAGATTGAGGCCAGTTGAGTGAGAATTAGCTATAAGGATATCATATTGACACACACATACAAAACAAATACACACACTCAAGACACGTCTTCAAGAAGTTCAACAGACACTGAACTAAATATTATGGTTCATACAAATGTAGGAAGATAACCCAAACCAGTGCACTCATCACCTTCCCAGCCACATCAACCTAACACCATGAAGATGAGGCTTTTATGATGATAAACATATTATTGTATATTCAGATGGCTCGGCATTATTATATCCCACATAATCTGAGCTAAGTCAATAATAAGCATAATAACGAAAGCACCATCACTATACTGAGTGTGTGGTGTTTATTTAATTTGAATGTGTCTACATATAATCCACACAGATGAGGGTGCTTTCTATATGGACAGTATCCACAGTTAACAACATCCCAAGTGTGTTGAGTGCTAACTGATCTTAGCAATGCTGATCAACAAAAACAACCAAACTGATCTTTCACAAAACCAGAAAAACACAATTCAACTCATCGTAAGTTAAACAAATTAGCCATTCCGCAGTCATTTCACTCTACACTGGAACTGCAGTAATCACCTCTAGATTTACTCATTGATGATCCCTGTATGAAGAATACTCTTAAGATATGTTTTTAAAATCTACTGAATATTTATCTGTTAGATATGATTGGTATAAAACATTAAGCGCAAACATACGGAGTCTTGCGAGCAATTTTGACCAGTCTAAGATTCTAATTCATATAAAGAGATCAGAATGACAATTAATGTTGAGCCATTACCAATATCAATTAAAATACATTACGTGCAGTAATTCACCTGTCAAAAATGTACAGAAAACTAAATGTAGACCACCATTAGACATTATCATCATGATAATACAGGTTTATCAAGAAACCTGGGAATGTTGTTTAATCTTTATTAACTACGTGTGACAAACCATAAACAAACTGTTCTAATAGAGTAACAAAATAGTACGTGAGAAATAATGAAAGAGTCACGCAGTGACTTTTAAGATGAGAAGAATAACCATGTCACCGTTCATCCAGTTTGTAAGACGTTATGACAGCATGATATTATTATAATGATAATTTTAAATATTACAGATATCTGATGTGTCAGCTTGACGGTGGCCGAGTAGGCCGAGATGGTCAGGGAGATAACACACAGTCTCCCATCGCATGACTACAGCCTACACACAGAAGGTCGACACAAAAGTGAATATCCCATAACCGAATGAAGCAAAACGTGAGCAGTGTAGAAACCAATCTTCACCTACCCTTAAGTGCTAGAGTTGGATTGCTGTTTCCCATTTCCAACTCGCCTATTCACAAATGATCCATCATTTTTAGACCTGAAGCCGGTCGCTGGACATTGCCTCCGATGCTTACCAGAAATTCTCGGCTACAGATTGGATGCGTGCCGAGAAATAGGCGACATGCTAGTATCATTTGAACAAATTACTCGCTCTTTGACAACCGGATATACTCACGTAGGTGCTCCAGCGCAAGGCATGTTGGGAGGCCGCTTAGAACATGAAGATAACTGGGTCATCTTTGATGAGAGATTGGGTTGCTAATGATGGCCCGGAAAAATACATTATATTATTATGAAGGAAATACATAACACCACACACACACACACACACACATACATATATATATATATATATATATATATTTATGTGTGTGTGTGTGTGTGTGTGTGTGTGTGGTTTTACTCGTTTATAATTTAGACTCTAGTCACTAGTCTAGTATTTGTGTGTGTATGCGCGTCCGTGTTAGCGGTGTGGCAAAAGACGACGGCACCCTATTTAATATATGTAGATAATGTATTAGGACAGACACTTCCCTAACACACACACACGTACGCACACACAATATATATATATATATATATATATATACTCTGTGTGTGTGTGTGTGTGTGTGTGTATACTCTGACCTTTTGCACAGGCCCTCCATCCATTTGATATATTTACTTGAGTGTAAACAAATTATGGGTCATGTTTTACATCGTATGTTGTTGAAAGGATCATATTCTTAACCCTAATTATTTATTGTAAGTTGTTTTTGTCTGAAATTAAAAAAATCTTATTTTGAAGTGTATGTACTATAGGTATTAGATATATTTGTAACTGTTAACAATAATATATATATATATATATATATATATATATATACTCTTGAAATTAAATCTATTGAAATGTGATTATATATATATATATATGTGTGTGTGTGTGTGTGTGTGTGTGTGTGTGTGTGTGTGAGACATTTATATAGCCCCTATTCAGCTAGACAGCTGCTCTAAGGCGATTTACAGTATTATTATTATCTCTGACATGTTGCAATACAACACATCTCAACTACCAAGGGGGCATACAACGCATGCTGACATTATAAGCGCAAGGCGTTACCCGAACACACATAGCCATCACATCCTGTTAGGTTCTAATTTTTATGGATGAGCGAACCAGTCAGCCAGACAACATTGCAGCTTCGGAGCCTCGAACCCGCGACCCTTCGGTATTATCAGTCATACCCCGGCCTGCGTCATTAATTGGTTCCAAAAGCCATGACGTAACCCGGTCTTTGACGTAAACCGACTGTAATTTCTTAAAAATGCCTTAAAATTTCTTTCGGTGTAAATATTTTATTATATATATATATATATATATATATATATATATATATAGAGAGAGAGAGAGAGAGAGAGAGAGGGACCAATTTGACGTGTGCCGAAATGACGTGAAGCGGGGTATTAATATATATATATATATATATATATATATATATATATTTATAATCATACAGTTTGGGTCAGAGTTCCATATAGGATCCATAACTATATGCGTAAATATACAAAGCTCAATTGTTGTCATTTACATAATTCTTCAGACGTCAAGATTATCATATTTATGACTTTAGTGTGTTGTAAAACATTATAAGGACATTTTAACGACGGAGATCGTTCGCGAACACTCGGGCGTTCATAAGAAATATTGGCGCGAAACATAAGTGAACATACTAATGGGATTTGAACCGCCCCCACCCCTCTAAAATTCTATGCAGATTAGCGATTTTCATATTTAGCTTGTAAATCTAGTTCGAGGGTTAAGACGGGTATATCGAGACTCGGGATCTTGTTTCATCTTGTTTATAAAGCCAGGAGTTCGTCAAGGACTACTGTACCGTGGATATATAGTCCTGTGGGATCCCGAAATCCGTTGCATTGACCTATATAACAAGATATCAATACAAATGCATCCGGAATGTCAGAGTGTACGCGCGCGTGTACAAAGTGAGGTGTCACCGGGTCACAAAACTGACGATGGTATTGGATTGTGTCAGGGTTTTAAATGTTGTTATTTCTAAACGAGCTCGTGCATGTTGTGTTAACTTGTTACGCACGTAATTCTATTATTTGATTAATACACATCATATGGCTCTGAATTTGGCTTGGATATAACATTATTAAATGTTGTATATAATTTTTGTATTATAGACAAATGTTGTAATTGGTAATCGGTTATCCGTGGATCTATGACACCTGAGTTCTTAACCCCATCGGGCCTATTTATGTATGATGGGTGTTTCATCTTTCACTCCTCTTCGTGACCTTTGGAGTTCACCTAGCCCATTTAGTACCGTATGCACAAATGTGGCCGTAAAACAACGTTTCATATTCGAGAAAATTGTAATCCGATTTAAAATATTTAGTAATTAAATATTCCAGTCCAGCATGATTTTAACATGATCTTTAGTGAGAGAGAATATGTGTGAGTGAGTGAGTGTGTGAGTGAGTGAACGAGCGAACGAATGAGTGGGTTAGTGAGTTATTTACTATGTCAGTGTTTTCTTTCGGTGAGCGGGTGTCTTGTTTAGATCTGGGGAGGGCTAGGGTGGAAAGACTATTTATGTGAAAACGGCAGTAATGTGAATTTCTTAATGTTTGAGAAGAACTTATACCGAAAAATGGGTAGCTTAGTCCAGACAGGAAAAATACGAAATAAACAAATAAGAACCAAAGTTCGTCTTTTCATAAATAGTAAATAATATGTTTCAGATGGCGTCAAGTCAACTATTATCAATCATTAGTTTTGAGATTATCGTATATTTGTATATTCGTATATTTGTATGATTTATATTATTTTTATAACCTAAATTTGTTGCATCCCACTTCGATTACGATGATGAATGTTTTACGGCCACTCTTGTGCACATGGTAGGCTAACTGGGCCGAGCGACCTCCAGAGGTAAGGAAGCGAAGTCAGAGTTGAAACAGCCTTCAGATATGCCCACGGCGAGATTCGAACTCAGATGCTTGTGATCTGTGGTCCAGCGCGCATCCCACTTGGAACTGATGAGAGTTAGACTAATATTATTTAACTTGGTAATAAATTATTATGAAATAATATTTGATGAATTGTATTATTATTAATTTCTCTCTTAATATTTATTTAACTCTGCGCCTGATTAAGAGATAAGCAGATAATGATGTTTTTTTTTCGGGAATAGAATACTTGTTTTTGTTTCTTTTGTTTGAAATCGGTTGTAAAACATTTAGTTTGAGCGCCTCCGTGGTCTAGCGATAGCGTGTTGGGCCACAGATCACTACCACCCGTGTTCGAATCTTGGCGTGGGCATATCTGAAGTTTGTTTTATCTTTGACTTCGCTTCGTTACCTTTGTAGGTCGCTCGGCCCGTTTAGTCTACCACGTGCACAAAAGTTGCCGTAAAACATCAATCGTCTGTTATTATTGTTTTTCATCTGATCTGATCTGTTCTAACACCTGAGTTCAAACCATGGCCAAGGCTACGTGTGGAGGGTTCTTCATGCTTCACTTCGCCTCATTAACCTTGGAAGTCGTTGGACCCATTCAGAACCAAAGTGGCTGCAAAACAGCAACATTAATATTTACATTTCCCTGCAAAAATTGTAGCTTATTGGGCAGTCAATTAATAATTAAAATTGAATTAAAATATTGTTGATATGGAATTTATTATTGTCGCTTTTTAAGATTTATGTACAAAATTTATATTTAAATAAATATCATTTAGATCATTCCATGATTTCACATATTTAATAATAATTATCTTAGCTTTAGATTTAGTTCTACAGAAAAATGTCACCTGAATGAGTCATTTGTTTGGGATCTAGAATTAAAATAATAAATGTTTGCAATTTGAAAATAATAATTCTTCAAATTAGCAGGCAATATGCTAATTTCAGTTTTTCTGATGATATTTTCATATTGACAACGTCAGATTTTACTTCACACCACACTTAATACTTAGCACGCTATGGTTGCGTATCTTCCCTACAAAAGTGGCCGTAAAACATCAATCATCATCATCATCATCTTCCCTAAACTTTGCTTTGTCCAAAAATTCTAATTGTTTTATTCATAAATTTACAATGCTTTTTAAAATCTTTTTCGAAGAGTGTTACCCAAAATATAAGCCCTATTAAAAATAATAACAACACAATCGAAAACTGTTAAATGTTCTGTTGAGTTGACGGTTGTATTGAATACAGTACCCGAAGTAACGGTTAATAATAAATGGTTTAATTGGTGTTCGTATGTAAAATATGTATTGGTACATTATGACGTGTCAACAAACACAAACAGGTGAACATAATGACGACCGATCGCCTGGTTGACTGATTGATTGACTGACTGGCTCTCTGGCTGACTGACTGACTAACTGATTCACTCACCCACTCGCTCACTCACCAATTCATCTTCCCCACTAACTAATATCTATGGGGTTAGATACATTTGTATCTGTATTTGAGAGTGTTTAAGTACGTTTTCGACATATTTGTTTTTGAGTTGAACTATCCAAACTGGAAAGTGGGCCGTGTTTGTATTTAAATACTTCCCCGTTCTCAATACATTAAAAGTTTCCCCAAATATTTTTAATGTATTCATTTAAATACATTTTTTTCTCGAAGCGATTGAAGTATCGGTTCCCCACAGTTCATTATCAATCAATGATAATAACATCTTACATTATATATCATATTTAGAAAAGATAACTGGACAATATGAAGCCATTTATGAGTAGATCCCATAAGTAGATCTTACAAAATGAAGAAAGATCTATCATTCAGTGATCGATTATACTTCACCTGATTTACTGACATTGAGCTGAATAAATATTTATATTTGGAGAAATTTAGCCTAAACATTAATGATAATAATAAGACATTTATTTGTAATACCCATATAGTAGTAGGAGTAGTAGTAGTAGTAGTAGTAGTAATAATAATAATAATAATAATAATAATGTATGATTTTATATAGCACCACATTCAACTGTGTTGTTCTGGGGGTATTTTACATAAAAAATTAGTAGATTAGACAAAAATGATTTGATGAACTGTTAAAACATACATAGACATTACATAATTTAACAATATTCAACACTAAACAGATATGTCTTAAGGATAGATTTAAACTATTGATTGAATGACGATGTCTATATATATATATATATATATATATATATATATATATATATATATATATATATATTACGGCGGCTCTGACTTACGATAACTCGCCAATACGAACGAACCCCTGTAAGCGCTTAAAAGTTATTGTTTCGAGTTATCAACAACGGTTTGTAGTTAAGACCACAGACAGCCTACAGCCAGTGTTCGAAACTTACGGTGGGTCCGTCGGTCCCAGACCGGAAGTTTCACGGAAGTCTTTCGTTTACTGATCCTTTCATCCGGCACCTTTTCCTAACTACGAATAACGGGGCAAGTTGTCACGGAAATCATATTCCGCATCGCAACAACGGATAATGATGATATGATTATTTTATCTGTCTTTTTTAATTTACACCTCTATGTTTGGTTAATATTAGCCATATAATATAAATAAAGCGCGCTCGTCATTGGCTGAATTTCAGCTGTTGAGGCGCCGTCAACCAATCACGGCGCTTAATACATCGCTTGCTACCAAGCGCCGCGTGTTCAGAATTGTGTTATAACTTGGCGAGAGTTTACTTCATTTTTTGCGCGATATTTCGTTTCAAAATTTGTCATTTCGTTTGACATGGTCATCTGCCGAATGTGGCGATTTCTGGAAGGGGTGATCCCTAAAGAAAACAAGCTAACTTCAGACGAAAGGCGTTTCTAGCAACAGACCTACGACAAAAATCTCGGCGTTGTCGGGGTCTTTCCAAGCGACGCAGCAGTTGGAATTCAAAGTGTGACTTTTTGGGAACCTTGAAAAAAAGATACCTACGTAATAATAATTACAATGATAATTGCCCGAATGACAGTTCTCAGCGTGTCTGGCTATACTTGAAAGGGGAATAGGCAGATGATCCATAATTGGTGATTCTCACGGGGCTAACTCTATATAAATGTATAATTAGGACTAGATGGCTAAGATACCTTAATGAGTTAGAAGAGAAAATGTCGTTAGTAGTTTGGTTGAAAATTTTGGCCATGTGTAACTAATCTCATACCAACTGTAATGGGTGGTATTTTATATATATATATATATATATATATATATATATATATCATGTGAAGTCATTTAAATATGTTAGATATAAATATTAAATACAGTCATATTATATATATATATATATATATATATATATATATATATATATATATATATATATATATATATATATAGTTGAGCAGTAGCAACCGACGTACTGTGAAATAAATGTAATTAATCAATGTTGATAAACTGAATGGGAGCTCAAGCAAGAGGCTGCTATCAACAAGGTGCTCGCTACGGCGTTAGCTATTGTATCACACGTACGCAAGTCGATTCATGCCACAGACATGTAGAGGACCACACACGCTTACAAACTGCAAATGCCACAAGGTGGAATTCTCAAATGGCAATGGCATTTGAGAGTGCTATCCACTGTGTTCAGGATATTATATATATATATATATATATATATATATATATATATATATAATATCAACTCAATGGGTAGCATATAGTTTGTGAGATTTGATTGAAATCCAGACTGCCTTCGAGTATAGTATCCACTGGGTTCAAGGTGACAGTGTTTTATGACTACTATAGTGCTCGGGTGCTCTGCGGGGGCATTCTGAACACTGATGCCTTGTACAATACACATCTAAGTTTGAATGATCCCGAAGTATGAAGCTAAGTATGAAGAACATGACGCGTTCCAGACAGCCTAAGAATTAGATACCTGATTCAAACTTACCCGGTGTACTCAGTCGGAAGGTCGAGTTTGAGTACAGCCATTATAACAAAAGCTGCACACGTGAGACTCGATCCAGATACACATTTATTTTTCTCGGTCGCAACGAAAGGGATCCATGAGATGATGCGACATTATGTGGTGATGATGATGATGATGATGATGATGATAATGCCATGAGATAAGATATAATGTCATCATCCGTGACAATATATACGATAATTATCCAATGTTTTACATTACATATCAATACGATAGTACAATTTGTATTGCAAGAAAACTTCTATTGCAGAAGAAATATTTGTACAGATGTTAGAAATACAAATTTAAAGTTTTTGAATTTGTCTTTAAATACATTTACTTTAGAAACTGTTTGTTAGAACATGTTTTAGTTATGTTTTAAATGAAATGCGCCTCAGAGCAATCCAAGTTCAATAAGGCGCTATATAAAATATTGTTATTGTTATTATTATCATCATCATCATCATCATCATCATCATCATGTCTGGTAGGAGGACAATTTTTTTTTAAATCCGGATTTTCCTCCCAGAAACAAGGTCGTTCCGATCACGCAATAACTAGAGAACTGCATTACGAACCTTCAACTTCCTGGTTCAAATCCGACCCGTATACCTATGTTTGCGGGACGTTTCCTCAGTCGTATGCCCCCAAGGCGACTAGAGCCGAAACAAACCAAACCACTCAATCCTTTTTTCCCGATTGTTTCCAACAATAAACAAAACATCACCTTGTGTTACCGTATTACTGATTGTTTCTCACCTGTCACTCAATGACGAATTGTTATTGTTATTTAGTTCTCGTTTGTTATTGTCTCCGTGGTGTAATCGGTAGTGTGGTTAGCCGGAGATCTCTAACACCGGATTTCAAATCTCGGCCTACCTGCGTCTGAAGGATATTTCAGCCTTCGCTTCGCCTCGTTATGTTTGGACCTCGCTCAACCCATTTAGCCTGGCGTATGAATGTACGAAAGTTTCATAATCAATTAGTTATTATTGCTAATACGTTTCAGACTTTAGGACAGTACAACAATAGGTATTATTCGTTAGTCAATGGTATCTTTCTGTCAGGAGTATTAAACCCGTTAGACTACCAGGTTCTGGGTTCGATTCTTCTTAAAGACTGCTGCCCATCCACGATATGTTCGACTTCGAAGAACCTTTCCAAGCATCGGTTACTCCTGGTGTATTAAATAGGTCTCTTGGCAAAATAGAATAGTACCATTGGTCTTGCATAAACCAATAAATAATTTTAAATGACTATTTTTAGAATGTGTGTGCGCATGCGTACGTACTTTCATGTATCTGGTGGAATGTTTTGCACTTCATTAGTTATAAAATTTGTTTCGACGCTTTCAGTGTTTATGTTGTTGTTGTTGTTGTTGTTATTTTACTATTATTATTATTATCAACAGCAGCAGTAACAACAGCGGTAACAGCAAAGACAATATCAATTTTCAATATCCATATTAAGTTTACAAACACCCCCTTCCCCATACAGCTAGTATTGATTGATCTATCCACTAACTGTTTTAAACCTGAACCACGTCGACATTTCTGGATGACGTGGCAGGGTGCCGAAGGTCATCTAAGGTCAACGGGTGTCAGAAGACGGTCGCCAGCGGCCCCCGTTGATCAGGCATCTATTGGCGGGAGATGGAGGAATGGACAGATGTAGGAGAAAGCGCGCCCATCAGCAGTCACCTGGCAGCTATTTTGGACAGCGGAAGAGATTAATCATGGGTCACGTGTCGCGCTCGGTCAGTTTCGATTGGCTGACCGCCACCGCACATGCGCACTGCTCGTAGCCGTTGAACCGGAGGAAGGAGGCGGTTGGAATAGATTCGCACACTTAAATAATGTCAGATGATCTATTTGCCGTGTGACTGACGCACCCGACACCGACCAAGATATGATGACACAGTCTTGATGGCTCAGTCGCAATTTAAATTCGAGATACTCTGTGCCAGTGCTTTAATCCACACTGCTAAAACATACAGAGACACGCGCGCGAACACACACACACACACACGCACACCACACACACACACACACACACACACACACACACGCACACACACTGCTAACAAGCACTTCAAAACCCTTTCTTCGCTCAACACAACCAGGACGTGTCGTCCTTTGTCTCTTGTCGTCCTTTGATCGCAATTCTTCGATTCTCCGACCATCCGACCCTTTCGTACATACGCACACGACCACACACACACACACACACACACACACACACACACACACACACACACACACACACACACACACACATATATATACCCTGAGGGACTCCGCCTTCGAAGACGACTTCCGACTCGCATTTATTTCCAAGTGGCGCAATCATGCACAATTCCCTATTCCGCCATCGTCGCCGCGCGCCAAGCCGCGTCATAACAGTATACGAATGGCCACTTAATTAATAGCCAGCCGAAGTCGTGCCACTCGTAGTGACAATTGGGCCGTATGTATACGGTGGAAAATCGGTACGAAACAACCTTTGTCCGTATATGCCGACTGACAAACAAACATGGCGTCGAGCCGGGACGGCAATCCGAGAAGACGGAAGGCATCCGAAGACAAATCGTAATTAGGCAAGTTATCCGATTCGCTTTCTGGCCGTTTGACGTCACTACTGGGGAATATTGATTTCTGGAGCCGTCGGGGCGGGATTCTCGGATCGTCGATGGCAACTTCGTGTTAAATGTCAGAGTTGACCTATTGTGCGGCGGCGACGACAACAGGAGTATCCAGACGAGCCGACGTCGATCCTGTTATCCCATAGGCTTGAACGGGGCGATGTTTAATTAACCATCCGAATCAGGAGTCGGACACCGGCAATCGCACGTTCTTATTCCGGACCCGTCCTCACCCACTTGAATCCAGTAAAACATGGACACGAAGTTTAAAATGTTTTTTTTTTCATTCACACTATTTTATTATTAAGCTCCACCGATTATGTTCGCGCGCACGTGCCAGACAGTGTCGCCATCTC
Source organism: Paralvinella palmiformis (assembly GCA_025642065.1). Taxonomy (NCBI): domain Eukaryota; kingdom Metazoa; phylum Annelida; class Polychaeta; order Terebellida; family Alvinellidae; genus Paralvinella; species Paralvinella palmiformis. Next base: position 393,041 of record JAODUP010000075.1, on the reverse strand, counting down.
GCGGCGTTAACTTCCGCCGCCAATCGCTGATCACCGGATTGCGAGATTGATCCGGAAGAGTTAATCACCGTCGGCAATCCCGTTGACGTAAGTCGTGAAACGAAACAAGGACGTAGGAAGTCTGAAATTAATATAACCCTCCAAGAATAATTAATTCTCTTTTCAACAAACTTAATAAAGCTCGTAACTGTGTAAGATAAATTGACTTAATTGTTCGGCTGAAGTGAAGCAGTTTTGTTGTGGTTTGATATTAGAGAGATTACGAGAGGAAGACTCCTTTGAAGAAGACTCCGTGTTGTCTTCTATAACAGTCATCGGCTTGAATTAAGTCGTGAAAACAAAAGGACTTGATGTTAAGTTGACTTTCACGCGGAGAACGTGGTTTATCCGGGGTGGGGTGGGCAGGTATTTGAGGATTATACGTAGATTTCGAGCCTATGCGAGTACTAGCGCGTGTATGCACATGCTTTGTAGCATATTACCAATCACAATTTTCTGACGTATATTTATGTATGTTTGAAAGAAGAATTTGTTAAAGAAAATCTGTTATTAGAACTGATATTATAAGTAATTTAGACTGTAGAGTAATGAAATCTACAGGTATAATGTTAGATGTAGATTTTACACAGTTTGCGAATAATTAAATACATATCAACAGTTTAACGGCAATACACACAGACACACACACACACACAGAGAGAGAGAGAGAGAGAGAGAGAGAGAGAGAGTCAGTTAACTTTAATCTTTGCCCGTTAGTCAGTTGCTGGACACAATTCATTCAGCATTATTGGTAAACTTATGGAATTATTGTTATTTCATCCGGTTCTTTCCCGACTCGTAGAAGTAATCGTGACCTCCTTAAACTAACTTTATCTGTGGAAGTAGGAGACATTTTCGTTTTAGAACTGTTTGTAAATACCAGATAGGAGTCATATATGTTTGTGGTGATGGCTAACCCTTTGGCCACGAGATGGTACGGGGAAAACACAGCAAGGTCGTGAAGTTGGCTTTAGTCCTCGAAATAGACAACGTCAGGGAAGATAGATAACAAGTATTATGTTGATGAGGCGATAGACTATATGTAGCAGAAGTCAGCATATTTAGGACAACGGAATGTTTATATCTTGTTGGTCAAGTTCTTCTCAAAGTAGCCGAAATGAACACTTATGTTAATAATAATTATGATGATGATGATTATGATAATGATGATGATGATAATAATAATAATAATAATGCATATTTAATAAAGTGCCCTTACTAGCGGGAGCCATTCAAATTCGTTGTAGAGTGGATATCCCGAATAAGATCTATGTAAAAAAATCCAGTAAGAGATTTGAACGATAATAATAATTTTTACCGATGAAAGCAACTTTGAGAAGATGGATTTCTAACATCCGCCGGTAACCTGCTCCACAAAATGTCAGCTGCGACACTAAACGCACAATACCCTTGTTATATTTGTATTTATGACTTAAAGAGTTAATTAATACGTTTGCGGTTATTGGCAGACGTGGGGTCATTCCATTTGGCCAATTCCAATTCCACATCAAATTTATCAATTCCGACTCTTTTTTAACCAACTACTTTTGACCATGAGTTTATATTCCAAGTAGGATTGTCATGGAAGAAATATTTCTGAACTAAAAAATTAAATGGTAAATTAATTTGTGGATTTAATTTTTTGTAGGAAACTTCCAAATCAATTCAAAATTTATCAATTCCAATCCCGTTTTTTAAATAATCAGTTCCAATTCCAATTTCGGAATTGAATTGACCCCATGTCTGGTTATTGGTGACATCAAATTCTCATGCCATGATGTGGACACTTCACAATATTACTTTCAGGTTGTAGGGTGTGCCATTATTAGAGCACGCGCCATTACTGGAATGGTCACCTTTTAATTTCCACGGGGTAACGAATGGTGCGTTCTGCGTCATCACATTCGACTTGCCTATGCCAGAAGATATGCCAACCGAAAGACCTCCGTCTGGTGTTCTCTCGTAACAAAGTAAATACGAACGACATCTTCTGCCGCTGATCTGAACAGAATAAACAACGAGCGGGGAATGTTCGAACATTTCGAAATGTGTGCGACAGTCGCTAGGGGGCGGCACCAGGATTGTTTCGCGTTGTTTGTAATGGTAGCCGTTATCACTTCCAGTAATAAGCCCATTGAGCTATAATTGGACGACCAGGGGCGTATTATCTGTACGAGTATCGGTTCGATAGCGATAACGATCGCTCCGAGCGAGCCTGGCCCAGTTGGTGGGGTACGTGTCAACTCCGACGGGTATCGCGTTTCGGATCCATTCGCTATTTTAGCGGTGGCTGCTTGGACTGGGGAGGTGAAGTTCGGTACGATTCACTTCCTGGGTACATCCAAGGCAGCTGAAGAGTTGCTCAAATGTCAAGGTTAGCCGGAAGTACAGCATCAGCGCGTTCTACAGATATACGGGAATAATGTGGATAGATATGTGTTACCCGGCATAATATTTTTTGTTTTGTTTCGTAGTAGGTAAGATTAAGGGCCCGGATTAAAATAGGCGCCGGATATAAATGATGAATAAACGCCGGGGATTAACACCAATATTTAATATAGTACACAAACGTAGATAAACAAACTTTATATTAGATTATAAGTTATAATAATGTTATAATGGAGTTTATTTATTCCTGTGTAACACAATATTTATATTTTCATCTCATTGCTGGAAACCTCAGAAAGAAATCACGTGTTTTTTCAGAGTTCTACAATAATAATGAGAAATAAGTTCACATCAGAACTTATTAGATGTTCTTGGTTAGAAACATCGACAGTTCACAGTCAGCATTGGAGTGTGGGTGGGGGGAGGGGGTATCGTAGGGGAGGGGGTTATCGGCATAACAATATTTTCATCCGCCACAAAACAACGTTTCTTATAGTTCTCCCGGTTATCTATCGATCATCAAAACGAACAAAATTACTATAACCAAGAATAGATGTTTTATGTGTAATAAATTCGTGACAAATATTAATAATTAATCTAGTAGATGTATGTTTACGTTGCGACTCGTATGTCCTGGTACGCACGTGCTTTTCGAGTCTGACAATCAACGGGGCCAGTGTGACCTAATATATCAGGACCGAGGCTGGCAAGTCGCGAAAACATGCATATTCATGAGAAACTCCTCGGCGCATCTCTTTTACGGTTGATTTGCATTAATTGTGAAGGTCGCGTTTATGAAGCGTATTCTATATTTTAGGACGAGGTCCAACTCCTTCTACTAAATTAGAGACTGTAGGACTCAAACGCGACACAGATTTCACAAATAAAAAAATTATTTTATGGGGTTCGATCACACTGAGGTTATTCTAACCTGAATTTTGAGAGAGAGAGAGAGAGAGAGAGAGGTGTGTGTGTGTGTGTGTGTGTGTGTGTGTCTATGTGTGTGCAACTAATAAGAGTTCGGTCTTTAACTAGGCTCCGGTTCATAGAAGATACGGGGACATAATAACACGAAAAACAAAATATGTTTTTATCGTGATCTATTTTTACAATGTACTCATCAGTGAATGTTGATTGAAATGCGGGTAACTATCCTAAAAGTTCTACCATAACTGATAATTCCCAGCTAACCGAATACAATGTTTTATACATCGACCCCCCCCCCCTCAAAACATGATTACCGTACATAAGGCGTGATCTGGACACAACTCTGTGACTGGGAATTAAAAAAGGTGATTCAACACGTAGAAGTTGGAAAATATACGTGTTGGAAGAACATCACGGTCGGCGGGAGGTGGTTTGGAATGGAAAGTCCCTCGGTTCGGCAACGACCCGAATGTTTAATTTACTGACTACATTTTGTTTCGCTGAAAGATCTTGCTGATGACGAAGGAATCGATATAGTCATTATAAATAATGACTTCCTTGACTTATTTATATCTAGTACTGTTTTTTTTTTACTTGGAAATATACGTATATGGAAGCAGCATAATCTTATTGCTTAGGACCTTTATAAACATTTATCCCAATATATATATATATATATATATATATATATATATATATATATATATATATATTGTTACCAATAACGCTAATATTAGGATAGAAGGAAATATAAAGAGTACATCTCCGGTGCCAAGGAAATGTTTAATAATGGCCAACAGGTTCTGACCTCCTAACAATGGCGATCGTTTTCACTTAATTCTTCAAGTGTCCGACAAATTGTTACAATGACACGATAACTGGACAAAATGGAGACCAGTGACTAATGACGGTAATCTGCTGATACATCAGCCTTGTTATTACTCGCCGATCTTTTGTTGGTTAATCTGGTTGGACACTTTGCGGCCATTAGGTATAAGCGGCCGATTGACGAAAAGGCTCGAACATGTTCTGGTAACTCGTGATACAAAACCGATCAGGCGGTGCCGCACACAACAATAACGACCGGGAGAGCAATCCTGGCCGTCGCGAGACTAACGAAGGATCGATTATCTGCTTTTTATATCCGAGAAGTGAGAAACTCAATGTATTTTTTCTATTTCCGTCATCTTTCGGAAATGCACATTGAATTACTACTATTTTCACGAGTGATAACCATATGTTCGAGTTCAGTCTCGCGGCGAGTTAAGATGATTCGCCGAATAATTCATCTATTATATTTAATATTTCAGCCTTTGAATGAAAACAAACAGGCCAAAAATATCAGCTAACAGAATAAGTCTAAGAGTGATTAGTGATAAACGTTTATTTATCACCCACATGACAGCTTAGTTCACGATGACTGCCATATTAGCTTAGAGCCTAATCTTTGTTGCAGTCAAAGGAGTTTGTGCAAGTTAACAATCACTGTTTTAAAATTTTCAAGTGATCTCTTTGCTCATTGAGTGTGAGTTAAAGATTATTTGAGGGAAAGGAGAACCTTCCATACCCTTGTTTAGCAGATGTGAAATATATGACGTAAGTATTATTATATCGCTGCACACATTTCTGAGTTTGTATTCTGTCTTGGCAATGTGTAGGAAAAATAACCGGAAATAGACCAAGAATGAATACAAATTACTAATGGGGTTTGTAATCGATTTAATCAGTATTATTTGGTTAATATAATTGTACGTAGTTTAAATATAACTTTTTTGTCACTTCACGCTTGTTGCCCGATCATTTAAGGAAGACACGAGCCTCAATAGGCCATCTTCTGAAATGTCGGAATAAACCAGTTTATATTACACGCACGCACGCACACACACATACACACGCACGCACACACGCACGTGCGCGCGCACATACATACATACATACATACATTTTAACTGGTCAAGTTAGTAAATTAGTGACAAAGCCTAATTAATTGGGCGCGTCCCCGTGAATGAATATGTATGTGCGCAAGTGTGTATTCCTAGGTGTGTGTACGTGTGTACGGGGTGTGTGTGTGTGTGTACGCGCATGGATCCTTAAACATCTATCTATCTATCTATCTATCTATCAATCAATCAATCTATCTATCTGTCATTCCCTCCCCCCACATATATATATATATATATATATATATATACATATACATACATACATACATACACACATACATACACACACACCCATCCATGTGTCGGGGGGTCTTTCCTCCACAGCCCAGATAGTCGATGTGTGACGTCACCATATCCCATAATGGTGGCAGAGGACGTGGGTGAGCGGCTCTCTATATAAAGCCCCCAAGCTCGGATCTAGCATCTCCGTATAGAGAACAGGAACAGCTAGTGCTAATAGACTAAAACAGAGGCAACTGACTGGCGTAACGAGAGGACTAAATACTGGAAGATAGATAGATAGATAACGTTAGACACTCTACTGTTTGAAGGACGTGAACAATATAGAAGTTGACACACAGAGAAAACAGATATATACTTAAAGGTTAGTTGTGTGTAGGGCTTTAGTCGTCTTGTCTCGTACTGCCCGATCTCTCCCTTTGTGTGTATGTGTGTGTGTGTGTGTGTTTATGTATGCGCTTGCTTTCTTACGTCGATGCACAATTATATATATATATATATATATATATATATATATATATATATGGTACAGTTAATCTGTATAATCAGATCTTCAGGTAATACGTCTATTGCTAACTGAGATTTAATACAGATTACCTGAAATATTCATGTAATATTTCTGATTATCTGATTATACAGATTAACTGTAACACACACACACACACACACACACACACACACACACACACACACACACACACACACACACACACACATATATATATATATATAGTTAAATAGATAAATTTATGGATATATAGATAAATAGAGAGAATGAGTGAGAGAGAGGGAGAGCGCGGGAGAGGGAGAGGGGAAGAGTGAAAGAAGAGTTGGAGACTTAATTTATGTTTATCCATGTATTCTTTATTGTGGACGATTTCTAAATCATTTAAATGAATGCGAACACGCGCACGCGCACGTACGGATACGTATACAAAGAGACCACTGCCCAAAACTTGTACCAAAACAGACAGCTAAAGTTGGCCACGCCTGCCGTGCCACAGTCAACTGGAAGCGACTCCTAGGTGGCGCTGCGCCCGCTTAAATGTCAGCCATTTTAATATTGAAGACGGTTCTTCTGGTTTACTGACGATCTCTTTTAACGACTAACTTCTTCGTCGCCATTGTCTAGTTGTCACAAGTTAGACCATTAATTTTCAGCCGCTCCCGACCTGATTAGTTTCGAACGATTCATCAGATTTCCGCGGGACTATCGTACGCCATTGAAATATTTAATAAACGGCCACGTGTTGTTCCGAGAACAAAGCGGAAGATTTACCCTCAAACTTTTTATTAAATAATCCCATCCCAATATTTCTGGTGATTAGATTTGGCAGATTTATGTGAAAACATCACATGCCGAAACTACGTGATAATTGGCGCCGTATAAAGATGGAGTTAGCCTACCACCAACCGATCTGACGGATTAGGCGCGAAGCCAATCAGAAACACTTCCAAATCTTGAAACTTACACGTTTACAGTTGTCTTAAATATTAATATATAAAAATAAATTAGAACTATGCGCTATAATTAGCCAGTAGTCAATGAAAATAACATTACAGGAGATAAAATGTTACGATAACACACTCACAAGCGCAGCAGCATGTGTGTGTGCGTGTGTGTGCGCTCGCGCGCGACAAATTACATTACGTTGACATTGCTGCCAATCGCCATATTTCTTGGCGAGCGCTATCTATTGTAGGTCATGAATGTTGTATCAGTATATTACCATAAAGTAATTATTAACATATATAATTTATTCTCTAAATGTCAACATTATTAGATATTTATGGTACATAACGTAAACAATTACTTCGACGGAAACTGTTTGAATATTTGTTTTACAGTTTCCAAATCTGTATAGCTCTTTATTATATATATATATATATATATATATATATATATATATATATATACTACATTACTGCTATTTAGCCTAAATGAGTAAATTGGGTCAAACACCTATTAGTATAATATAATTATTGATAAAGTACTTAAACCAAAGTCACGAGAAGAAAACGAAAGTCTAATTGGGATTAGGAACGTACAAAAATCGGTCCAGGTTACAATGCTCGAAAAGGTTCTGGATCATCACGTCCCTCCCCCATATTTCTTTCAAAACAAAGTTATAAGTATTTGTTACATACTCAAATGAATATGGTCTTGTTATGTCTTGTGTTAGTTAAACCTAGGACAGACAGTCAAGAGGCGCGTATCCAAGGAAGGTACAGATAACACCGGGATTTGAACCCAGACATCGAATTATGAAACGCATTACCCTTCCAACTGTGCTATGAGACCTTTATATATGTCAACGGCATTAATGTCGGATAGGTGTTGGGGGAGGGGGAGGGAACGAAAGGAGTGGTTATTGGCCTGCAAACCTAATGCAGAATTTAGCTGCTTAAACTCACAGCCCCCCCTCCCCCTCCCCCGGAGACTATATTTTTACTATGTTAGTTTGATCTATTATAAAACATTTACACACCTGAGTTATTAACCCCCCCCCCCCCAAAAAAAAAGTTTTTGTCTGTTCAATAATACTGTACACTAGTTACTTCTATTTTATAGAACTAATTCTTGTTTTTTAAATAATTGTTTATTAAATATTTCCTGGAGATGAATGTTTTTTTTTTTTTGGGGGGGGGGCTAACAGGCAGACTTAGAGACCCGAGATTATAATAGGACTGAAGGGTGTGACACACACACACACACACACAGAGAGAGAGAGAGAGAGAGAGAGAGAGACCGATTAGTCAATTATATGCTATATATCAAGTTCTACGTTAGATTCAGTCAGAACCCCCCCATCCCCCATGACTCACGATAAGACATCTTGCTTCAATCGAAACCGACGACTCGTAATATCCGATAAGTTCGGGTTAATACGATATGTGTTAGTCAGGATAACAACTCAACTGATCGACTAATCATCTGGATTCTTCTATCGGCTGAAGTTAGCGATAAACTCCTTCGAATGTGCAAATAATCGAACAGTTGACGAAATTCGACACGGATCATGACAGATAGAGATCTAAAGAAAGAACAGAAGTATCTAGTGATCGATCAACAGAAGTGATTAAACGTTGGGCACTGTGACGTCTAAACGTATTATTATTATTATTATTATTATTATTATTATTATTATTAGGTTCACATCGGACTTACAGAATATCGTAACTCCTTATGACGCATTGCGAAATTATTTCCGTGTGTCCAATAATATTCGAGTTAATTAATTAGAGATATACACATTATTGTGACTTCCGTATGATAAAAAAACTTTTTATAATATATATATATATATATATATATATATATATCAGAGTCCATACTTCCACGTATCATATTTGGCTCAGGCCATCAAAACAGACGGATTTATTTTCAGTCGAATAAACTTTTATGTTTTGCTAAGCGCCTTGGCCGCATATAGATTTGCATATTCATGAGTCTCCACGAACAAGGGTCATTTACGATATCACTCAGTGTATGCCTTTAGAGAATTTCAATGTCAAATTTGTTTCTTTCCCACTGAAAAATTATCTATTTCGAAGATCTGGTGGCGAACGTGATCCGTGTATTCCGGCAAATACGGCTTTGTTTGTTATAAGAACTGTTAAAATATTGTCATATATACTGCGTGTTCCATTTAGATATGTATGAAGTAACTTCAACAAATCAATTATTTAATTTTCTCAGCACTCTTGACCAATTATTCAATATTATTGAATACAAGACTTTCTGAGGTGTGACTAGCAAAGTTAAACAAAGCACTGGCACAGTCTTAGATTGTATAATAATAGTTTATAAGAGGACATATTAAATTGTAAAAAAAAAACATTATAGGGCGTACTCGCTTGCTTGAAGTCTTTTTACATGTTTAAGCCCAAATGATCATATATTTAAGGCCAAAAGATCACGTTTAAGCTAAATGATCACGTATGAGGCCAACCGATCATGATTAAGGCCAAATAATCGTGTTTAAGCCCAAATGATCATGTTTAGGGCCAACGGATCATGATTAAGGACAAATAACCATGTTTAAGCCGAAATGACCGTGCAAAATATTACATAAAGTTGTAGATAATTAAAGCTGCTACTATGATTACTTTCAAAAGTCATCGTACAGCTAAATGGGCACACGCACCCACCAACGCACACACGCACGCACGCACGCACGCACGCACGCACGCACATACGCACGGACGCATGCACGGACGCACGCACGCATATATATATATATATATATATATATATATATTATTATTATATACATGATAGCTATTTTCTAATTTCAGAATGAAGCCATCTGTCCACCCAGTGCTGGCATCACAGAATTATGCAATCGTTCTGTTGTTGTTAGTAACCGGAACTTCCGCCTGCTTCATTAGAAACTGTCCGATGGGTGGCAAACGGTCGTTGGAACGTGTCGATGACGTACCTCTACAGAGGAAGGTCAGTTCTCATCAAAATGATGAGAAATATTAATATAAATAAATGGGTATCACTTCGCTGTTTCTATATTATAATTTAGTGTGTGTGTGTGTGTGTGTGTGTGTGTGTGTGTGTGATGTGTGTGTGTGTGTGTGTGTGTGTGGGTATTATATATATATATATATATATATATATATATATATATATATATATATATCATGTGCCATATTTTGACAGTACCTATCATTTGACGTCAGTCATTATAAACTGAACAAAGGACTGTATGGTTAGATACCAAAGGTGAATCTTTCGGTTTGACATTATCTATGATGATAAATGGCTAAAAATAAACAACATTGATGCGTTGATTTATGTTAAGAAACGTGCAATTCATATTCCTGGAAAATATTAAACTCCTCTGTGGTGAAGATGTATTACTAGGGGCGTTGAAGGAACTGAAGGAAGAGAGATCTCTCTTAAATTCGCCCAAAAGTCGACTTTCCGGATAAGATTCTCCCAGAACATATTAAATGATGATTAATGACAATTATATCTTGTCTCCGACCATTTCAATTGTAGTTTTTGCTTCTGTAACAATAGATTAGTGTGCGAGAGCCCCTTTTCGCTTACACTCAACTAGCTTAATAAAATCTTTTAAAATATAACACGAAAATTATTATAAAAATAATTTTTAACTTGATATAAATATCTAAATAAAAATTTGAAAAACTTTATTTAATAAATACAGGATATATATGTTGTTCGTTATCTAATATTATCAAAAGCAATGCGTCCTAAGTCTGTCAGAAAGGAGTTATAATTAGTTTTCCATTTAAGAATCACTTATATTTCGAAGAAACCTCGTTTTCACATCCCAATTTATTCAAAAGTTTGTTTATGCTGATATTATGTACTTTCGGCTTCAGTAATCTTGTTTATGATGCAAATTACCAAGAGAAGCTGATTATTATTTTGGGGTCCTACTTAGAACGTGTGCATTTATCAGGAAACAATTATCGTGGCACTTTTTTCCTCTTATGAGGACTCACTGAGGAAATGTTTCGCCTCCTAAACCACCCAAACATACACTGACACATACCAGTATATTACCCCGCAGGGACGGGTGCCTCACACAAATTAAAAGTTCAAATAACATATTCACCATAATCGTATTAATTGTCATCATCATCATCATCATCATCTCATCATCATCATCATCATTATCATTATCATCATCATCATCATCATCATCTATTAAAGTATGTGTCGGTTGAAATCCCCTCTGATACCAACTAACCATGCTGTTCCAGTGTTTACGTTGCGGACCCGATGCTCTAGGACAGTGTATAGGGCCAAACATCTGCTGTGGCCCCGCCTTCGGTTGCTACGTAAACACCGAGGAGAGCGCCACCTGTCAGCGGGAGAACGAAATCCCGACGCCTTGTCAGGTCGAAGGAGAAATTTGCGGCAACGAGGGGGAAGGATTCTGTGTGGCCGACAACGTCTGCTGTAACGATGGTACGTAATATATATATATATATATATATATATATATATATATATATATATATATGGACAGGAAGATCGTTTGTTATTATCGTAAATATAAGACAATGGCTTGATGAGCCACAGACGATACCAGGTGTGTGATAAAGCTGTCATTGTCGTTATCGTTTCTACACAAAATCTAATTAATGCGAGAAGCTGTTTCTTCATGCCCTTTCTACCCTTTTATTATATTGCTGTTGTCATAACCAGCACGAGGGAATAACGTAATAAGCAACAACTCACTCACTCACTCACTCACTCACTCACTCACTCACTCACTCACTCACTCACTCACTCACTCACTCACTCACTCATACAAACAAACACACTCACTCACTCACTCACTCACTCACCCCATCCCAGTCGGGGAAGAAAAGACAAGTAACAATTTATTTGTTAATCCACGCACGTATTTTACATCTAAAACTTAAAGTTTGTTCTGTCTACCTTCGATTCCCCATATTCCTACGACTCACCAATTCAGGACCAATCAGCTAATCACACAATATTGATCTATTTCAGAGCTATGTAGAGTGGACAACTCCTGCTCGATGGCTCCTGGCCGTAACCGACTCTCACCTGACACACTTCACTACCTGAAGAAGCTTCTTCTTCGACAGAAGACATTCGTCAACAGGCGCTGAATATTTCGTTCCTAGTCGAGAACTCGTCGCCAACTGAATATTTCGCCCATGCATGACGATCATTCGTTACTTAATATGATGTTTACGGCGAATAGAGAGCATTGTCTCGATACAGACTGCAACGAATTTTATTGTATTGGTGTATATACTGTGGGAGTATGTTCGTCTTTTACGATATAAATAATGCTATTCCTGGATTTATTCTCTTTTTTGTAGTTAGCCGAGACACGCCAGTCCCACAGGCTGGCAAACCGATGAAGTGTTTCTTGAGTTCTTCAGATCTGTCGAGTTCGGCTTTCGCGTGTCTGATTTTAAGAAATTATGAGTGGAAAGTGACGCATTCGGGCAACTGCAGAACAAATATTAAATTAAAACAAACCTCAGCTGGAATTGTTAGCTTTCCTATTAAACAAACACAAAAATGATAAATTTATCCAAAGTTTTATTTAATTAGTAATTACTGAAAGTGTCTAGAAGATATCCGATAAACAACGAAGAAGAACAAGATTTTTACTAGATAATTTGTCAGGATAATGATATATGTAGTGGGTGTGTGTGTGTACGTCTGTGTATGTGTGTGCGTGTGCATGTATATGTGTTCATGTGTGTGTGTGTGTGCTTGTATATGTATGTGTGTGTGTGCGTGACTGTGCGTGCATACGCGTGTGTTAGCGTGCGCGTGTGTGTCTGGGTGCGCGCGCCACGAAACAACAGACATAATCTAAATATTGAGCTTGAATCAGCGAACACGCAAACGGGGAAGAACCCAAATAAACGGTGTCTACTTAATTAAATCTGTTTTAAATAATTCATGTTATTACTCTGCAAACAATTATCTCTTTGATCTTTATGAATTTCTAAAAGGTACGAAGTGAAATGCAAATAAAGAGGAGATAATTATAGACTACTTCGTTTAAGTCTCGACTCATCGCCTGACCCTCATAGACTGTTACACATACGTCTTGCCATTTTTCAGCTCAGACAGCTACCTATTAATCCGCCATTTATCGACATTCGCCCACGTCATTTCCGCTAGTTCGTCATTCCATTCAGCCGTATCCAGACAAAGATATAATTAGGAAGCCATTAATGTTGTCCGTTCGTATTAGGCCGTCCCGAATGCGTTGGCGAGCCGAAGTTGGCCGAACTATTCCCGAAAGCAGCCGACAAAGGCGATCGGGCGCGAATAAATTGCGCGGTAGACAGTCGCATGACAAACACGGCATCCGGAATAAAATAGGGGCGTGGACGAACTTCCGGCGCCATTAGCGGGCTTTCAGCGGTCATGGCAGGCGCGCGTGTCCAGAATGAGCCGGAAACGGTGGAGCATCACGTGCGGAAGACGCGCCCGGGTCGGCGGACAGCCTATCGGCGAACCCGAGGCCAGCGAACGGGATTCTCGGCTTGGTGGTGGCAAATTTCTGGCACGTGGGCGGCGCGCTTCGGCGAAGGAAAGTTCCCTGCTCGCGCGCATCTCAGTGTAAACTGGCTGAGTTAAGTCCGTGTCATTAATCGTAATTTAGCCGGTTCTCTGTGAAGGTTTTTGTCTGTGTGTTTGTTTGCTTGTTTGATATTAAGGTTTGTATGGAGTTATAACCGGTTCTGTCATAATATCTTCATAATCGATGTTCGATAAACGAGCGGCATCGATCAGGCCTTCTTTACAAAACAGCCTTCTGACATTTGGCGCAACAATGGCGGCGGATGAAAAGCTCTTTTTAATATTCTCAAAAGCCGGTTAAATCGAACAGAAATCTGGCCACGTTTTATCTCGAAAGTGAAAATATCACCCATAAGCAAGCCGTTAGCAGCCGAAAAAGTTGGGAATAAATTACAGATTTCGAAATCATTCTACGTTACGCATCGCCACCAACACAAAATCGGAACCTTTTTAAAATCGGGGTTTTGTCATATTTTGTCTTCCCGCAAAGGGCCGCTTTTGATAAAATAAGAGATTCTTACGTTTCTACAAACTCTTGATGCCAACAAATTTGAAGACGTTGTCCAAAGATGGAAAAAAATCTCAATTTTGTTGTCCATTGAAACCAACCGGTTTTCTGAATTTTGTGACCTAATTAGGTCAGTTTGAGGCAGTATACGTAATTTATATGCAGCCATTTATTAAGAAGAATCGGCGTTTTCACACATCAAATTTGCCTCGAAATAATTGAAATAGATAAATAATTCTACAAATCAGTCTGTGTCTCGATAAGCATAAGGGTACAATTATGAGTAAGCTTTCATTTATTTGATGAATATATATATATATATATATATATATATACACACACACACAAAATTTTGACATAAAGTATTTATACTACTCAGTAATATGTCCCTTTAAGATAATAAAACATCTCAACTCAGACATTCTTAGACGTGTATTTAAAAGCCATGATGTTTATGGATCCCTTCCAATTTAATGATTGATTTTTAGCCACGTAGCATTAAGAAATCCTGGTCTTTTTTTTGGGGAGCGACTAAACATCTTAAATTGTGATGTCATCTCAACTTACTGAATTGTTTACTGAAAAAACCCAACAGGAACCAAGATGAAGGTGCTTTAGCTACAAATTCTTTACTGTTTCCTTTAAGTTACACATGATTGGTTTGTTGTTGTGGTTGTGGTTGTGGTGATGGTGTTGGTGGTTGCGGTTGTGGTTGTGGTGATGGTGGGGCTGGTGGTGGTGGTTGTGGTGTTGGTTGTGGTGGTGGTGGTGATTGTGGTTGTGGTGATGGTGAGGCTGGTGGTGGTGGTCGTGGTTGGGGTGTTGGTTGTGGTGGTGGTGGTGATTGTGGTTGTGGTGATGGTGAGGCTGGTGGTGGTGGTGGTGGTTGTGGTGTTGGTTGTGGTGGTGGTGGTGATTGTGGTTGTGGTGATGGTGAGGCTGGTGGTGGTGGTGGTGGTTGTGGTGTTGGTTGTGGTGGTGGTGGTGATTGTGGTTGTGGTGATGGTGAGGCTGGTGGTTGTGGTGGTGGTGGTGATTGTGGTTGTGGTGATGGTGAGGCTGGTGGTGGTGGTGGTGGTGGTTGTGATTGTGGTGTTGGTTGTGGTGGTGGTGGTGATGGTTGATGTCGTTATTGATGATGGTGCTGTTATTGATGTTGTTATTATTGTCGTTATTGGCAGTTGTTATTATTGTTGTTGGTGTTGTTATTATTGTCGTTATTGGCAGTTGTTATTATTGTTATTGATGTTGTTATTATTGTTGTTCTTGGCAGTTGATATTGATGTTATTATTGTTGTTGGTATTGTTATTATTGTTGTTGATATTGTTATTATTGTTGTTGGTGTTGCTATTATTGTTGTTCTTGGCATAGCTAGCGATAGCGCTGATGATGCTAACGTTAAATAGGCAGCCAGACATACAGTTAACCCTAGATTAGCCGCACCTCGATTAACCGGAATTCGGACTGACTGGATAAAGAAGATATCCATCAAGTCTATCATCAAATAGGCAGCAACAAAAGAAAAAACAATAACATATTCTAAACTGTTTGGCAATAATTCGATCCAACAAACAAAATTCTTGTTAGTATCTAAAAATAAAATAAAATAAACTAGCGTGACTGTATTTCCACTAATAAGACAGTTTAATTTTGTGTATCTATGTGACATCACACGCCGTATCAAATGCTTCAATCGTTTGTTTGTTTTATTTTTCGGGGAGAATCCCCAGGCTCTCGCTCATTCGGCACAGCCTCTATGTAGGAGTGGTTGAGAACTCTCCCCCACCACTCACAGGGGAGCAGTACGGAAAGATGGAGCCGAAATAACCTGAGGGTGGTCACTGCCAGAGTGTTTTACGTCCTCAGGGGTTTTTTTACGTCCCCCTTTATTTTTTATTAATTCAGTGGAGACGGCAGCGCCATTTAACGTGGTCAGCCACCCACGATGTTGTGAGCCGAGAAATTAATCTCCGGAAAAGTTTCGAACTTTTGCTGGGTTCGAACCTGTGACCGTTGGCTGGCACCGAGTGCCGGGTGCTTAACCGCTAGGCCACCGGAGCTCACCATGCTTCAGTCGTCGGACACCTTAAATAAAGAAATATTGAGCCCTCAATCGACCACCTCTTGGCCAAACAAAACATCAATCGGCGAACTGTTCTTTTAATTAGACGTCCAAGTTTTCAAAACAAATGCCTGTTTCTGAAAATAATACAACAACACAACAACAACACAACAACAACAACAACAACAAAATAACACGACAACAGTTAATCAGCCATTGGATGGTCAGACTTTAGCTTTGCTATTAGTTCCTAGTTAAACTGACGCAGACGTCAGCATTGACGTCAGAGACTGACGACGATGAAGATTTTGACGAAGATTTCGCTGGAGATGTACATAAAGACAACCCTGACCATATCAAAGTGCCGACGTTCGCTGGAGTATATTGACCAGGTTGCGGTTTCCAATCAGTTAAGAGATGCCTGACGTTACTCAAGTGCACTTGTCTTCACTGGCACTTTCCCGAGAATAGCCCACCCACACAGAGAGAGAGAGAGAGAGAGAGAGAGCTGTCTATTTGAAACTAAATTATATTTCTGACAGTTTTCAAGATGAGCAAATGTTGTACACAAACAACGTAAAGAAAACCTCGAGTAGTCACTGATGGAGTGGGTGACTGCAACGGCGCCTTTGTCCGCCACACTGATTATCCGTTAATCCCGATTTATTCGACATACATCCGTGACGCCGAATATTCCGGATTAATACGGTAGTGATCCCTATAGTCATTAAATCGATCATTTACTTCGAATTAAAACAACGACAACGTTATGGCGGTGAAGTAAAACAAAAAATCCAATAACTGATATTCTTATGGCCCTACCTTCTCCTGGAAGATATAATTATTTCAGGCCGAGTTAGGCCATTCTATGACGCCAAGTCGTGGATAGGGCAACGAGAAACAGGAAGCCACGATTATGTGATTTTTTCTGGCAGACATCTACGGAAAATGGCAAAAATATATGTATTTTACGATATTTAACAAAATATTGCCAGATGCTATGGCGATTCACTACTACCAAACACACGTGGGCTTAAAGTAGTGCCATACTTGGCTTAATCCGCTTCTTCTGGGATTTCTCTCGCTGTTTAGAATTAATTTGTTTTTGTTTGACGTTGACTTCACAATTTGAATTAATTATAATGCAAGTTTGAAATAGTTATTGTATAGTTTACGATGGCACTATTTTAAATACAGTGTGTTATATGGCTTGATCTCAGAGATGACGTCATTATGGGGACATTACTCATAGACTGCGATAAGTCTTCTTTAGTTTGGAGGTAGCAGAAAGACAACCTTTACAAGGTTATGCTGCACCCCCCAATTCCTTTATTATATTAAATCAGCTTATATATTTATATGCTATGGTTGTAAATTTGGAAATGGGAAATAAATATCATATCATATCACAAGTTCCAGAAAATAAACTAGGTGGGTCATGGATCAAATGTGACTACTGATCGCGTCACGAGTATATAACATACGAAAGTGTGTGTTTACTGAATCAGTGTTATGTTTATGGATCATCTATAATAATACAATACAATACAGTGTTATACAATACAATATGATACAATACAATATAATTCAATACAGTACGATGCAATTCAACACAAAAACTCAACACTCCACAATAAAATAAAGCAAAACACTACACAACACAACATAGCGCAACACAATACAACACAACGCAATAGACCATAATACAATACAATACAATCTATAAGAACATATTTATATCAGTACTATTGACCTTGTATCTCCCTAATATGGATGTCACAATTAACATATACCACCTCAAACTGACATAACTAGGTCACAATATTCGCTTAAATGTCATAAAATGTGTGAGGACTATGTCCAGGGTTTGGCTTTTTGTTGGACATGAAAGCAGTTATTACTTTATGAGATATAACAACACATTTTGAAACATGCGCGTTTTCCACCTGCTGATGTCAAACTGATCCGGACTATTCCGATGAACAAAGACTCCGGCGGAATAAACAGTTTTATCAGAAGGGATACTTTTCCGAGATATCCTTACTACAGTCTGTTGTGCATTTTCCTAGAGTTGTCCTTTATTAAGCCGCTCTGTTGACGAAGGGGGCGTTTTTATAGGTGCCTCATATGTATGTGGCGCCCATTCATGGTCCATTCCTTGGCGTGGTGAGGGGGGAGGGGCGTGTATGTCTCAGTGACCCAGAGAGGTATGTCAACAGGAGCTTTGGCTTCTGTTAGTAGAATCGAAACTGAACAGGTTAATGGGTAGAGGCTAGACTGATGTGGATTATGGGTGAGGTAGAGGCTAGACTGATAGGGACTATGGGTGAGGCAGAGGCTAGACTGATATGGACCAAGGGCAGGGTTGCCAAAAATTCATGATTTATTTATTAAAAAAATTGGATTGTTTTTATTTAAATCGGATTTGTTTGATTTAAATCGATTTATATATATATAAAAAAAACATTCAAATATTTTCTAACACAATTTTAGTTTGACTTGTTACAGTAAGAATAAATACAGTAGTCATAAAAATCAAATAAAACATAATAAGAATACAAATGCATGATTTTGTTTATTTTTTGCAGTGATTTAAATCATGATTTAATTCAAATGATTTAAATTAAACCACTCTGGCCAAGGGTTAGGTAACTTTAACAGAAACGCCGAGTGCTGAAGTCAGAGGTATAGGGACACTAGCCGGGTGAGTACTCTAAAAGACCACAATACCACGCATCAACAGCTGTTATAGCTATATAAGAGGTTCCCGCTGGTACCTGCTTCCACGTGCTCCCCCACAGAAGCAGAACAGACGACCCAACATGTCATCCAAGACCGAGGAAGATTATCTGGACAACTACAACAACTCCCCAGAAGAAGTGATCTACAAAGAAAAGCATCGTTCGCAGTCAGTAGTGGCCTCGACGAGTAGTCAACATGTGAACGTAAAGAAGACATCATATTTCTGTGACCAAACACTGCATATGACACGGAACGCTGAACTTAATCTGTTTCATGTTTATCAAGTCAAATTTGATTAAGAAGTACGTACAGGTATTATATATATATATATATATATATATATATATATATGTCTCAATGCGTCCATCCCCGTACACGAAAAGTGAGTTTGTCTTCAGTCTCCAAACAACACGAGAAAATTAAATTCCAACTGTCATGGCGTGTCGGTTGGTCGTTGTTAAAAATGAGCAGAAACTATCATAGTTAGGATTAGAGTGTGTTGTGGGAGACTGAGTACAGAACCTGGTGTAGCCAAGTAGAATGTTTAAACAAAAATTAAAGTAATAGTCATCTTTGAAGATGTAGAGTGTCACATGCATGAAAAGTCAAACAACCAACTCGTGACGAAAGATGTCATGAAAACAAAGCATAAGCCCAATGACCAACCTATTGGGAAAATAATCTGAATATCCAAACAATTTGACCTCAATACGATAGCTATAAACCTCAATGGACAAGCGAAACCATCTAAACACAAAAATCTGTTTTTAATTTGTCATACACTTCATTACATAATATACACTCAATATACCATAAATAAACGGTTTGGGTTGAAACTAAATTTGGCTTTGTAAACAACGAGAAAAACCTTGTAGATTGTTGTTATACTAAAAAAAAAACAGTGTACGTAATCTCTTTAATCTTTGATTAATATCAGGCACCAGGATGAGCCACAAATAGAATTAACAATATCCATTATGATATGCGATGCGAATATTTGTTGACGACCGAAGACTTGAAAATTCTTTCTTTAAGAAAAAACCCTTAATTGAAACGAGTTTTTCCGTATAGCGTGGCCTCTTAAAACGTAGTTGAGAAACACTGATGGGTGCTCCAATCTAAAATATGTTCATGGAGAAAGGGGGATTTCAGCGTGTATATATATATATATATATATATATGTGTGTGTGTGTGTGTGTGTGTGTGTGTGTATTTTTGTTTTGCAAGAAGACTGAGTACTAGTTATTTATAATATATACTAATATAGTAATATCTTAAAATTATAATGTTTCGTCGTTTACACTATACACTTAGTAATGTTTACATTATTGATGAGCTAATAATCTAGAGACACAAAGCTGCTTGTTATCAGTTCAAATCCGACTTATACCTGTATTTGTGCGATGTTTCTCTGCAGATTCTCATCTCGAACATATACATCTCAGGTGTGACCAGCGCCGGAGGATGAGCTAATCATTCACTAGTTTAGGAAACCGGTGAATGAGAGCCATATGGAACCTTGGACAATGATTCTTTATGGTGAATATTAATGATAATAATTTGACAAAAGTTTGATGATGTAGAAGTGGCAAGATTCAAGATATATGAGAACTAGAATCAGACAAAAACAAAATTAGTTCTCTTCCCGATCCCGAAGAAACCATTTAATATGGAGGACGGGGAAGAGATGATCCTGTTTTGAGTCAGATGTAGCTATATCAAAGGACTGATGAAATTATGTTTATTTTGTGGTTAAACGGTGCAACCACTTATATATACTGATTCATGCATTGATGTAAACTGTTGTCTCTTTAATAGATAAATCTCATCTTCATATATATGTATAACCTATCAGAAGTAGCACGTCAACATATATCATTAATACAATTATGTATATTATATACAAATATTATTATGTCAATATAGCTTTAATAATAATAAATGCATAACACTCGTGTTTTGGAAAACAAATGAATGTACTTTATACTTATTTTGGTGTTAAGTACTTGCACTTCTTCTAGCCTATTTTGGGTGTGATTAGTTTTTGGACTTGTACTTGGTAAAATTTTAAATACTTGTACTTAAGTAAATTCTCCATGTATTTGAGCCATCCCTATATGACACGGTAGGCTTTATTGTGAAGTAAATACCCCAGAGCGTCAGAGTACTAACTACCTTACAATTTATTATATTGGATAATCGAAATTAATTTCATAATCCAACATTCTTTTGTAATCGTTTATTCGCTTGGCCACAAAGTTGTCGCATTTAAACCATGCACATAGATACACACGTACAATTACGCGTGCGCGCAAGCACACCCACACACATATATAGACACACACATATTAGAGTTGCATGAAGTACTATTTATTTACTGAATTCCTGTACTCTGACTATGTTAACATCACTCAATAGGTACTTATATGAAAGGTGCTACCATGTCAGCGATTAGCTGTTTAGTATGATTTCATACAGAACGTTATGATAGCTGACAGAGCCGTGTCGTATCGCGATAGCATCATAACGTACTTCCGTGTTGCTGCGATTCCATTGCAGCTTAAAGTGTATGGCTGACTTTATTGCAATATATCTGGTAACTTATTGATATATGTTTATTATGGTGTTTGAAAACAACATGATATATATGCTTGCATTTAGAGCCTGTGATGGCAGGACGTTATGAAAATCCAATGTAAATTTTGTGATGAAAACACGCAGTTGTCCTGAATGATGATGATGATGATGATGATAATAATGATGATGATGATGATGACAATAACAATAACTACATTCTCTGGTTATTTGGAGTAAGTCGTAGGCCTTATATCCCAGAGACAAGCAGCATCGAGTCTAAAATATATCACTCACTCAGAGGTTATTTACATACTGAATTCTACGTGTTCGTGTTTTAACGTGCACGTATATGCTGGCACTGGCTCAAAGCGCTAAGGTCCGAGCATCCATAAAATCGTATGCCTGCACAAATTTGTTCACACAAATACACGCGCGCACACGCACGGACACACACACACACACACACACACACACACGGATACATCTCGGTGATTCATCAGTCTACAGGTTCCAGACCATCCACTTACCGTACATGATAAACACGTCAACCCTTAAATAGGCGGAAACACGTGGGCACCCTGGCCTATATGTGTATGTGTGAGTATGTGTATTTTAGCTGTGTGTAATAAGGCACAGGCACAGATAATCTCGAACCGTGAATTCAAACTCTGGACGTTTCTTCAGGGGACTGAATCCAGGGTGGCGACTTTTCTTGCTGAGACATGTGTAATGTCTCATCAGTCCCTGTGTGCGTGCGCCCGCTTGTGTGTATGTGTAATTTCTTTGAAAGTGTTAGATGAATTACTAATATCAATTATCGACCAAAGGATTATAAATCGAGAGAATGTCGAAGGACACGATAATAATGATGAACCAGATGAGTCTTGTTAATTATGAAATATAAATATGATGAGTGCTTCCGTCAATGGGGGGTGGGTTGGTCTCCAATAATACATGACCTTGTATGGAAGGGTGTGTGTGTGTATGTGTGTGTGTGTACCCGTACTCATGTTTAGCCGATATGTGGGTTGACGTAGTGCATTGACATCCAATAATTGATTCTAGCAGAATAGGATAGTTTATTACAGTAAATAAACAATATGTTAATATACCGAATCCTTCAATAAATAGCTTCACTGTGTATCGTTTATTTACCGACCCAACAACAACAACAACAATTATTAGCAAATAAATACAGTAACATCTCAACTAATAGACCCCGCTGTCAGTCAACTTTCGCTCAATCTCATCAAGCCAAGTTTGTTTTCTTAATCCGACATCTACAGTCAACTCATTTTGTCGATCGGATTACACATGTCTCACTGTAATAAGACTTGGTGACGACGGTAAGAGAAACTCTTTCAGTTTTCGACGTGGAACAAGGTCGCTAACTTGAGGTTTTTATTGCTAATGAAATAAATATCCTGAAATGTGTTTCGTGAAAGATGAAATGTTTGCCAAATGAAGAAGGGGATAGAGATTGGGAATTTAGTAATTTATTGATATTTGTTGATACAACTTAAAATATTATCTGTTTGGTTCTGAGCGTGAACTTTGCACTTATTTAGATATTTACGTGTATTTATTTATTATCTTGCATCAGATGCGTACACGATACAGATATAAGAGATTTTGGGGATCAATAAAAATAATAATAATAATAATAATAATAATAATAATAACAAGAACAACAACAACAATAATAATAATATTAACAAAAAATAACAACAATACAGTAAACATGACCTAAGTAATGAATATGTAAATCATTTAGCGTCTTTCATAGTTCAGTAGTAAGTGACTAAGTGATTCAGTGAGCGATTTTTTTTTTTTTTGGGGGGGGGGTGTAGGACAGTTGCTCACCCAGACAGTTGCTGACCGGACAGTTGCTCATCCGGACACTTACTCACCAAGCAAATGAAAAAGTGGACACTTGCTTACCAGTGAATGTTTAATGAGAGAAAAAAATGCACATAATTATATTAATAAAATAATCTCTGAACTTTAATTCCATAATAATTGGCATTATTCATTCCAATAATTATATAGGTAATAAGATACTAAGAAATATATTTCTGAATTAAAAATCATTTAATATTTTAATTTGTTTTTTCATTAAAAATTCGCCTGGTGAGCAAGTGTCCAGTTGAGCAACTGTCCGGTGAGCAACTGTCCACAGATGGGATATGTGGCTGGTGGGATGATTCCCCGGACAAACAAGCCACAGACAGAAGTTTATCCCACTCCATTCCATCTTATCGTAAACGTTCATTTAGAAACCGACGACCTCTGATTAAAAAAAGCCCGGATATAACGACCGCCAGAGGGCAGGCTAAGCAGTAGTTAGCCATATCACAGGCGTCGTGTCGAAGTCTGACAGCGTTCGGTGGTTATAAATAGTAAATTATCTCTAATATGTTATTATGCATAAATCGATATAAGCCGCCAAAATACGTCTAATATAGCACTAGACGTCTTGTTAGCAAACGTTCCTTAAAACCATTGTAGTGCTATACATTACGTAGACGTCTAACTGTTATTAGCTCAATTCTCTGACATTATGTAAACGGTGTAAACAGAATTTGACATATTGAACTCTATCACTTTTTAAAGTAATTGAAGCACATTAGCTAATAGACAATCAGACATTCGTATCTTTAAAGCAGAACACCTAAATATTTTTGGCATATTATTTATCCGTGTTTTTACCCTGTTTTATTACATCCAGTTTTTTTGTTTACTACTTCCGGCCTGATTTCACATTGACGGCCTTAATGACCGAAAACTCTTTTTTTTGGGGGGGGGGGGTAGCGGAGAGGGAGCTCATCAAAACTCATCAAAGTGTTTAGACTGGATCTTCATTGAAATAGGTAGAATAAGCTGATCATATATAGGATATTAGTAATAGGCTCTTGTCCTCAGTAAAAACGTTTATTTGTATGGCTAATTATAATGGCCTGTGAAGTGCCCACTCTCTTACCTAATATTCCTATCCGGAATGTGTAATATGACCCCTGTAACTCACATATGTACGAATTTAACTGGTACGATTTAAATTCATATTTCTATGTCTGTGGGTTAGCATCGGAGTAAAATACTGAGAACACTTCTGTCAGAGAGAGAGAGAGGGGGGGGGGAGATATTCACCAATAGAGAGAGAGGGGGGGGGGGAGCGGGGCATGTCCCATTATGAGAGAGAGAGAGAGAGAGAGAGAGAGAGAGAGAGAGAGAGAGAGAGAGAGATGCTGGCTATAACTTAATATAATAATAATAATAATATATATTTAATAAAGCGCCCTTGCTAGCAGAAGCAATTCAAAGGCGCTGTACAAATAATATGTAATATAATAATATTCTGACATAAGCTGATATAACATAATATGCTGATATTCAACGAATATATTAATGCCAGTGACACAATACACGCCAACAATACACATTATAAATGTAATGCTATAAATCGTTGATAAACCAGTGCATAGAGTTAGACAAAGCTACTAGTACCCCCCCCCCCACATACACACATACATACACTACACTTGGAATACCGTAAACGACATATTTAACCAATATGTTCTAATAAGCGCACACCCAGTTCTAAGGAGATTGTAGGATTAATGAAGCGGTTCCTGGTTCGTAGTTGGTTCATTTCTTCTGTGCTATATATCAGCTGAATATCTGTGGTTTGAATATGTCCCATTGTCGGAAACAGGACACAATTTTAAAACATGTTCACATAATAAACTATTTCTTTAAATAAACTACTTTTTTTATTTAACCGCACATGGACTATCTGTCTATCGGGTGTAGGACAGTTGCCCACAGGACAGCTGCTCACGGACAGTTGCTCACCTGGACACTTGCTCACCAAGCTAATTAAAAACTGGACACTTGAGAGAAAAAATGCACAAAATTATATTAATAAAATAAAATAATCTCTGAACTTTAATTCCCTAATAATTGGTAATATTGATCCCAATAATTATATAGGTAATAGGATACTAAGAAATATATTTCTGAATTAAAAATCATATAATTTGTTTTATTTTTTCTCATTAAAAATTCACTGGTGAGCAAGTGTCAACTTTTTCATTTGCTTGGTCAGCAAGTGTACAGGTAAGCAAGTGTACAGGTAAGCAAGTGCACAGGTAAGCAAGTGTACAGGTGAGCAATTGTCCATACTCCTGTCTATCTATCTATGAGTCTAATTATTTTTATCTACATACATATTTACTTATCTATCTATATGTCTGTCTGTCTGTCTGTCTGTCTACCCATCTTATATATCTTTGGTATTTACGTACGAAGTAGTCATTCAATCATTTGTCAAAAGAAAGAAGAGTGGAGAGGTTAAACAAATAATTTAATCAATCAATCAACCAATCAGTCTATAGATAGATTGACCACTTAATTAATCGATCACTATGAATCGTTCAATCAATGATATTGTTTTACAAGGTGTATACTACCTGTCGGCACCGTGTTGAACAAATAAATTATAAATTGTTTATTGACATTGTGTAGAGAGCTGTATACGTATCTGACAATGACGTCATTAATAGTTATCAGATTGTTTACCTTCAATCACCAGCTGACCTGTCATATTATACCATTTAAATACGTGACCAGAGCTCTAATTGCCTACCTATAGATCCTTGTCCGTGACTTCTGCTGACGTGTCAACTTGACGTCGGTGTGTTAGGAGGTCGGATTACATGAGTTATGTCGACACGCTCACGATCCACTTAATATAAACCACGTAATCCGGATATCGCGTTGACACCTGGCCGTGTGATCCTGATTAACAGCTTGGCTGACGTCGGCAACGATGAAGGTGTGGTGTCACGTGGCAGGTTATGTGATCTTTGTGTCTAATATAGAGATTTCTTGCTCGCTCGCTCGCTCACTCGCTCCTCACTCACTCACTCGCTCAACTAATCACTTAGTCAAATAATTCGAAAAAGAATATCAAGATTTATTGTGTTCTGCAAAGAAAAATAGAACATTCAGAAATACTGTGACGGTTTCACGAACACGCTAGCGTTTTCATACATATTCACGCGCGCGTGCGCACACATAAGCACATATCTACAGACCCACAGAAACACCGTTTTCCCATATCCACAGAGGCACACAGATACACCTGTACCCCCTACTCAACACGTACGTGCACGCGGGCATGCACGCATGCAGACACACACCCACACACTTCCATAATATAAATGAACCAATGACTGCCTACATAACAACAAACAAAGACGTATTGCCTAAGATATTAGCACCAGACCCTCACTTCACGTTTATATACAAGTTTTAAACAGAATATCATATCATATTAATACAATATCCCACTCTGCAGTACCTAAGTTGATTATTCCCTCTATTTGCCAGTGAAGGGAAGTGAATCGAAGCCTATTCAGCTGCAGCACTGGCTCGGCTTTATGGGATGTTTCAGGCTTTTAACCTCCCTAAACACTTTGAGACAGCTGCTTGGTTACGGGTTAACAAGAAACGTATGCATAGGGGATACAGACATCAGGGCGCATGTGATACGCGCCGTAAAAGTATCCGCCAATTTACACAGGCACGCACGCACAGACGCACAGACGCAAGCACAGACGCACGCACTCATAAGATTCCATTATGATCCGGCGTTTCCTACAGTCGATGAGTTGAACTCCGTGTGGTTGCCGTTTCCAGCCGATGATTGACTTTTGGCGGGAGATGTGGCGGGCGACCGGTTGTCGTCTGCCTGAGTCGAATCGTCTGCCTCGCCCAGCTCGATGTAGAGCTGTCTGTCTTTAACCCAGTCTATCACCCGAGAGCTGACGTGTTTCTTGCCAAACAGTTCACCATCGTCTTCATCTCGTCTCAGCTTCTCCAACATCACTATATTCCTTTCCGTCAAACCGAGGACGCCCTGTCATGGAGGAGAGGGTTATTATTGACGTAAACAGATGTATTACCTGAATATTTCAGGTAATATACATATTACCCGATTATACAGATTAACTGTAACACATATATAATTATTTTTATATATCGTTTTATAAAAGAGATGAGGGAGATGTCATGATCTATTTGATGGCCTACTGTCTTAAATGCCAACCGAGGTTCATGGTTCGAAATCCGGCGTGTATTAGAAGTCACTCCAATGGTAGTCAGTTGTTAGTGTAGGCAAGGTAAGAAAAGGAGAGAGGATTTGAGTGAGTGAGTAGATTGCTTATCCTAGGGTCTTGTCACACCTCTGACATATGATATGGCCGAGTGCTTTATCCCCAGAAAATATTCCACGAAAGCAGCTATATATCGGATTCGTACACGGAACCTAGCAGGTTTGCATCAGGGTGATGATTGGTGTTTTACGGCCACTTTTGTGCACATGGTAGGCTAAATGGACCGAGCGACCTCCAAAGGTAATGAAGCGAAGTCGAAGATGAAACATCCTTCAGATATACCCACGCCGAGATTCGAACTCAGGTGATAGTGATCTGTGGTCTAACGCGCTACAAACTAGACCACGGAGGCGCCCCATGACCATCGCAGGAGATAAAAACAAAGAACAAAGTCCGGATAGATTATAATAACTCATCTATCTTGTCTCGTTGATGATTCATTTCTAAATGTGGAAATTGTTCTTTAATCTATTTAGGTTGCGGATGTCTATTCATTGCGGATGTATTGCTAAATCTAACTTACACATACAACAATCACTTATCAACATCCGACACACGACACTATCAATATTAGATGAAGTGCGTTGATCTTGCTGAAGAGAAGTGTTGTGCATGCATTCCCTCCTCCTTTTGTCCCACTCTGTTTATTTCATTATTTTTACAAGGGGGTGCCGGAAGACGACCCTAGGGTCAAGCATCTCCTGTGGCATAATTAAGGAAGCAATTATTATTTTGTTCAACTGTATATGTGTTGTGGTATCCTGAATATAAATTCTTTGACTTTGACATCCGTCGCATTTTGAGGTTTTTTTTCCATAACCCAGAAGTACCCATTTCCTTTATTCCTTTTCCCTCCCTCTCCCAGTCCTCTGTAATATATAAACATTCGGAGGAATTGAAAACGTATAATACGTAGTGGGTAAGCGATGGTTTAGTCTCATATTATCGCAATCTATATATAAATACGTCAGTTTGGCTGTCATTGTATCTAATTGAGATATTAACCAAAATGTCGCTTCGATGTTCTGATCATGAAATACGAGTTATGTGTATTTTCTGGTTCAGTGATTGGTGATGGTCATTGATGTTTTACGGCCACTTTTGTGCGCGTGTTAGGCTAAATGGGCTGAGCGAAGTCAAAGATGAAACAACCTTCAGACATGCCGGCGCCGAGATTCGAACACGGGTGGTACTGATCTGTGGTCCAAAACGCTACCGCTAGACCACGGGGGCGCCTGATTTTCTGGTTCAGTAAAAACCATTATCCCATACTGGGAACATACATCGAACAATATGACCCCATTCACGCATACTTGTACATATTGATGTTTTTCCCAACTAATGCGTTCCGACAATACTCAAATATGGAAACGCAAACATGTCCGGTAATCGGCTTGGTGAAAACGACGTAATGCGCAACTCTACTGCGCAAATTGGACCGGAAACGCCACTTAGGAAGCGTACGAAAGTTGGCTGAGCCCCCCCCCCCATTTGAGTGATCGCTGAAATAATCTTTGGCGACGATATATTCAACATGATGTGTGTATGATAATGAAGCTTTATAACAAACTCTGGTCTGTGGAAGGTCGGATATAAACCAAGATGGCGGTCGATATATTGTGTTGAAAGAGATCTTTCGAGCAGAAGGATCAGAAACTGTAAAAATGGCATGGAGTGTTATATTATTAATATAAATATTGTCCCTTGTTGAGTACCGTACGAGAATATATACCACACCGAAGTAGTTTAGAGTGCACCCTCGGCTTACGACTCGGCGAGTATAACCTACTTCCGTGTGATGTCTTCTCGAATTTTCCGAAACCGTGCCCGGATGTGATATGATACTGTCACTCGTGACCACGCATACATCTATTGTCACCATCTGCTCATCTATTTGTCAAACTGAACTTCTTAAAAAAAGTTCGTCTGCTTTGACCAGTTTATTGTACTGCCTACTCCAATTCGCTAGATGGCGCGCAGAAGGGCCAGGGTATTTATGTATCCTTGTTTCAACATCCTAGTTATTAGATGATAATGATGATGATGATTGATGTTTTACGGCTAAATGGGTGAGATATCTCCAAATGTAATGAAGCGAAGTCAAAGATGAAACCACCTTCAGATATGCCCACGCCGAGATTCGCCCTGGTTATTAGAAGATGACCCCAGATAGTACTGTCCTATTAACCAAGGTGCCATGGTGTTGGCCCACAATAAATCGCAACTAAATTCTTATAGCAGTAATATTAGATTTGGACTATAAAATCAATAATAATAATAATAATAATAATAATAATAACAAAAACAATAATACAGAACAATTCAATTTTCTAATCATACCTGTGACGTGGAGTGACGCTTATTATCGCCAGTTTGATAGGACTTCCTGTCGCTGTTGACGTCACTATCCAGTTTTATCGAGAGGCTGTTCAATTGCGGATGTCTCTCAGTTTCCGGTTGTTTACCGTAGTAACCAATAGCCGTCGTCGAGCAGCGAATGGCAAATGTCCCAAGCCTCGGCACCATATTTCTTGCCCTTTTCGCCTTTCCTAATGGCTTGCCATTAACCGCCATCTTGTCGCCCTGGATGACGTCTTGTTTCTCCACCGACGGTGGGCTAGTCCTTGGGGCACTGTTGTTGGTGGTGGTGGTGGCGACGGCTGCTGTTGTGGCCAAATCTCGCCCGATGGCTGTTCGGTGGCCGAGATCGACGTGACCTCCCCTATTTTCGCCATCCGGAGCTGATAAACACGTGACTGATCGGTGGAATGAGTTACCGTGTATTTCGTATCTATCTAAATTGCTAGTCGGCGGTATGGGTTGTACTCTTCGTTTGAAGGTGGCACGCGACCGCGGTACCCTGGCCGTCTCCACACCGGTGGCCACGTGACGCAGCGAAGTCCTGTCTCCGGAATAATCCAGAACGGAGGCGACTGGCTGCTGTTGGTCGTCGCCCCGATCCGAATCTGGAATCCGAGGCAGGGAGCCGGTGCTCGCGTTCTCCTTCGGTAAGTTGGCGCGTCTGTAATGCGAGTAGTAGTCGTAATTATGGCGGTTTCTGTTCAGGTCGGTTATCGTCTGCTCTCGTCTGGAAGTTCTGGATACGGTGCCCTCTCTCAGCTTGACGACGGCCATTTCGTTCAGGGAGATCCGGACGCGCTTTACGTCCGCCATCCGGATGATGTCCGCCGAGGTCAGCGTCCGGAAGGGGGCGCTTCTGAGCAGCAGTTTGCGGTAAGCTTTGTCTTTGTTGACGCCGCCCTAGCGGAAAATAGAAGAACTATAATGAAATTTTGTTTTAAATATGCCATGTAATGAACGTTGATTAATATTCATACACTGTGTGTGTGTATGTGTGTGTGTGTTTGAATGTGTAACGTGTGAATGGCAGTGATTGATTGATTGATTGATTGATTGAATGAGTGATCAACCCTGCTTGTTTTAAATATCACATAGAAGAAGCCATAATGGGATAATCTTTGTTACAGCGTTAACCGGAAGTAGAAATAACACACGCTTATTTAAACATCGTCTTTGCTGTAACGATAATCCAAACTCTGGTAGATTCATAATAATGATAAATAATCATTTCATAATAATAATAATAATAATAATAATAATAATAATAATAATAATAAATAAATAAATAAATGACTGCTGCGTTTATCTTCGATGTTGTTCGTACTCGAGACATATAACCTACGGACCACGGCCTAGCGAAATGTTATGGTTAAACAGAAGTCTTTATTTCGTTGAACGATAAAGTTTATAGACATTAACAACACTGGGTTTCGACCCCGATATGTGTGGGCCCGCCGAGCTGTACGATAAGAACTGAGCTACGAGGATGTCCAAGTGCCAGACAGCACGAATGTAAGATCGTCTACGGGTGTGCAATTGTGGATGTAAACAAAGGAAATATACTGATCACAAAAACAACAGAACTTTAATTGAACTATTTGGCATAATAATAATAATAATAATAATAATAATAATAATAATAATAATAATAATACTATTATTATTATTATTATAAGATAGAAAATGAACTTGAATACAATCTGACGACAATTTTGTCAAGTAGGGAAGTACAATGTTTATAGCTGCTAATGATCGACACACAATCCAGAATAATCCTTTTCGGCTTATTAGATAGCTATTTATGGATCAGAACTTAGAGCTTCTCGTTATTATTCCATCACCCTAGCACTGAGCTATGAACCATGTACTGAAATAAAGAATAGGAAAAGTATACAACGAAGGTGGCATTTTTTATTCCATCACAAAAACCCGGACTGGGTGTCATGTTACAACTACTTACACCTGGAACTTAGGGCCGAGGGCCGAATCCGTCGAGGAATGTCCCCACAAATACAGGCATTATTTGGATTCGAACCCGCAGTGTAGATGTTGGCAGTGCAATTATCTAACTATCGCACTATCGGAAAACGGGGATACTTTCCTATAAGTTCGGCTGATCTCCGTCGATCGTACGATATAATGTTGTTAGGGGACTTTAATATCAACAAGAATGTATCTGATAAGCTGGATACCGTAGATGTGTGGGATGTCATTGTAACACACGAATAGTGTAAATGATAATGTCATATAATGGTTGACATCCTAATGAAAGTATATTGATCAATAGAAAACCGTAAACTGTAGTTGATATTGATGGTGATGGTGATGATGATGATGATGATGATGATGTAGTATGTTGTTTTACGGCCACGTTCGTGGACACGGCAAGCTAAACTATCCAGGCGACGTCCAAAGGTAATGAGGCGAAGATGAAACACCCTTCTGACATAGCCCAGCCGGGGTTTGTACCAACGTGCTATAGATTTGTGGCCAACCGTGCTACCAATTCGGCTATGGATACCCCCCCCCACCCTGCCCAACGTACACCGTCGAATGATACTTAATCAGATGAGGGTCATCTCCGTGGCATAACTGTTAGCGCGTGTCGGCCACACACCTTCAACACCAGCAGTTCAAACTGTGACCCAGACTATTATTCGAGGATGTTTCATCAATCACTTCGCCTTGTTACCGTTGGAGGTCGTTCGGCCCATTTAGCAGCTACACCGCGTTTAGAAAAGTGGCCGTAAGACGCTAACACGATATCGGCATGGATGGTGGTTATATGACGTATATATGTTATACAATCCTATACATACAAACAATTACAGATGATTTAGCGTCTAGTACATGGTCTGATAATCCTCTCTCGATTCGTGATGACAGCATAAACAGATAAGATGATGATGAGGATGATGCTTTATCTATATAGCAGCACTTTCATCTGCGTTATTACCATTATCGTCCCTGACTCGGACCTGCTTCAGTCCAGCACACCATCTCACCTCC
>JAODUP010000075.1:320000-355000 GCA_025642065.1 Paralvinella palmiformis | reverse complement strand
GACCAAACGGTAATTCAACCAAGTCGCTGCTGATTAGGCAACTGAATTGATCAACAGGACCCACAAGATGCTTAATAGCATCATCCGCATCAGAAGAAATGACCAAGCCAGAGATAAGTTTTATGTTACATGGTCAGAACGATCGCGCCTTTCACAATAAACAAGGCCACTCTTTAATATAGAAAATGACGATGAGGTGAGTTTTCTGCCGTTCCGACAGTCTTCCTTCTCGAACAAGGTGTGACCCTGATGATGTGAAGAAGCTTGCCAAGCGACTGCAAGGTTAGGTGTGTCCAGGTAACACAGGAATTCAGCAGACGAGGATGGAGACACCCACTCAGTCAGGGAGCAGAGACAAACCTCTGGTGTCTCTGGCAACAAAAGACACGGCACCGAGTGAGGGGGTCAGTGATCATTTAACTGGAGAGGAAAGATATACACAGGCAGTCATTACTGATGTGAAGGAACGACCAGCATAGGGAACCACAGGGCGCTAAGATGAACCAAAAAGCACCAATCAAAGACTTTTGCTTACCTGTACAAAGCTAAAGTGTCTATTACACAGAATGTACAGAAAACAATCAAAGCTGACAGGAAGCTACTGCATCGTATTTTCAATGTTGTCATCGCAAGTCGAACAGTATATACCGTACTCACGCGAATAAGAGCCCCTGGCGGCCATTGTTTTCGATGACCATCCCCCCCCCCCGGCGGCTATTGAAGGATGCCCTTATTCAAGCGGAGGCTCTTATTGTTTTTAAGACATGTTGGTGTCTGATATGAACGATTATCGTACTGAAAATATTGTTCATCCCCTGACATGCCTGCTTGTTTCGGTGTGCATTTCTTCCCGACAAAAGACATTGACTTAAAACGATCTTGGCTTCCCGTACTTACAGTGTGATCACGTGACCCTCGCTAATGGCATAGAGCACAGAGAAAAAAACAAAGACGATTGATCAATTAGAAACACAGCTTTACTTGTAACTGATGAGCAACTGACAATTTATACGATGGAATTAGTTTTGTGCATGATAATTTTCGCTGATAATTTTCCTTAATATCAGCATAAATTAACTGACATGAACATCAATGGCGAGTATGCTGCTGACGTGTGAATAGAATGTGGGCGATGATAAATGAATCTATGCTGGAGTAGTCGTACACGTGTATCTTCGTTTGTTTTATTCGTGGGGGGGGGGCGCTAAATCAAACATGGGCGCTTATTTAATTCAAATCAGATTTACCTCCGGCGTCTGTTCAAGCAAGCCCCTGTTCGCGCAGAGGCCCTTATTCGCATGAGTACCGTATGGTGAATGTGCTTAAGCATGAGCTGTCTCCATTCCCACAATCATTGTCAAAATAATATCAGATATATTCGGAATGTGCATTAGCAAAATGGTGGTGCTAAAGTTTTTAGCATTTGATATTGCATGGCAAAAATAATTTATATTTTATTTACAAAGTATGGGGAAAAATAGCAGAGACAATTATATTAAAATGTTGGGGAAAATGTTTACAGCAAATAGAGTGATAGTGTAAGAGTATAATCTCATAAGTGACTATATATTATGCGTAACCATAAGAAGAATGCATAGGTAAGTCCCAACATACGGCATATGGCCACTTAAGACAATCATAGCGTGGAAATTGTTTAAAAAGAAAGTTACTTATAAATATTTAGAAACGTTATGACGGTTAAATTTCGTATTATATCATAAACGATCATTTCCATTTACTTTAGATAATGCGATACAACTTTATCGTTTTAAGTTTATAGTCAAGCGATTTTAGTTTATACAATTCTTACACCGCAGCTTAGATGATCTGTTAGATATTTAACGTGCCAGGATGAAAACTGACAACAATGATAATGGGGCAACTGATGATTCTACCACATGATGTTATCAGCATGTTCCGACATTTTCAACCGGAACCCATTCACACGACATTAAACGTAAACACCCACCGACGCAATGGTCCCTATTATGTCGGGGTCATAACGTACGAGTCACAAATCGTACCCTGGCCTCGTGGCTCGATACAGTACCGTAACAATGACGCATAACTAGAGTAAACAAACGTCCAAAAACAGGAAGGGACATATCAAACAGGAAATATGTGGCGATGACGTAAAAGTAAAAGAAAAAATAAATACCCGTGGTTAATGTTTCTTCTTATATCAAAGGAAATAAATAATTATTAAAGTAACCAGCGCTTATTTTCCCACATTCTCAATACGCACCGACAATTCTGAAATAAGCTACCGATGAATCTTCCACATGGTGTTATTGCGATTTGTGACACTTTGAGCCAGTACCAGATCACGTAATCTGTTACAAATATTATATTTGATAGCCATTTTATGACAACAACTTCATCACTCATTATACAGTATTACATTGTAGTTTCAAACTTTAAATTAAGTAAATTTCGATGGCCCACACAATTAAGCACGTTGCAACTGTTTCCAAGGGTCAGAGATTTGATCTCCGAAAGGGGTCGAAACATTTCCAAGGACGAATCTCTCCACTAACGACATCATGGCGGATGATGACGTTAGACCGAACCGCCGTCTCACTGAACTCGGAAGAAGAGCGACGTCTGAGGACATCGAATAGTCTTAAAATGCTTATACTCACGATTTGTCTTTACTACATCTCTGTGAGGTGTGGAAGATGAGATGGCGTCAGCCATTCAGGTATTCTGGAATTTATTTTGCAAATCCCGTGATTGATATTCTTAGAAAGACGTCTGGATTGGAGATAAATTAATGTTTTTATCTGCTTGTTATTAATTTACACTGTTTTCACGATTACTAGGTATCCGTGAATCTAAATAAATATAGTTCATTATTAGTTTATACAGCTTTGAAGAATCTCTTATATCAAGGTTAATTAGTGCAGAATAATAAAGTAGGTCACTTACTACAGTGAAACAGCATCGTCAGATTAAACGATTAACGGTGACGTAGTACGAATAATGATGTCATTTGGGAATTCGTCACTGATCGAGGATTCCCGAAGGCTAATAATAAGTCTATAGTTGAAGATCGTACGCTGTTATTACTAGGTCACATTTATACTAGAATTACTTGGTTTATGTTAAGATCGCATTGACACATGTAAATAATAATAATAATAATAATAATATATATATATATATATATATATATATATATATATATATATATATATATATATATATATATATAAAACAACATATCTTAGCTACATTAAAAAATTAAGATAGTTTAGCCTTTTTATTTTCACAGATGTGTTTGTTTTCGTTCATTTCACTCATACACTCTGTATAACTGGACCTAAAGAAAATCTATCTATATATTTCACAATAAACCTATTGTTTTGAAACCCGAATGGCACTCAGTAAACCATATTATTCAGGATATACTGGAGTAAAATAAGTTGTCGTCATTGCTTAGGAATGAAGTCAGGGTTCCGCAGGTTTCATATCACTCCAATGAAGTTACACTGTGTCATTGCGCGAGATACAAATCAAGCAGACGAAGAGAAAAAAAAACCAGGCGGAGTTTGGTGTTTTAACAGTAAACAATAAAAAATAACACACATCTAAGTTGATATTAGCACAACCTTTGATTCCATATAGTATAGAGCAAGGGAGGGTATTATCGACATGTGGCAATTATAGACACCCTAATAAACAAGACACTATTTTTGCTATACACCAGCTCTAGAAATATAACCCTTGACCTAGTTTTACTCTAGAATGTCTCTCCCCCATTGACATAAAATAAATATTTAGGTCAATGGTCTCTCCCATGATTAGGCGGGAACTTACTGGAATCAAGATAATTAAAGGCAAGTATAATTTTAATATTATTTTATCGCTCGTGTGACGTTCGCTTAAATATGACAGTCTAACAAGATGCACTAACCGCCAAGAACATGGAGATATAATTCATATGCGATGATATGAATAATTTTCCGAAAATATCAGCGTCAACGGGACGTAAACAAACGAGAGAAATTCCTCCACGGTCGTTGATCGTCTGCTGGGGTTTAATGTCACAGGCCGCGTGTGTCGATCATCCCTACACCAAATTTTGATGTGTGGCAATTATCGACACGACTCGGGTCGATCTCGGCCCTCGTCCATCTCGGCCGATCGATCTCGGCCCAGGTCGATCTTGTAAAATCGTTGCCATTAATATACTTTGTACCAATTACCCAATGTCTCATGGTAATACTGTAGTAATGGCGTTTATATTCGACAGGTGTTGTGGCACCAGCAATCATAAATATTGATATAAAAATTAATGACCAAATTTGTTTACACAGTAGGAAAAATGGGCCGACGATATATCGCCGTTCAGACACTGCTAAGCCACGATTTGAACTCCCGTGTTACAGTTCGTTGGCCCGGAGCGCTAACAGATGAGCCATAAAGACACCCAAATGTATCATAGATTAGACTCTGGTAGATTGTATGATATTAGTTGTATTACAGGATTGGGAAATGATATCTTACAAACGACATACTAGTGCATTGAGACGGGATGAAGGGATAATGGTGTTGTCATGGATTATGGTGAGGTGATGGATTATGGTGTTGATATGGATTATGGTGAGGTGATGAATTACGGTGTTGTTATGGATTATAGTGTGGTGATAAATTAGGGTGAGGTGATGAATTATGGTGTACTGATGGATTATGGTGTAGTGATGGATTATGGTGTAGTGATGGATTATGGTGTAGGGCTGAATTATGGTGTAGTGATCGATTATGGTGAAGTGGTGGATTGTGAAGAAGTGACGGATTATAGTGTAGGGATGGATTATGATGAAGTGATGGATCATTGTTCAGTGACATATTGTGGTGTAGTGATACTTAATGGTGTAGTTAAATTAGTGGTAAAAACTCATTTTCCAATGTATAATCCGCAGTGCACATATCGCTAGTGACGAAAGCGGTTAGAAAATTTGTTAACGTTTAAACGAAGCATGTTATACCAAACTATTCCATTTTATCACAATGAAACGTTAGCTAGTCGATAAAGACATAATCACCCCCCCCCATCGACAAGAAATCAGTAATATAAATATAGCCTCTTTAGAGATATAATCATTTAGTGATCATTTACTATTCACAATGCCTCTCAGATCTTACACAACAATATTCAAGCTACAAGTTAAAGGATTTTCAGATAGTCATGGTAATCGTGGTGATGCACGGAACTTGGCCTCGATGAAAGAAATGTTCGCTTGTGGCGAAGATCTAAGTCACAACTTGATAAATTACCCAAATTAAAGGATGTGCTGCCTTTTATGGAAAGCTGGAAAGTAAACTTATAGAATGGATAATTATTGCCGTGGCCAGGGTCTTGCCATTAGGATCTCACCATTCGCATTCGCTTGAAGGCTAAACTTAAGTCAAAGGATATAAACATGACATAATTCAAGGCTTCAAGCAACTGGTGCTATCGTTTCATGGCACGTAATTATTTGATTATCGGAAAACACACATTAGTAAACAGAGCCTACTAGGAGACATTGAGGACAAGCTGACATAGTTTCAAGCCCACGTTATCAATCGCCGAAAGTAATTCCAACCCCCATTGTCTCTCATTGGAAATGCTGATCAGACCCCCCCCCTCATCTTCGACTTCCCTGCAGATTCCACTGTTGACAACAAAGGTGTTTCCGCAGTGACAATTCGGACAACTGGGAGTGGAAAAAATCCAATCACAGTTATGCTCGCTTGCATGGTTGATGGAACAAAGCTCCCTCCATACCACTGACCTGAGAGAAAACTAGACCGAACACTCAGTGGTGTTTGATTGGGCCGCCATGACCAAACAGCGCTTACTTTCGGTAGCAGCAAAAAGCAACGTTGAAGCGACTGCGCTTCGAGTTTTGAACCTATGAATATGGACATTTATTATGACGTGTGCATTATAATTTTTAGTGTGCAGAGAATCTGTATTACTCTTGTCCTAGTATATGCCATGAAATATCTAGTTGGGATCAAACGCCAGAGACGGGGTTGTCGAATAAGCTAAATATAATAAAAGTTAGGCCTAATTTCCGGCAACAAATGTGTTCCTGATCGATTAAAAGATATTCCCTTTGTATTATTTCTACGGCTTATTCAGCCAACGACACAATAAGAATTTACCTTGTTTATAAACCTGATTTTAACAGTCTGCTTTTCTTTTTCCCCTAACCGGAAGTTCGGACCTGTTTGCTATCAAATCGGCGGCCGTGCACGGTCTAGTTTTCTTTCAGATCAATGCTTCCTACATTGTTTCCAAAGGGAAAACCTTGCCCAAAGGTGTGAAATTTCCTAGTGGTGTTCATGGTCAAGCAAAAGGGTGGATGGGTGACAAACTGATGCGTGATTAAGTTGATACGGTTTGGGGCAATCATCCAGGCGGCAACACCAAGTGTGATAACAGCATTCCGTTGTCATCGCAACAAGGACCTCCTAGAACACGTCAAAAAACGACCCAAAACCGATGTTGTGGTCATCCTAGTAGGCATGACTTCAATGCTGCAGCCATTGAATATTGGTGTGAATCATCCAATGAAGACAGTCGAGGAGTGGATACAGAATTGGAGGTAATATGCGCACACCTGATCTACTCACCATCACACACTGGGTCAATGACACGTGGAAGGAACTGGAGCCCAGCATAATCTTGAAATCATTTAAATGTTGTTGTATTTCCAACACCATTTTAACGTCACAGAGGACGACATATTGTGGACAGATAAGGATGCAATAAAAACAACAGAGGATGTCGCAGATGACGATCACGATGATGATGAAGATTACTTGTATTACAAAGATGACGGACCTGATATCAGACTCCTTCTAAACGCACCAGATGGAGAAGATTTTGCTGGTTTCACTGATATATGAATTTTTGTTCGTAACATGTTGTTCAGTTATATGATTTCAAAATAGTTTTACTGGTGAAAATACGTTGTGTTTCTTTTTTTTAAATTTCTGATGTGATATTTCAAACAAATCGACACCCAGAGTATTTTTGTTGTGTTACTAAATTGATTTAAACACCACGTGCGCACAAAGTTATATTTTTAAACGAACACCATACACAGCGCCATCTTGTGAATTAAATAACATGATGAAATACAGGCCAGTGTAGCATGAAATATAACACCGTAACCGGAAACTGAACTTGCTTAGATCTATTATTATATTCTAATAATTATTTTTATATCATATGTCTACTTTATTACTCTAAAATATGCTTAAACTGCGGATTATCTATGGGAAAAGACTGTGTTGGTTTATTGTTGTATACTGGTGTGGTGTTGTATAATACTGTCGTGTTGTATAATGGTGTAGCGTTGTGTAATGGTGTAATATTTGTATAACGGTTTAGTATCGTATAATGGTGTAGTGTTCTATGATGGCATAATGTTGTATAATTGCGTAGTGTTATATAATGGTGTACTGTTATACAATGATAACAGTTAGATATGGCGGCAAGTTGAGTAGACATACAGAGCCAGCTCCTGTACATAATTAATTATTTATCAATGATTTCGACGTGGAAAAAATAATATATTGAATAGAATGACTTATGAACGCATATGGATTGATTCTGAGCTATTGGATTAATGAAATCATACCTAAATAAGTGATATTTCACTGGATAAAGTACACAATTTATGCACCTGAGAATACAGTGTGAGTAGAACTGCAATTAGGCCATTTAGTTAACAAAGAAAGCCGTATCTGGGGCGCGTGATATTGATTAGTTTCTGGTTGACCGACGCATTGTGTATTTTGTTCGTATACATCGTGGACCACACCAACTCCTTTGTTACTGGATAAATATAAGCTATAATAGTAATTTCACATCGTCTTTTGGATATTTCCCAACATGTCGACTGAAAGAAGCCGATCCAGTCGTAGTGCCACAAAGGTAACTGCTCATGATGACGAATTGATGACGACTCTAGCATCAATAAAAGCAGACACTAAAGCCACATCGGAAAACCTCGAGGCACTTCATGTCAAGTTTGATACTTTCGTTGAAAAAAGTAAAATTGACACTCTCTCAAACGATGTATCTTCCCTGAAAAAGACCGTGCCCTTGTTATGTGCCAGACTGGAGAGGAGTGACACTATTGTTGCCAGGCTCAGTAGGGAACTGAAATTATATACGAATTTCACACAGTTATACCTGTGATAGTGTATGCTCTTTCAATTTATTTGGTATTACCAATTGTATCTGCTGTTATTGTCATTATTTTGTTAGTCACGTCCATGTACGTGTATATGTAAATACAGGAGACCAGCTCTCTCTACGACCATTTTTACTGTAATGTCTGATGAACTGCTCACCAGGCATTGCATTGCCAAATCAACTTGTTGTCAAATTTCTATTTTCTTTTGTTCTTATTTCTTTTTAAATTTTAGATTTGTTCAATGTGTGCATGTTTCACATCATGCATACCTTGATATTGTGTATTATAAATTTGTCGTTGCGTCGGTCGGCTGTTTGTGTGTGCGCGCTGGGGGACGGGAGCGGGGCTTGATGGGGCAAACACTGTCGAACTACCCTAACTGTGACTGATAATATTACACTTGACATGGTCAGTACGAGTACTGAATTTGATTTTATATCCATGTATGACAATGCGAATGACACCGAGGATAACGACTCACCATTTCAATATAATGTCACACATTGTTCTTATTATGAAACTCCAGACTTCCAACGGTACAATCAAGCCAACGGAATGAAAGAACAAATATCCCTATATCACTTAAATTGTCGCGGCTTGTCAGCCAGTTGGAATCAATTTCACGAACTCATTTACAATGTTTTTTCGTTTGACATAATAGGCATCAGTGAAATGTATAGGTGCATAAATGATGAACGCCTTCACCTGACTGGATACCACAATATTGTATCAAGATGTCGAGAGGACGGGCCTAGAGGTGGTGTTGGCATCTTTATTATTTGGGGTATTATTATATTACATATTATTTGTACAGCGCCTTTGAATGGCTCCTGCTAGTAAGGGCGCTTTATTAAATATACATTATTATTATTAAGGATAATCTTGTTTTTAAAATTAGAAACGACATCGGTGTATTCATACCACACATATTAGAATCAATATTCATAGAAATCACCAACACACAAGGCAAAAATCTCACAGTCGGACGCACGCGGATCTTGACATTTTTTCTTCTACTTTGCAAGATATCATGAATAATATCCAGCTAGAAAGTAAGTCGTGCGAAATCTTAGCTGACATGAACATAGATTTATTGAAATGCGACACTCATAGCAAAACTAATGAATATCTTGATAATATAATTACACATGGGTATTTTCCATTTATTACAAAACCAACTAGAATATGTTCATCAACGGCAACTTTGATAGATCACATGTACACTAACGATATATCATCCACTCATCATTCAGGTATCATTGTTACTGATGTCGCCGATCACTTTGGAACTTTTCTCATCACCCAAAACAAAAAACAACGTCACCGGTCGTCCATAATCAAAACAAGGTCATTTTCTCAAGCAAACATTCAGATATGTAAGGAAAACCTAGACAAGCTAGACTTTAGTTTCATTAATGATATTGAATGTCCCAATGTTGCTTATAATGAATTCATACAGCTATATTCGACGATATTTAACAAATCATTTCCTTTGCGTAACTCGGGGCGCCTCCGTGGTCTAGCGGTAGCGTGCTGGACCACAGATCACTACCACCCGTGTTCGAATCCCGGCGTGGGCATATTTGAAGGTTGTTTCGTCTTTCACTTCGTCTCGTTACCTTTGGAAGTCGCTAGGCCCATTTAGCCTACCTTGTGCACAAAAGTGGTCGTAAAACGTCAATCATCATCACCTTTGCGTAACTCGACCTCTTCAAATTCCATGAAGCGAGAACCTTGGTTCACCACTGGATTACTACCTTCATCCCGCACAAAAGCCAAATTATTTACTAAGAAATTGAAAAACCCCACAAATGAAAACATACGGAAAAATTCAAAAACCTTAACAATTCATTTGATACATTGAAGCGAAAAATGAAAGCAATATATTATAAACAAATACTTGATGATAATAAGCACGACATAAAGAAATGCTGGTCAATATTAAAACAAGCAATAGGCAAAATGAACAATAAATCTGCATTCCCCAATGAATGTCTCATTAATAATAGTCCAGTCTCTGACAAACGTGAAATAGCGGAAAGCTTCAATACATTTTTCGCAAACGTAGACGCTCGCACGAGTCAAAACGTTCCAAAGACAAATAAATGTTTCACATCATTCATTCCCCGTTCACAGACTAACAGCATGTTCATCCAATATGTGGCGCCTCAAGATATCATAAACATAGTAAAGAAGCTTAAAACCTAAATCTAGTTATGGGCAGGATGGAATATCAACCGAGATAATGAAAGCAACAATTACTAACATTATTAACCCTATCATCCATATCATTAACCAATCATTACAAACAGGTATTGTTCCAGATCAAATGAAAATCGCAAAAGTAGCGCCAACATATAAATCTTCTGACCAGTCAATCTTAAAACATTATAGACCAATTAGTCTACCGCCAGCATTTTCAAAAATTAATCACATTAAGGAAAAGGTTTCGTGGGCTCTATTTTCCCTAAAGCAAGTGAAGCGTGCGTTGCCCTCCGACTGTCTGCAAACACTATATTATTCATTAATACATTCTCATTTTACTTGTGGCATTATAGCGTGGGCAAATTCCAATTTAAAATCTTTAATTACGTTGCAGAAACGAGCGATTCGGGTAATGCACAATGCACCAA
Organism: Paralvinella palmiformis; assembly: GCA_025642065.1. NCBI lineage: Eukaryota > Metazoa > Annelida > Polychaeta > Terebellida > Alvinellidae > Paralvinella > Paralvinella palmiformis. The sequence goes on along the minus strand of JAODUP010000075.1, from coordinate 344,166 downwards.
TATAATGGCCACACTGGCCCACGGTTCATGTCATCAGGAATACTTAAAATTCCGGACTTATTTATCTATCAATCACTTATTTTCCTGTACCATTACCCTGTCAACAGACTTCCACCATCATTCAATGGCATATCCACCTTAAATTCTGACAGATCAAATGGTCGAGCAATAAGACAGTCCACATTATTGTATACTCCTCGGTGTCATTCAGCTCTTGTGCGTAAGCTACCTTTATATTTCTTGCCACATTTATGGAACGATTGGACAAAATTAATTACGTGTGATTCTTTAACTCGGGGATCTTTCAAAAGCCAGATAAAGGTTTACACTCTTAATAAATATCTGAGTTATGTACATTGTAATCATGGTAGATGTGTGGAGTGTCATCATTAATAGTTTGTATATTCCGTATTGAACTATTTGTCTTGCTGATGTATGTTTTATTATATTTACATTCGTTTGAATTGAGCCGCGCTTGACTGTGTGTGTTTGTTTTTTCGTGTTTTTCTTCGTGTTTTCATTATATGTCATTATTGGTGATGCATCATTTAAGCTGTTATACCAATTCATTGTTTACAATTGTTTATGCTAAAGTCGACTCGGCTGACCTTGCTCTATTCAAGTCAAAATAATGTAATGTATATATATATATATATATATATATATATATATATATATATATATATATATATATTAATAATTTAAATGAACGAAGAATGTTTCGACCTAATGAGTCCCTCTCCTGTGTCCCTTTTGCGCGCTCACGCACCGACGGCTGGCTGCTGCAACGGAATAAGCAAACCTGGGGTCTATGGGAAGACAGCTTATATAGCTACATAGGCCCTCCAATTTACTATCTGAATTATGATTATCTGTAAATATGTATATGTGTATCTGTAAATTGGAAATAAATTCATTGTCAAATTCATTGTCATTGATATAGTGTTATATAATGGTGTAGTGTTGTATAATAATGTAGCGTTGTATAATGATGTAGTGTCATATAATGGTATAGTTTTGTATAATTGTATAGTGTTATATAATGGTGTAATGTTATATAGTGGTGAAATGTTGTATAATGATGTAGTGTTGTGTAATGGTGTAGTGTTGTATAATGGTGAAGTGTTGCATAATGGTGTAGTGTTGTGTGATGACACAATTGTGTATAATGATGTAGTGTTATATAATAGTGTAGTGTTATACAATGATATAGTGTTCTGTAATGGTGTAATGTTGTATAATAATGTAGCGTTGTGTAATGATGTAGTTTTGTATAATGGTGTAGTGCTGTATAATGGTGTAGTATTTGTATAATGAGGTAGTGTTGTATAATGGTGTAGTGATTGTATAATTGTGTGGTATTGTATAATGGTGTTGTGTTGTATAACGGTGTAGTGTTTGTATATTGGTGTGCTGTTGTATAATGGTGTAGTGTTATATAATGGTGTAGTGTTTGTATAATGGTATAGTGTTATATAATGTTGTAGTTTCATATATTGATGTAATGTTGTATATTAGTGTAGTGTTTTATAATTATGTAGTGTTGTATAATGGTGTAGTGTTTGTATAATGGTGTAGTATTGTATAATGGTGTAGTGTTGTATAATTGTGTAGTGTTTGTATATTGGTGTGCTGTTGTATAATGGTGTAGTGTTATATAATGGTGTAGTGTAGTATAATGGTGTAGTGTAGTATAATGGTGTAGTAATGTATAATGGTGTAGTGTTGTATAATTGTGTAGTGTTTGTATCATGGTGTGGTGTAGTTTAATGGTGTAGTGTTGTATAATGGTGTAGTGTTGTATAATGGTGTAGTGTTGTATAATGGTGTAGTTTAGTGTAATGGTGTAGTTAAGTATAATGGTGTAGTTTAGTATAATGGTGTAGTGTTGTATAATGGTGTAGTGTTGTATAATGGTGTAGTGTTGTATAATGGTGTAGTTTAGTATAATGGTGTAGTTTAGTATAATGGTGTTGTTTAGTATAATGGTGTAGTAATGTATTTTTATGCTGTAATAGATTTTAATATAGTAATACCATGCATTCCTATCTCCCCCCTCCCCCCCCCGCCAATGCTGACACGATCAGCTGATTGAAGTCTAACTCTATGTCTGCCACTTATCCAAATTTTCCTGGTGAGTAGCCGTCACCCCCCACTCCGGAACCCCCCCCCCACACTACCCAGTGGATGAGTCACGTGATCTCACACTCTATAGCATAACTTCATCAATCTGTAAGTTGGATGACAGCAATTTAATTATTGTCTAAAAATGTCCGCTCTTCGCCGTCTATTATTAAGTAGTTTCACCGTACAGCGATATTAAATGGATAATGTGAAATAGTAAGTAAGCTATATTATTATTATTATTATTATTATTATTATTATTATTATTATTATTGATGTTGTTGTCTTCTACACGATTATGAAAGTCGTAAAGTTCAAATCAGAAGATTACCTGTAAATATATCCATACCTATGTGAGATATAAATATAGATCCAGAGGATATAATGGATTCGGGAACTGTTACAATGATCAATTTTTAGAATGATTCCCGTTACCTTTAGCTCATTGTGGCCGCCTCGGATACGGCACCGGTATGCCACCTGACGGCGATTGTGTACGAAAGGGACGGGTACGATTGGACAACGTAGCTATAATAGTAGGGAGCGTTTTTCCCCCGTCCAGCCCCGCAATTAGCGATGTTTACTTTCCAGAATGTACCATCTTGTCGATATTGTAAATTTTTTATGGGATCGGTACTCGCCCGGGAAGCGTTAATGTAGCAGACCATCTGTGTTACCATCGTTGAAGTAGCCAACTCAGCACTCTACGTCAGTAGACACATGCTAAACCTTTAGTGTTTCATTCATAAAACATCTGATAATGGTTTACGCGGGACGTAGACGATGAGTATTGCTGCACATATCGTAATCGACGGAAAATTGTCACAATTCATCAGGTAGCTGAACTACCTGAACGGACTTATGTCAGAGCCAAGGTGTTTTCCACTGCAATAAATGTGTTTAGGAAGATGAACAATACTTCCGAGATTGTTTGATTGATTGATTGATTGGTTGCTTGATTGAGAGTGTGAGTGAGTGAGCGAGCGAGTGAGTGATATATTTATTCAGCTTGGGCGCTGGTCACATTTTGGGCACATGGACCAAAGACGAATCTCTAGTGAAACACCCTACAAACACCGGCATAGATCAGTTGCGAACCCACATCCTGGAGAACATAAGTGAAAAATCGTTCACTTTGTGATACAAACACCAATTTTGGCAAATGTTTCCGTCTTGGGTTACTTATTAAGAAAATCTCGTTTGCCAATTAAAAATGTAAAATGTCCGCCATCTTGAAAAATGGCGGACACTTTTAATCTTTAATTCTAGTCCATCCTTAACATAAAAATCCCTTAACCAGCATAAAATGTGATCTTGTGGACCGATTTGAATGATCTTTGAATTAAATCATGTATTTCATAACATACCGAAATCAAATATGTAACTGAAAAATGTATCAGAATCTTGCTTCAAATACTTATTTTACATAATAAGAAAAACTTACATGAAAGACAAGCGATCGCCGCTCTTCAACGCAAATGTTATCATAACTGATTGACTTGCACTGTCAAATTTAATGACACGAAGTACATCATTTACCTGTAAGCCATAAATCACAATTGTCCACCACCGCAAAATTATTAATTAGACATATCCACCCACGCACACTAATGTACTATTGCCAACTCCGGTGCTCCTCACCATCCCCCTCCCCCCCCCCCCCCCAAACACACACTCCGCTTGATCAGACTGATAACCATTGAGAGGAAGAGCCACACCATTAGTACCGAACAGCAAAAGATTCCCATCTCTATGACATCAGTGACAGATGAGTTTTTGTATCTTATCATTCCACCTACTACTGTTGGTGACATCCACTCTCGCGACATCTGAAGACGGTCTTCAGCTTCTCCTACTGGCGTCTGGACATTTCTGGTGTCGTTTCTCCCACGACACGGGGTGTCCCTTTGTTTTAGCATTTGCTACTTTTCTAGGCCAGAAACTCAGACCAATTCTTCCCGCGACACACACACACAGAGAGAGAGAGAGAGAGAGAGAGAGAGAGAGAGAGAGAGAGAGAGAGAGAGAGAGCGTGCAATACAAACAAGAGCTTCATTTGGTCTGATCGGTTCGATCCCGCAAAAAGTTCAGTGTTTTTTGGAGGATACATTTTTCGGCTGATTACACGAAGGATAGTTTTATTGTTTCTATTATTAGCGGTGGTACAGCGATTTGAGCATTGCGCCTCAAACTTCCAGGTTCTGGCTTCGAATCTGTGTCATACCTGTGTTTGTGGGGTATTTCCCAAGATAGTCGCCGCTCACCCGTATGTCCCAAATGAGACCAGCACCAAGGATAGATAAAATTGCACTCACTTTCCATTCTATTCCCTTCTGATTATGAGACGAACCAAATAAGACGATAGTGTCGACACCTGGTGGTAAATGGGTCAAGGTCGGTTAACGGTTCCATTGTACACCATGTTGGTGACGTAATTGCGAGATATCTTTATTTTCATGTTTCGTACTCTAATTCGGCTAAATCCGAAGTCTGGATATACCGCGCCAATCCCTCAGAGTCTTGTGCCATCTGTATACTCGACCGGTTGAGTTGTGATATTTTAGGGAATTACCGGTAGTTGAGCTGCTATATCTCGGTACTGGCGGGGGGAGGGTGTGTGTGAAGGTTAAAGTTAGTTTGGAATGAATCAGTACTCGACACGAGAGATACGGCCATTGATGTGATAGATAAACAAAATCACAAATAGAGAGATGAAGAGACTGACGGACAAACAGACAGATGGACTGACGGATGGAGAGCTTCATACAAGTCATACGCACCAAGACAGACAGGTGCAGATGTTCACATCGCAAAATAATAATGAGAGAGAGAGAGAGAGAGAAAGAGAGCGAGAGAGAGAGAGAGAGAGAGAGATTATCATTTCATATTCATTGTCATGATCGTGATCATGATCATCATGATCATCATCATCACCTTATGAAATATGATAAAAATCACTAGATGGTATTTTGTGTTTATTACAATACAACAATAACGGTGTCAATCAATATATATATATATATATATATATATATATATATATATATATATATATTATATATATATATATATATATATATATATATATATATATATATATATATATATATATATATATATATATATATATATATATATAATGTGAAAAACACACATCCAAATATTATCTTAACATAAAACTATACGCCAGCGACTACCCACTGCTGGTGAAAATAAATAAATAGTTAACTTTCATATTATAAACAAGCCGCTTGTGGCTGTGAAGCAGACGATAAACTGTGCTTGAAATAGGGGTTAATGTTTGCAATGGGTGCACGATTTTGTGCGAAATCTGATAAACCACCGACTTAGGACTTGTTGCTTAATTAAGGACGGTCTACTAGGCTCTTAATTATGTCATAAAGTGCGATTTATTATCTTTTTAAAACCAATATGACCCCTTTCACTGTTATACCATTCGTCCATTTTTTGTACACGTGATGTACCAAATCCAGCCAATCAGAGGCTCGATTACAAACCAATACGTTGCTCGGCATGGTTCAAGGTCGTTGAACGGCCGCGAAAATAGAACAAAAACAACGGCTTGATATAAGGACTTAAGGTAGGGACACCAAACGTCACTGTTCAATATCTTCCTCGGCATAACTCACATAATCCTAATTTGTACATTCGCGATTCCATATGTTCACATTTCCTCAGCGTGCCAATCAGAGCGAGTCGCTCATAACGGGGCACCGGCCAATCGGAGATTGATGCCGATTATAATTTGCATAACGTTATCTATCAGCGTCTTCATCAGCTGTCGGTCGATGGCACATGCCACGTGGCAGTAGATCTCCTTTTCGGCTGGCTTCCGCTGCTGGAACCTTTCGGTGACGTAGTCGATGCAGGAATCCGGCGAGTCATCCCCTGAAACGGAGAATTGGGAGAGAATGGTTACCGGTGAAGCTCAGCGAGACAATGTTTTGTTTTGTAATTCGGGGAGAATCCCAAGGCTATCGCTTATTCGGCACAACCTCTATGTTGGAGTGGTTGAGAAACTCCCTCCCCCACCACTCACAGGGGAGGAGTACATAAAGATGGAGCCGAAATATCCGGAGAGTGTTCACTGCCAGAGTGTTTTACCACCTCAAGGTTTTTTTACGTCCTCCTTTATTTTTAATAATTCAGTGGAGACGGCAGCGCCAATTAACGTGATCAGCCACCCACGATATAGTGAGCCAGGAAATTAATCCCTGGAAAAGTTTCGACCTCTTGCTGGGATCGAACCTGTGACCCTATCACCAAGGCCACCGGAGCTCACTAGCGAGACAATGGTATTATGTCTTCTTTTATTCATGTTTACGTATGAGTGTATGGGATAAAAGGCCCGCGTAAGGCGCTTATTGGTCTTTGGATAGGTGTGCGATCCCGGTGTAGAGCTCCTGGACACGGGCACTGATGCGACGAAGAGATGCAATCAGATCAAAGCCAATTCGACTCGACCATTCATACGTACCTGTTAGGAAGGCGGATGATCAAACAAGTTCATTCTGCAATTCGAGGTGTTTACTTATACCTATGTGTTCAGGAGGGAGGGGGGGGGCTGGACGAATGCCAAACGCCTTACAGTTACTATAAGAGATGCTAAATGCGATGGGTGAATTTCTTAGACATGCGAAGAAAATATGATAATATTTTATTAATCCACTGTCATCAAAGAGTGTCTCAGATTAAACATTTACATCATATCGTGTTCACGATATTGGAACTTACATTTTACGACCTTAATTTCAGTCATTAAATATTTTTCAGACTGTCATGGCGATCTCTATCAATGAATTATTCTTAAAATCTATCATCATTTTAATATTAGTTGTGGGATGTTCTTCATTTTATCCTCAGCTTTACGAACAATGCTATGATAGTGATGAAATATATTTAATCAGCCAAATGATGACTTGATATAGGAAAATGCACAAATATTAGGTGTACCATAAACATGTGTTTATTACAATAAACCGTTTGATGGGAATTTTCTAAGAAACATTTAAGAACAACCGTAATGTTTTAAATACATAAGTAATCTCGTGTTAGAAAGCAGTGATTTCAATGCCAGTATCGGTAAAGATAGTACAAATATGTTCATGGTATTATAAAATCAATATTAAAATGACAATCAAATTTAATTGTATTGTTTTGACAAGAGAAACGTGCAATTTTATTGTTACATTAGGGTTCGAGTAGATGGTGAGTAGAAATTGACACTTTAAAGGGTATTGTGGGGTATGATAAACGGCGAACTTTGGATTGGAATGCCAACTTGTTTAAATAGAGACAATTTTCTATCAGTAATCAAATATCGCAATGGCTAGCAAACGTAAATCAGTATCTATTGACAAAAAAGTATCAAGCTTTTGACGAAATTGAAAAAAAAAGAGTAAAATATCCAAATCGCTAAAGGATAATGCTCCGTGTCTTCCATTCGTGGCAAAGCACCAGGTATTACACGTAATAAAACAGACTTATTTTCACTAATTGTCGCTCTTGTGTCGGTAACTAATATATGATGCATACATGACGCCTAGTTTTGAAAACTGGAATAACTCGAAGTATCATTATTACGAAATGAATTCCCAATCCCTTTGAAGTTTCGTTATAACCAACTTTTATTGTATTATTATATCCCGTAGACACTCGTTCAAATATCATTCATGTACTCGTACTCCGTCATTTCAATGTTTGATTGGAAACCAATCCGTATCAGTTTATTTTTAAGCTTCACCAGGCAACTGTAATATGTGGGCCTGAACTGATGAAAAGTTTGACTTAACAACAGCCAACCTTTTAAGAGTTTTACGTCAACTGATTTCGTGGACCGTACGAAGACATTTGACGAAGTGCATCACGGGAATCGCTTTAAAAGACGAAGAAACCGTTGCCTGGCTGCTGCCATAATTAAAGCATTAGTGTTTTAAGACAGGCATCAAGTAGCCGGGTTAAAGGCTGCTGTGCCATGGCCGCCTTTATGTATATGCCGGGGTTAATGGGCTAAACAACATCCGTAGGTAATGGTGGGGGCGGGGGGGGGATTTGAAGCTTTCCGGATTAATTGAGATGTCATATTTCTCTTTTTTTTCCATTGTAAGTAATGGATTCCCTGACGATGGCAGTTTATCATTCTGTCTGGTTCTTGTTTGTGTTTGTTATCTATGCCACATCATTGCCAGCTTTAGCCATGGCTGCCCTACGGCTGATATGATTAATAATAATAATATATATATAGGCGTCTGGTACTGGTGTTATATAGAGAATCATGTACGTCTGGCCACAGATCAGTATATTAATATTTGTTTTAAATCCAAATAAATGACAATTCCACATTCCGGGAACAACAGATTCATAAATATTTCCTGGTTTATGAGAAGTGTCCTAACACTGATGGCGCCAATCTCATCAATCAAAACATCATCTACAGGTGTATTGCGTTTGTTTATCATTCTTCCGTTTTAATATAAACGGTTTATCTGAGAACAACGTTGTTCTACATATTGTACAGATTCACAGGGACAGGTAAAAGGGTGATGTTTTCTGATGCTTCTGTTTATATTCGACCATCCTATATATTCATGCATGAATATGTCCAAAAAAACAACAACAATCGAATCACCTGAGAAGTGTCAAACTAAATTGTTGAAGGCTGCCCTTGGCCTGAAATCATATTGTAGGAATACACCCATATTACAAGCTATGAATATTAAAAGAATATCCCAGTTCATAGGAGGGAGTCGGGGGGATGTAATGAAATCACTTATTCGAAATGAAACGAAAGGACTAAAATTCTATTCTTATATACTATCACTGAGACAATCTGATACGAACATCATTGCTGGCCGAACAATGGTACAATGTAAAAAGGGATGATGTGTCAATGATTAGATACTTGTATGATGATACCTATTCTAGTCAAGTCAACAGACAGTGTAAACCTGTAGAAAACGATGGCCTAGTCGACGATGTGAAATAAATTCTAGTCAATGGATTTTATAACCCTTATACATGCTCAATTTACTTTTATGTCCTTTTTAATAGTTTAAACTGTAAACGGTTTGAGATATATTTTATTGTGTGTTTCCTCAGCACTATTGTGCAGTGTATTGTATCCTCTCCTATTTGGAGGTTTTATTAATAAAATAAAATAATTATATATATATATATATATATATATATATATATATATATATATTGTTCACATATTGTAATATTATAAACAATTATGCCATTCCGAGTTCCGTAATTGAATAGAAAGTCGTTTCAAAACTTATTGTACTATATCGCAGAGATTCCAGCTAACTGCAATAGAGTCCGTATCAGATGTGTTTTCGTGAATATTTGTTGCAGTGATCTACGAGCAATGTTTAGCTAATATACATACCCGTTTGAACTTTATAACGTACATGTAAACAATATATTTGGTTCAATGCTCAATACGGGTTCTTGGTCACAAGTTTGAAAACTAACCTAGGTATGTTACAAATGGCAGGCGATTAGTGTACCCGTTATATAGTTCATAGATTTAAAGTCTATCCAACACAGTGTTTTTGATTTAACAAAAATGGATTCATGACCGACCCCGCCAAAAAATTCAATCCCTGTCTATGTATCCAACTAGACAGAGATATCTAATTACGGGCTCCAAAGCTTACCTGTGTATTCGGGAAAGCAGACCGATAGTTTCGTGTGTTTCAAATACTCGGTGAAGAGGTCCTTCTTGTTAAGGAACAGAATGAAGTCGGTTTTGACGAGGAACTGGTTCTTTACTACGTCATCGAACGTGGCCAAACTGTCTTGCATAGAGTTCTGAAACGTGACGAAGAATCATGTGACAGTTCTGTGACTGTTCTCAGACTGCTCGTATTGGAAGAGTTTTAAATTCCGCTCAAGACTCACTGACTTGGTATAATGCGTTAAAGTCTCCCGAAGGACGTACAGCAATCAGACAGTACAGACTACCATCGAGAGGTTGGTATTTTGATTATGTCTTAACAAACTGTTGGAGTGGGCAAGGATGTAGTTATTATCGTACATTTCAAACGAATGTATTCCACCGTGTAAACAAATCATCTCGTATAATGAGTCGGTTAATGTTAACTGAACGTACAAATATTTGTTGACATATAAAGCTAGATGTTTACATTTTAATGTCACCATATTATTTCTCCAAACAGTTATTCAAACCTAATTATAATCCTATTCAATGTTTGTGTCTTTAATTATCTCTTGTCTTGTTTTAGGTATAATATCTTTTGATATTTATTTTTTGTTTTCCTTCGGAGAATTTAACGATTTTTCCACGAAACTGTATGTCGGTAAAAAAAACCAGCCTTCAATCCATGTTCCTTTCCCGATAATTCTCAAGCGTTTTTATTGCGTGTTTTTGTTGTGGTTTTGAGTAGACGAGGGAAGATGGAAATACTGTCTAATTGAAAGTTTTGAGATGGAGCATTAGAAATTGAATAATAATAATAATAATAATAATAGTAATACTAATAATAAAGTATAATTTTTGTGGTCTCAATAATTATATTTTGTCATGTTAGAGTCGATTTATTGCAATTTCATATCCTTTATATGTACTTTCGAAATTGATTTTGTGGATGGATTGCAGATTAACGTTTCCTGTGACCATTTTGCAAAGAACGTGAGTGATCGCTAACAGGACTCGTGCTAACATCAGCCCAGGAATAGAGAGGGTGTCTTGTATATAGTCTAAAATGGATTACTATTGTTGATGTTACAGTTATCACCATCCGTGACATTTAAAGGGACTGCGCTATAAAGGGACGGCTGTTCTATTACTGTGATGTGTTTACACTAAAGCAGGATAACAAAAGACACTCGTCCGGCTCAGTCTGGATTAGCTAGACTCGGACTTGTGCCGAGACAGACTGATCTCGCACTTGAAAAAACAAAACGGCATAAGGATATCATCTATATCAGCGTTTATCGCCTGATACTGGGATTCTATTTTAGTTATCCCTATTCTGGATTCAAACATCGTCATCCGGATCATATAGTCGCAAATAATAGTTACAGCTCAGTGTGTCTGTGTGTGTATGTGGGGGTGGGGGTGGAAAGCACAAATCGTGATAACAACTTCCAGGCGATTCAACACGTGGTGCGTGAGAGTGTGCGTGTGTGTGAATGCGTGAGCGCGCAGAGCGGATAAACATCCTTTCCTTCCATCAGTCTATTTCGGATGAGCAGCACAGATAGCTAGACCGGACCGACCTCGAGATTAATATCTGACAGAGTGTGTTACGTCATCAGAAATGATTTAAGACAATTAACCATCTTCCGGATCTGACATTGATCGCCAGGAACATCATATACAGGGGAGGGAAGGGGGGCTGTTTATGTCACTCCTTGATGGGATTAGTCCAATTTGAGTCAGATTATAAGAGTAGTCACTTTGTCGGAAGCTGCTTCTCTTACCCTAGATATCGTAAATCAGTTGGAAAAACAAACACCAGGAGGCGTTCTTGACTGAGCGAGTGAGTAAGTGAGTGAGCGATTCAGCCAGTCAGCCAGTCAGTCAGTTGGTAATTTCTATAACGTCGGTGCTCTTCACACCTGGAACAAATGAGCGAAGGACACCTCCCCTACACGCGAAACTGGGATTCGAACCAATCAGCTCTACGGGCGAAATGAACCTCCCATTTGTGTGAGTCCAGATATTAACTTCTTAACTGACGCCTAGCTAGCTGCGAAACGTTATGACTCTTATATGCAGCACGGGAAACACACACACGCACACGCACACGCATGCACACACACACACACACACACACACAGACACAGACACACACTCACTCACCAAAGATGAATCCTCTTCCAGGTTCTCACAATAACCGTTCAAAGCAACAAAGAACATGACAGCTGTGACACCTTCAAAGAAATGAATCCATTTCTTTCGCTGATTTTTCTGACCCGCAACATCGATAACTCTGGCGAGGTAAGGTAATCAATAAATATGTATTTAGTCACAGAATATATATATATATATATATATATATATATATATATATAAGAAAGAGAGAGGTGTGTGTGTGTGTGCGTGCGTGCGTGCGTGCGTGTGTGTGTGTGTGTGTGTGTAGAGAGAGAGAGAGACAGGGAGAGAGAGAGAGAGAGAGACAGAGAGAGAGAGAGAGATTTCCATATTGTTACTTCCACACATATCAACTCAACCACACGATACGTGTTTACACCAGCATATGACTATCTCCCTAAAACCACCACGACCACCGTCGCAGCAGCAGCAACCACAATATACCTGTATTGTAAATTAGACACGACGAAAATGTGCTCCTTGACCCCAATCGTTGGCTTCCGGATAACAAGAACATCCTGGATGGTAGGAACGTATCCAGGTTCGCATATTCTGGACAGCTGCTGAAGGAAACTGAAATTAAATAATTTGTCAAAGATTGAAGACCAAGATGAGATATGGACAGAGGAATGGGTGAGGGTAGAATGTGTGTTGGCGGGTGTGTGGGTGGGGTGGGTGGAGGTCGAACCACCCGGAATATTACAGGAATGAGAATCTTGTTTACGTTCTAATGACAACAGATGGGGAAGGGGCGGCTCTTAGTCTATTATACTATTTGAGATGGGGGTGGGAAGGATCTATTGCCATGTCGGGAGATTTTTAGATAACAGATTGATGTGTAAGAATTAATGTTAAATAACGTGTTTATGGCCTGTAGGTCGCTTTATGATGGAGTGGGAAAAGGTCAACGACTACGTGTCTTAGTAGGAAAGGTCGCCATTCTCAATTATCTTCCCTGATGAGCCGTCCAGATGTTGTTGTTGTCCGGATTTGTGATTCTCCTCGTCCGTGATAATGGGCCACACGCGTACACTCGTTCACGCACACTCACACGCACACACACACACACACACACACACACACTTATGCGTGTTTTGTTTAGTTTCATTTTATGAATTGGGCTGGGTTTTTTTAAAGAACGGGGCCATTGCCTTGTACATTAATGTCCTAGTACTGTGACACAAATACATTATAACGTCATTGCCTTGTACATTAATGTCCTAGTACTGTGACACAAAAACGGTATAACGTCATTGCCTTGTACATTAATGTCCTACTACTGTGACACAAATACAGTATAACACCATTGCCTTGTATATTAATGTCCTAGTCTACTGCGACATAAATACAGTATGGCGTCATTGCCTTGTACATTAATATACACACACGTAGGCACACGTTCACGGGCGCGTGCTTTTGTATGGTTTCACTCTCCTCTATGAATTGGGCTGTTTTTTTTAAAAGAACGGGGCCATTGCCTTGTACAGTAATGACCTAGTCACTGTGACATAAATACGATATCGCGCCATTGCCTTGTACATTAATGACCTAGTATTGTGACATAAATTCAGTATGGCGCCATTGCCTTGTACATTAATGACCTAGTATTGTGACATAAATTCAGTATGGCGCCATTGCCTTGTACATTAATGTCCTAGTCACAGTGACATAAATACAGTATGGTGCCATTGCGTTGTAAATTAATGTGCTAGTCTAATGTGACATAAATACAGTATGGCGCTATAGAAATGCCAGTAACAGCCGCAATAAGAAGGTTACTGTTTATTAAATTGTGGAAATAGAAGCTCTATCGCCAATTTAGTCAGAATTTAATTTATGGTTGTCTTTTCAGGATCGGCTTCAGTCTGTTTATAACATTGAATGGCGTAAGCATGTCGGTGACTAGGAAGCCATAGTATTTACGGGATTTATGTGCTTAGCAGGTATTTTATCTGACGGCCTCCCCCCACCCCCGGTCGCGGCCCAGCATATATCACGATGTATATTATATTGTGGATGAGCAGATTTGTGCTTTTTGTGTATAGAGACTGCACGCTACTATCTAGGTATGGTATTAGGACATTGTTGGTACGGTTCTATCCATTCTTGGAGTGGCAATTCGGAATTGGAAATGCTTGTAGCAGACGAGAAGACACGAGCTCGCGGGTGAGCGATTGGCTTGCGTAATCTATACCTTCTGGACGATTCATCGGGCTCACCAACTTATAGAATGGTCGAGCCAGCGAGTCTGCTGGTAACTGAGAACATTAAGTGTCTCACTGTACTATCCCACGGTTACAGTGAACAGTGGAATTCAAGCTCATGATCTCTGAATCTCCAGTGGTGTTCCCCACCACCTGCACCACAGGAGTAGTCGATAAGAACTCCTAAGGTCACAGAGTACGTTTGCAAAACAGGAGAATAGTATCAGATGACTTTTTTTCTATACTAGACGTCTATTATCTACAGGGCACGTATGAGGATTAGCTGTTAGGTTCGGGTAAATCATAGTATTTACTCAGGTTTGAGACGATATTTCGTTCTAGTCCAGTAATAATCCATTTGCCAGTATTGCTACTTTATCCATACTGAGTTAGTGTACATTCTCTTTGTTATGAACAAACTGTAATGTTTGTTAACACGCTGAGGGTATATAAAAACCTAAAATGTTCACTTAGGTTAGAGAAGAATTTCGACGCCAGACCAGTCGGACGTTTATTGATACATGGTTCTCATATAGGTAGGATTTATTCAGTTATTCGAACCCAGAATAAAGATGAGGTCAGCATCTGAGGTGTCGAAATGTTTTATATACAGGTTTCTTTTAGACCACAGAAAATTACTGTTGAATGTAAACTGTGGTGTCAAAATAGTTTATGATATGTATGTAGCAAGTCACCATTGAACCACACGCACGTGTTGTTTGTTGCGAGTTGTGGTATCAAATGGTATGTATTTTACGTGCTTCCGCTTTTTGTACGTAGCCTGCATTTAGCCGCTTTCCTGTGGGCGTGACATATTTGTCGCGTACGAAAAGCGAATTAGCTGGTTCCCACAGGCTGATGAGTAGACCAGACACATGCTTAGGTAAACGCACACATTTATCAATATGTGGAGGTATGGAACATTTTATTTTTAGATTAATGTATGTATAGTTGTATATAGATTTATGGAGGTAGGTTTCGAAGGATGTTTAGATATGTTGATGCTCTGTGCCTGTTGCCTCTTTATATGTACCCTAAGACACACACACACACACACACACACACACACACAAACACACAGAGACGCACACACTTTGAAGAAAGATACAGCAACTGAAAAATAGCTATAAATAGGGCTGCTTAGATAATTAAGCTAAACATTCTCACTACTGCCGTGATCTGACTTGGGTGTTTTACACCCAAACTCCACGGCTGTAGGTGATCTGACTTGGGTGTTCTACTCCCAAACTCCACGGCTTGTTTTTGCTTGGCGGCTTAGGGACTGGTGAGACATTACACATGTCTCAGCAAGAAAAGTCGCCACTCTGGATTCAGTCCCCCGAAGAAACGTCCAGAGTTTGAATTCATGGTTCGAGATTCTCTGTGCCTGTGCCTTATTATACACAGCTAAAACACACACACACACACACACACACACACACACACACACACATATATATATATATAACATCATGAATTTTAGATAATATTAGATGAGGCAATCCTGAATTAGAAGTGTTTGTTTGTAACAGTATGTGGGAGAATAAAGGACTTTGCCAAGTCCAGATATATTATCTCTGTGTAATGATTATCTTTCCCGCCGTTTTGGTGCGGATGGCAGGATAAAGGGGCCCGAGCCACCCGCAATAGTAATGAGGCGAAGTGAAAGATGAAACATCCTTCAGACAGGCCTGGAATCGAATTAAACCAGGCTTTTAGAGGCAATCTAGCCGTCAGTTAGGCCGTTTAGACGCCCCCCATCGGCTATTTTATCCCTACTAAGGCATTCCAGACGAGATGTAATCTATTTCTGTTCAGAGTCAGCCTCTCGAATTGCCGTCATCTAATTTCACTAAATCGGTCAGACTTCGTGGCAGTCACGAACGATTTAGCGAAATCTGACTTGCAGGACATAGACCTCGCATCATCTTGATCCCGACACCAAAATGGACACGTCCTTGACGAGATTTTCCACACCGATGATTGCAATGGAAATTACAGCTTTATGGATATTGAATGGTAGCCATAGGTTTACATTTCGTCCAAAAGACGAGTAATAATCAGCCGTCACAGCTATTTATTCATTTATTTCTTTATAATTTTGTTTCTGATCGTCTGCCAGCGTTTGTTGGGCAGAGTGACGCAATCACGCATGCGCGTGCCTATAAACAAACGAAAACCAACGCAGAGGCGTTAGACATTATACATTAGAGTAGGACAAGACGTTGCGCGATGGATTTGCTGTTTTGTTTTTGGTGTTTCACCACCAGTCATTGTTGGTTGAGATGGACTTACATGGCCGTGGTATTTACCTGCACACGCAGGCACGCGTCCACGCCACCCCCCCCCCCACCCCCAGCCGCCGACCATACACCTAAATCAATGTAATTAATTATGTTCATTTGTTCTTTTGTCATATTTATATACAAATTATTTACGGCCTATTACATCCATTTACATTTGAATGTATTTGAATGGCATTTTCACGACAATGGACTGAAAATGTGAGGAATGTTTCATAATTAGTTCTTCCGTTTAAAACAATCCAGCCAAATCTGGCTCACCGGCCTCCTGCTTTACCAACCACTTCAAAGGATCCCAATAACCCCCTCCTTGTGACAGGATTTGCTGTCATAGGAAAAAGACCAGGGGACGAAATGTAGAGATTACGAAGTGCCAGGGCGAATTGTATAGATGGGTTAGGCTCCACTCATGAACCAAGTCAGCAACCGTATGAATACAGACAACAATAATAGTGTTTTATGACAATTTCGCAGACTCTTTATGTATATTGGACTCTGGCTTAGAATACACACATGCGAGAGTTAAATTCTACGGGAAGAAATCCACCCGGCACGTCACATCCGAGAGTGGAATTTCTACGTTCGTTAACAACACACTGAAACCAAAGTACACGGCTATGCTATGCTTAATTATATGAGAGCACGGCATGTAATTAATCGCGACTGGTTGAAAATTAACTTGAATAAAGAAGATAAATACAGTTATAATTTTTTTTTAATGGTACACACGCACACACCACACACACACACACACACACACACACATATATATATATATATATATATATATTATGCATATAAGCATATTGTTGTGTACAAGCATGGGCAAACACGTACGCACACCAACACACTTAACAGGTTATGTATCTACAACTCCCATCCAAATTCTGGGAAGAAAATTTGGCATCTGAGTCATTATATATGATGTTAAGCGATAATACTTCTACCAGCTGTTACGACAGCTGTCATTTCAGCTGTTATACCCATCAATATACATCCTTGACAGTTATATTACAACATATGGCCGTTTGGTGAAGGTTAATGGCTTCAATTGTTTCTTGTTCTACGAAATGTACTTGATATTATCATCAGAAAACCTGTGTACAGTCAAACAGATAGACGGACAAACTGATAGACAGGTAGGCGGACGGATGGACGGACGGACAAATAGACAGAAGATGGATATACAGACAGACAGACAGACGGACGGACGGACGGACGGACGGACAAACCGACAAACAGATAGACAGAAGATGGATATACAGACAGTCAGACAGACAGACGGACAAACATATAGAGAGAAGGTGGATATACAGACAGTCAGACAGACAGACGGACGGACAAACAGATAGACAGAAGATGGATATACAGACAGACGGACGAACGGATGGACGGACAAACCGACAAACAGATAAACAGACAGACAGACGGACAAACATATAGAGAGAAGGTGGATATACAGACAGACAGACAGACAGACAGACATACTGACGGACGGACGAACGGACAAACAGATAGACAGAAGATGAACATACAGACGGACGGACGGATGGACAAACAGATAGACCGAAGATGGATATACAGACAGACAGACAGACAGACAGACAGACAGACAGACAAACGGACGAACAAACATATAGAGAGAAGATGGATATACAGACACACAGACAGACCGGCTAACAGACAAACTGATAGACAGAAGATGGATATACAGACAGACAGACAAACAGACGCAGAGACAGATAGACAGACAAACGGACAAATTGATAGAAACTAACAGAATGACCTCCGGGCGAACGAATGCCCCCCCCCCCAACCCAAAAGGGAATAAGAGATGGAAAGATAGTGAGACCCAATCATCTACACGGAGATAGATAGACAGATAGATAGATAGAAAAAGAGGGGATAAATATCTCATTTATGAAGCCCCAGTTGTTTATCTGGATATATATATATATATATATATATATATATATATATATTGTTGTTGTTGTAGAGTTGCTTAACCTTTGTGCTGATCACACATGGAACATATGACCGACCGATGGGCGGCTCCCTTAAGAAGCAAATCCCCAAAGCATAGCTGTAAGCCGGGTTCGAAGCCACGACCTGGAGATTTACACAGCAGCGCTCTATCCACTGCGCCATCGCTAGATGGATAGACGGTGAAATTATATATTTATTGTCTCGAGAGATTGGAGTCTAACTAAATATACACATGTTTAGTTCTTGGCAATTGGAGCTGAGGAGGAATCCTTTACAAGAATAATATTTTGGATTTTTGCGGAAAAAATCCTAGAATAGTTTAAACATTATTGGATTATTCACGCAACATTATTTTGCCAGACCTTTGGGCCATTATGATGAAGATTTCTGGAGGTGGAAAAAGCTACACATGGCAGTATTTACTGGTGTTTTGGCTGGTTGGCTGACTGGTTGGATGGCTGGTTGGCTGGCTTTGGTATTAATTCGACAGGTTGGTTGAGGTTCGGCTGGTTTGTATACGAAGTTCCTTTACGTTTTCGGCCTATTCTGGAACACCTGTGGTCTGTCCACGGAGGTGGTGTGTTGACGAGGGGTTTCCTCAGTTTTATACCTCTACAGTCTGATAACAAGCCCAACTGCCCTCAGGAGCATGCTGTTAAAAGCTAACCAACAAATGTCCATAATACCTAATAATACCCCAGGAACCAAAAAAAACCCAAACAACTTGTTACGAGTTAACCGGTGAGCACATGAACGCATGAGACGCCATAATAATGTTAATGATGATGGTGATGATTGGTGTATTACGGGCCACTTTTGTGCACATGGGCCGAGCGACATCCGAAGGTAATGAGGCGAAGTCGAAGACGAAACAACCTTCAGATATGCCCACGCTGAGATTCGAACTCAGGTGGTAGTCATCTGTGATCTAACGCGCTACAAATTAGACCACAGAGGCGCCCCGAAGAGAGTTAATGAGTTCGAACGGAGGATCTCTGTCATTCTGGCCCACCACACTACCAAGTATGCAAAACTATTCCAAACAAACGAGATCGTGTACATTTGAATGGCTTGGTCAGTGGTGAGGTAATTACAGCTCGCAAAAACAAAACAAAAAACAACGACACGTACATATCCTACCCTTTGTATTTTCATGCGGTGGGGTGGAATTCTGCCATTTTTTCTAAGAATCGCAATCAATTTCCTGTCGTTTATTTTTAATAATTCGTATCCTTGTTTTTTTTTTTCAATTCCGTATCTTTTCTCGTTTAAAGAAAATTTAATATGCCGTAGTGATATGGAAATGTACTGGGGGACTACTTTCAATAGAATGCGAGACGGAGCTATCCCGGACTTGATTCTAGAATGGCACGTCATTGGTGGAATTTCCGATACGACCAATGTGGCTCGGTGTAGCTAAGTGCCCATATTAGCGCTAACCATTCTCAGTAACCCCCCCCCCCGAGATATTCCCCATGATCCAGTCGACAACCCCAACTTAGGTTAACTAACTTTATCACGGTAAAGGCTCGATTTAACAAAGAGCCAACGACGAATCGCGAAAAATATGGATCATATTCGTCAATAATTCCACGGTTCACCCAGTTTATATACAGACGTTATATACGAGATTTTTTTCCCACGATGCTGCAGTTATTTTAAAATTTCATTAACCATTCATTATATATTTAGTGAGGGTTACGAAGTACGGGAGTGAATTATTTCCTACAGAAAATGTTGACCGGTTGATCAACAAAATTGGAAGTGTTACATCTGTGTACGAACTGAATCCTTGGTGGGTCAGGATGGTGTGTGTGTGTTTGTGTGTGCGCGCGCGCGTGTGTGTGTACGTGTGTGCGTGTGTGTGTGTTGTGGAAGGACGGGGGGGGGGGTTCTTTCCAAACGTTTGTTGTTTTTGTCCTTGCTAATGTTGTTATTTCCAGCAATCTCCTGATATTAACTTGTCGGACACACACACACACAGAGAGAGAGAGAGAGAGAGAGAGAGAGAAGAAGGGAGAAACCTTGAGGTATGACTTTATGCGAAAGCTATTCATCAGTGTTAAATCGCCTGATAAATCGTTTAATCTCCATGCACAGGACTTCAGATTGCTTGAGCAACTGCCGCCCGCCCCCCATATATATATATATATCCGTGAGCTTATAAAACATATTTGAGCTGCCCTAGTATTTATTCTCGCGCAAGTTAACTAAAATGAGATGTTTAACTAACTCACTCACTCACTCACTCACTCACTCACTCACTCACTCACTCACTCACTCACTCACTACTCACCACTCACTCACTCACTCACTCACTCACTCACTCACTCACTCACTCACTCACTCACTCACTCACTCACTCACTCACTCACTCACTCACTCACTCACTCACTACATGTATACAGAAAAGCCAGCAAACCGAGAGAATAACAGAGAGAGGGAGAGAGGGGGGGAGAGAGAGAGCCATCCCGATTATTTTAAGTACAATATCGTAACTGTGTCACATCGTATTAATCACGGGTTAAACAAACAATAATAAATCTACGTTATCTCCCACCACCACCACCATCACTTTTATTCAAGTTGAAGGCAAAAATAACAACAAAAAGCGAGGGAAACAAAACAAACGCACGAATTATATCCACTTCCGGTAACGAAGAAATAAATCAGCCATTTTACTTTTACTAATCCCATGATACCTCCTTGCACCTGTTACACGCTGCAAACATGTCTGACTTCCGGCCATATCAACATCTCTTTAATAATTATAAGAGTAAGAAAAACCCGGAGTAAAACGTTCGCGGAAAGAAACATCGAATTGTTTCCCGAAACAGACGCCAGACGGCATTACTCTCCTTATCTGCTCGTAAATAAGAACCAGCTGTTTTGTTTACGTTAGTTATCTTACTAAAGCAAACAGACAGTGACCTAGAACGTGTAGGCGTCTTAATCCCAATATTCCTAAATCGCCCCCCCCCCCCGTCCCGCAACCCTGGAATTTGTAAACAGACATCCACAGATCTATAGAACCCGAAGCTCTGTCAAAAGGGTGTTTCATCTTTCACTTCGCCTCATTACCTTTGGAGGTCGCTCAGCTCATTTAGCCTACCGTCTGTAGAAAATGAGCAGCATTTACTTCTACACACGTACGCACGCACGCAGGCACGCACACACACAACAAACCAGGTTGCAAGCCCTAACCTGGAAATTTGCGCAGTTCCCCATCAAAAGCTTTAAGGCTCAATTTGTCAATCGATGGTCATTCGACAACCTCAACCTCACAATGTTCTATATTACAATAAGTTTGAGTCCATTGGTAAACAACCCGAATTGGTGACATGGCGTGTGAGGGTTGGCTTCAGCGAGCTACGCTGTCTAAATGGGACTGTGCTGTTAATAGAATGCCCAAGGAGGGCTCTTACACACTATTCTGACTAAGTGGTGTGCTAAATGCATCAAAAGGGGTCGGTCACTTACTAGCATTCGGCGTAGACAAGTCGTGGTTCGATGGCTTCGCTGTTCCTGAAGCACTTCTGGACGCCTTCGTCGTGCCAGAAGCGCTGTATCCGATCCAGAAAGCGCGCCACCTTTGAAAAATCCGGCGCTGGCTGCTTCTGGATGGCGTGATCCTGGCTGCAGCCGGATATCGTGATCGCGTCCGTTTCCGGTATGGTGAACGTGGCGCCCTCGCTGGGCGACGTGGCGGAGGCTAGATGATAGTGGCGCCATCTGGGAAATTCCTTCTTGAAGTCGCTGGCGAAAGTCTGAATAGAGAGAAAGGGGGGAGGCAGTTGAAATATAACGTAATATGTTTTATCGATTTTTTGTATATCTGAATATTATAACACATTTATTACCTTATGACACATTTATCACCTTATAACACATGTATTACCTTATAACACATTTATTACCTCGCTTTCGTGCTGCGAGTATTCAATTCCCATTCGTCGTCCGTTGTCAATAAGTATGTTGATGCCATCTGCCAGGTTCTCGTATACGTCCGTTAGGAGGCGCTTCCGCTCCACTTCCGGATAGCCGTCACCATGACGCAGGCGCAATTGTTTGATGAAGGTGCTCTTGCCGGAGCTAGCGCCACCTGTCGGATGAAAAACGTTGCGAAAAGTAGCGACAAATCACCGAGTACGATGGCGACTAATTGTGGAGGGAAAATTTCAGCTAATTACAATTAACGAATCCCGGCTGAACACCGGACGATTAATATTTCAATCGGCCATCATGGATTGTTGCACGTGACCAAAAAAAAACAAAACAACACCCGGCCAATCGCGCATGCGCTTGGCCGTCCTACATCAAGAACGCCGAGATCGCTACGCCAAGTCGATGCTTCCGCGCTGCAAGAAATAGTCCGCATTCGGATGGTGGGAGATTATCTGCACGAAAGCGCTTCCGGTGGCCTTGACCCGGCTCCCGGAAGTGCCCTTTACGGGCGGCGAACTTGCCTAGTATGAGAAGCTGTATCTCGCGCTGTCTCCTCTCGCGGTCCTCCTCGATCTGTTGGTCAATGCTCTTACTTCGGGCCAAAGCTTTGCTGTTCTTCAACATGCTCAGGCCTCGGTGGTCGACACGTGACTGAAAGTAGACGAACCGGAAATGGTTAGGCCGTATCGTCAAAAGCCGGCGTTCGCGTGATCGAATTCGGTTTCGGCCAGGGATGGTGGTGTCGAGCCCCCGGGGGGTGGGGTGGGGGTGGGCGTTGGAATGCGGGGAGCAGGCGAGGCCCAGGTAGGTGCACCATCCGGGCTTTCGTCAATGGAGGCTCTGGTGGGTGAGAGGAGGCAGCGGGATGACATCGAGGAAGAAAGGTCAATGCTGGCGGCTGTTAATCGAAAGACGACCGATATGGCCGGGTCTCATTCAGAGCTGTCACTTACATACGGATCTCTTTGGATGTGTCAATAGACGTGGCGCGTCCGGTGGCATCGGGAGAGCCGGTAACCCGGATAGCGCGCGAGCGCGCGCGAGCGCATATTTCGACCGATAGGGGGCGCGCCGGGTCGGCATAGCTTCGCCGCCGTGTCGCCATCTGTCCGTGATTCGTGTGATTAACATCCGATTTCGGTTTATGTCGTAGTTAACGAGACGATTTACGATTATGTTCTCCGTAAACATAGTCCGGCTATTGGCGTCTTTATTCCGGATTGGCAGTCGGTTAGAAGGTCTCTTTGTTACAGTTTTTGGGTTTATCTGGATCGGTTTGTCAGCGAGATTCTGGATCAGCTGAATGAGTAAAAGTAGTTATTCGTGTTGTATACTTCGGTTATTGACGCCGCTACCAGAAACGTATCTACTACTACTAATATTAATACTACTACTACTTATCAATTACTACTACTACTACTACCACTACTGTATCTACTACTTATCAATTACTACTGCTACTACTACTTATCAACCAATAATGTAACAACAACAACTACTACAACAACAATAACAAAAATAACAGCAATGACAACCACGATTACTACTACTACTACTACTACTATCACTACTGCTACTACTACTACGAATGCTATTGTTATTAATGCTATTGCTATTGTGTTTCCTAAAGCTGCTGCTACTATTAATAGTATTATTACTACTACGGCTACTACTACTACTTCTACTATTACTACTAATAATAATAATACTACAATAATAATAATAATAATAATAAT